>OX632362.1:33800529-33956433 GCA_951751655.1 Ophion costatus | reverse complement strand
TCATCTCTCGGCTTTCTCGATTATGCTAATCTCGCGACCATATGCCTGCTCTCGCAGGATCAACTCGGCATCGTCCTTTCGCCGATCGTGTTTCGCGATCGCACACATACACACGTTTTTGCGAGCGTGTTTATATTGCTACGCGAATTCAAAGTCTCGAGTCCCTAATACGCAATAATGGATTAGTATTATCATCATGCGCTCCCCTTTCCCTCTCTCCAAGCGAGAGATTTACGATGAGACAAAATCACTTGCACACGTTCGATAATGAACTGCTTTGACATCGTTGTCGTCTCTCGCGTGCAAGATCATGACTGTACACTTTGTTTTTTTAAATATAAATTGGGGAAGACCACCGGTATGAGATCAGACCGAGTAATCTACGCGGGTATCCTCAGTACCTTAAGCAAGAGCTTGGCAAATGTATTATTTAGGTCCAATGGATACCCTTGAGGGTCTTTACGTATTAACCTTCCCAATTGAACCCTTTCTTATCACTTCTTTCGGGCAGCCGAGAATAAACGAATTTTCAAGATAGTTTTGTCGAAACTATTTATTCTACATTATTAACATTCGATGCACATATTATTACATCTTTTAATTTTATAAATTTTTGAACATTTAAAAATGGCGGCCGTCGATACTGGCCCCGAAGACGGTTGCCTCCTGAGCTGTTCCACGGCGTACAACCTACCCTCTGGTACGTTGATCTGAAACATCAGAGTCAAGAAATTTTGGGTTTTTAAGACCCACACACCCTATATGAACCGAAAAAATCAAAAGTTAAGTGAAACATCGAAAAATGGCACGTGCTTAAAGGGCCGTTCTATTTTTCATTACATTTTTACTATAGTGTTTGTTGATGAAAAAGTAGATAACGATAAAAATGCAAGGAAATTTAGGTTCATACGGGCGGTAATTATGTTATCTCAAAGCATGCAGAATTTCAAAATGATCGATCAGATAGTTTTTGAGTTATCTTGTACAAACTTAACAAAAGAGTGTTTTTTTTCAGGAAAACGCGTTTAAACTTTCAAGATTGTTGGTGAAAAATGTTGTTACTAAATGACCTACCGATTAATCTGCTATTCCGGGGCCATGAATTGCCTTACCTTCCTACCCTTACCTTCTTCGTGGAGTTCATTTTCGGCCATAAGCTATTCTTTACGTTATCACGGGATCCCTCCTTAAGGCCTTAGGCTACAGTCGCGGGTATAAAATCATGTGCGAATTGAACAATTTTTTTTTCGTATTAAAAAGTGATTCTCTCATAAAATTAATTACACATCTATTTAGTATGAATATCAAGCTGTTAGAATTTTTTTTTTCGACGTACAAAATGGTCGTCTACTAATATTTTCTTTTGTTATCTTTTTTCCAATTGGCGTTACACATAACTTCAACTATATCACAATTCAACAAGAAAATATATATATTTTTTTTCGATGTACATAATGGCCGATTACTAATATTTTGTTTGGTTATCTTTTTTATAGGTTTGGTTATCTTTTTTGGTTATCTTTTCTTCGAGAGATTTCGAGTAGTCGGCCATTTTGGACATCGAAAAAAAAAATCCTAACAGCTTGATATTCATATTAAGGATGTTGAGTCCCTATGAAACATGTTAATGTTAATTGTTCAATACATAGCTTCTTAATCGTCATGAAATTTTTACACGACCTCCTGAATACTTCATGTAACAACATACAAAATTTTCAGAATTCTATCATCATTACCTCAACCTCCTTAAGGGTTGAAATAAAAAATGATAAGAAAATTCTGAAAATTTGGTATGTTTTTGTATGAAGTATTTAAGAGGTCGTTTTAAAATTTCACGACGATTAGGAAGCTCGTTATTAAAAAATTAACATTTTGTTAAGAACAATTTTTAAAATAAATAAAAAAAAATTTATCAATAAACTTCGTTTTGTTTCCGTTGCTTTCAGTATATTGTAGTTATTATAAAATTGAGAGGTCAAAAAAAAAATGTATTGCAAAGTTACATCAGTTTCCATAAAACAACATTTAATTTGTGAATGTTAATTGTTCAATAACGAGCTTCCTAATTATCGTGAAATTTTTACACGACCTCTGAAATACTTCATACAAAAACATACCAAATTTTCAGAATTTTATCATCATTTGCGATTTGGGACTCAACATCCTTAAATAGATGTGTAATTAATTCTACGAGTGAATTACTTTTTCATACGAAAAAAAATTGTTAAATTCGCACACGATTTTATACTCGTACTGTGGCCTAAGGCCTTAAACAACACTATCCCGCATTTTCCGAGGGTAAGGGGGGAACTGTGGAAAAACCGTACCGGTCTAGACGGTCCCCCATTCTTCTGATTCTCCGGTGCCCAGACGTTTCCATCAAGTATCAACACCAAGGTCTCAGTATCGGCCTTCCGCCGACTGCTCGAAGCGCCAGCCGGTGCACGGCTAAGCGGTCACCGCTCCGAGTACTGCCCACGCTCAATTGCTCAACTCGCTCATCCATCCGCCGCTCATCCACCAGTGTTGGTCGTTTCGCAAATGTATTCACACTTCCGCCTTTCCCCGTCGCGTTTATACCCACATACGTGTGTGCGTAACTTTTTTAGTAGTCGTTGAACGGGTCATCGTGTTCCCGGTGCGCTTTTAATTTGGTTTACGACGTGCTTAGTTTATGACTGTTTTACGGCGTGGCAACGGCCCTCGGCACGAGCTTCCCGTCCCATAACTGTCACATCCAAGAGCCATTTATGGCCCAATGGAGTTTAGGGACCCAGCTGTTCGCGACGCCGAGTCGTTTATCTTATCGGCGTTGTTCCGCGCTTATACACTCGCATGTACGTGGTATTTGTACGTGTCGACCATCACCTATCTGCGCTGCTACCGTGCATACACCGTAACGGCCCATCGATCTTTCTCTCGTTCGGCCGAATCGCGTTTCCGCAATTTCCAATCTTACAACACACTCGTTGAGTCCTGATAAACCATGCTCGTTTCATTCGTTGATGCGAGCAGAGCCAAGATAAACCGGCGTCATTAATCGGAGATCCTCCCTATCAGCCGCAATCAAACGCTTCGTTTTAATTGAACGAGAGAACGACACGTGCGACATATAAGAATGACAACCGTTTGACAGTTCGTGAATACGTTATTGATCGCAGCTTATTCGTATTTCCTAATGATTTGTGGGTTATCGTTGTTAGTGGGAAATAATTATGGTAACGTGACGAAAGCCATCGCCATGTCGAAATGGATTGCAGATCCGATTGAGATCTTTGTTGTGTTGATCCAATAATGTTTTCCTTTGTGTTTTATTTATATTTCGCTTTCGTACGGTTTTATCTCGTCATTGATCGATACATTTTTCACGCGAGATGCTCTCAGCGTGATTAATATTCAACGGGAACATTGTTTTTTCTCATGAATATTGACTCCGGTGCGTTAACGGATAGCAATAATTTAGCGGAAGCGGCGGCCAGACGAAGCGTAAAATTTTGTAGATCAGAGCGGGAGATGAATCTCGAACGATGCTCAATCGTGATAAGGTCCGCGTCTTATAGTCGTGCAAACGACTGCTGGCTCGAGATATATAGAGAGAGAGAGAGAGGGAGAGAGCGGCGAGAGGATCGAAACAAAGAGAGGCTATGGCGAGGCCATTTTGATGAATAGAGGCCATCATAGTAGTGTGACGTCACGTGTTCCATATACAGTGATGGCGTCACGTGACGCTCCACCCTCTTCTCAATCACCTTGGCCTCGAACCCACCCAGCTGTCAAGCCACGCTCCACCCTGTTTTTTCCCCCCCAAAACCCATAATATGCATGGATACACCAATACGTGTGTGCACGTAGAGTTCCCAAGCTGCTCGTTATATCTATGCTGCCATCTCTCGGCGTTACGAGGCACGGCTCAATCGCCGAATGGGCCAGACGTTTCACGAATCTCCCGCGAGGTGTCGCCTCTCGGTTGGGTCCGATATATACCCGGTGGGCAAAATGAAACGATCTGGGTAGTTTGCAACCGAATGGAAATTCGAGATGGAAATTGCTTTCCCTCAGACGAGCCGTGTAGCATTGGCGAAAAAGCGGAAGAGAATAACTATAAATTGTCATAAACTGCTGCTTGTCGGGTTACACCTAGCTCGTGGCCGGAAAAAAAGACGAATTTTCGTGTTTTTTTTCTCGGCAAACGTGTGTAGGTTTTCATTTTTTTTTTTTACATTAAAGAGTATGGTTTTCAGTATTTTTTACAATTCTCGGGTTGAAAAATATTTATAAATGTGGTAGATACAATGATTTGTGAAGCTCGGAAACAAATCATCCAAAATTTGAAATGTCAAACGCAATTACTTAGTTCTTGCGTGAAGTGATACTGCTCGGCCGAAGGATCTGATAAAATATTGATTTTTGAAAAAATGACCGCCGTCCAAAGTGAAAATATCTATTTTTGGTAAAAAAAACGCTCTTTTTCTTTGGTACAAAAGAACGATGCATCGAAAAAAAAAATTCCTTCGTTTAAGCACAACTTTTTTTATGTGAAAGAAGCTTGCAAAATTTGAAGTTGAAACTTTCATGGGATATTTTTAAAATGTGATATTTTAAGAATCCAAAAGCCAGCAATCGATATTTTCCAATGATTCAATCAGCTGTACGCCCTTAAGGGCAGATATACACCTAGGAGCCGGAAAAAGCGTCATTTTTGTGCATTTTTTCAAGGAAACCTATTTGAAATTTCGGATTGGGGTTTTAATTATCTAAAAGTATATCCATACAAAAATATGTTTAATTTTCTTTATTTAGAAATATCAAAAATATACAAGGATATTGTACGATTCTTGGAGCGTCGTAAAAAAATCGGTACCCAAAATTTCTCGAAAACAGAAGAACCGATTGCCTTGAGGTTTTTTGTGGTTATTCTATACACCATTATCTAGTACTTGTCATAGCCGATTTTGAAAATATCAATTTATGACAAAATGGCGGACGTTTCAACATAAATAGTGATTTAAGGGCCAAAAATTAGTTATTATTTTGCCTATAAAACAAAAACTAAGTAACAAAAAAAAAATCATATGACAAGTACTAGATAATGGTGTATAGAGTAACCACAAAAAACCTCAAGGCAACGATCATATAATATCCTTGAATGTTTTTGACATTTTTAAATAAAGAAAATTAAACATATTTTTGAAGGTATATACTTTTAGATAATTAAAACCCCAATCCAAAATTTCAAATAGTTTTGCTTGAAAAAATTCACAATAATGACCTTGTTTTCCGGCTCCTACGCGCATATCTCCCGTTAAGTAAGAGAGCAAAATTTGAGATTTGTAAATAGCTACTATAGTTGAAAAATGAGTATCACTCTCTTTTCGCGAGGACTCTAAAAACATGCTAAGGACATCGCAAATAAGAAAATTTGAGCTAGGATAAAACATTCTCTCATTGCAACAAAAACAATCATTCGGAAGTTCATCAGTAGGAAGTTTCACAGAAATTTCACTCGAGTCACTATAAGGGCCTCATCGATTCGCCCATCCGGCAAACTCGGATAAGTCTTTCCCCGTTTACGTGTTCGTGCGAAAACTTGGGCGAGAGTTAAGACTCCAATGTTGAGAGAAAGATAGCGAACGAATGGGGGAAGGGGGCGTAAAATAGTGGAAAAGGGGGATGGTGAGAGTGAGAGGAACTATGTGGGGAAGGATGAAGCAAGAGTAGGCGAGAAAGAGCGGGAATGGCGAGGGTGGCCGCGAGAGGGAGGTTGGGCAAAATTTATACAGGGTACACGAAGCGAATAGAAGCGCTATCGCGCGGCCATTCATCAATCCGGAGAATCAATACGCTGGAATTAATGAAAGCGCCGCGCGAACAGCGAGCCAGCGGCCGGAATGTTAATCGCGATCGTCCCAGGTCCGACCCGAGCCCAGCAGCAGCCGGAGCGTTCACGTGTGTACCGTGAACTCCCAAGGGCTGGCTGCCACCCTCTCGCACCCTCCTGACTCGAACGCCACCACCGTGGCCGCAACAACGCCACGCGCGTATATTCCATTCGATATCCGACACGACCTACCAAGCAATTGCCAACGAAAGTAAAACGACGAGAGGGAGCAAAAGAGACCGAGGTACAGAGATGAGGACCCCGGTTCGAAGACTTTTATTTTCGTATAGCTGCAGGTGAAATGCAAATTCGAAGGGGGTGGGTGCGACAGCAATCGCAACAAATAGTATACACGAAGAACTAGCCGTGCAATCCTGAATATTACAGTTGTTCCTTTATTTCCATACGGGATTTGATGAATAGAGGTATACTTCCGACCCGCGTCGCTGCTGCTTCAAAAGTATATTAATCTCGGCCGAGTGGGTAGGGTAAGTTAGGGCGGTCGCTCGTTGGGAAGGGGACCGAGTAAAAGTCGGTAGGGAAGGTCGTCGTTCCATCAGTGGATCAAGTCGAGACGACGGAACCTTTTTCCACAAGAAGCTTCCACGTTTCTCCGATACGCGGTGCACCGATTTTTAGGGGCTAAAGGCGGCCCGCCGTTCGTACGCACTCTACCGCGACTCACGGTGATTTTTCGGTAGCGAATAATTTGTGAGCCACCATCGTGGCACTCGACGAGCGTGACACTATGAATCAACCCCTTTTGGCACGCTCGTTCCCTCGCAAAGTGTTCTCAACACTTGCTCATTCATGACTCGTAATTTCCGTTGCGCCCAAAATTAATCCATCCCTATCGTCGTGCCGCTTTGATGACACTCCCGCACGTGTGTGCTTAATGAATGTACCAAAAAAAAAAAACAATCCGTTCGCTCATTCTGCGATATTCATTCGATCAAAATACGACTCCATTATGAACTGCCTTCGTGTCTGAAAATTACTCGGCGGATGGAAAGAAACATATCCCTTTGCTAAATGAATAGAGGGGAACGTTTATTTTCGAACGATCAGGGGTATTTAAATTTCCGTCACGAGTTGGAGCACCACGGTGGCCATGTTATGGCTAATGGGTACCAGAACGTTGTCTTTTTTATGCTCTTTTTTTTCTTGAAGATTTAACGATCTGCCCGCCCACACCAAGCCCCGCGTTAGCCGGTGCAAGACGACGTTTTAACGTCTGGGCGATGGCCGTCACCGTGACGAGCACGTGTGTACCTCTCGCCGTCTGTCACTCGGTGAACCTACTGGGCCACGATGCTCTCATTCCCTTACCAATCTCGGGAGTATAACTTGCGATATGTCCCCGCGTGCTTGCTCTTACGCAGGTTCATTTCCAGCCGATCGAAACATTGCAAAATGTGTATCGATCGCCTAATAATGTTATGGAAAATAAACCTGCGAGTAGCTTAGACCGGAATACGTAGGGGATTGGAAATTCACGTTCGCGTTGTATCGTTGTTGCAGGTGCGGCGTAGCGTTGTCAGCAAGCTGGACGGAACACCGGAAAGGTTCATCGAGGGATTTTGAACGAGGCCATCTAATCGTAGAATATCGACAAGGACTCGTGTGATCGGTGAGCCGTTTAACTATTAATTGATGCGTAAATAAAAGAAGAAAAACGTAAACGACGAACGAAAACACGAGAAAAGTCTCCTCCTGCGAGCCTATAAAGTTGTAGGAAGAGACCCTTTGCTTCGATGCGTTATAATACAGTGCTCCGGTAAATCTGTTCAGTGGTGAGGCTAGTGTGATAATTCGAATGATCGAGTGATCCCGGCATATATAGTGTGATAGGTATATATAATTATATACGAGAGATTAAAGATTATATATATATATATGTATGTACATATACATATAAATATATGTAGATGAATTTCGCCGGCACGAAGAGTGCGCGTGAGCGAGACAAGTGAACGTAATAGAGATAAAAAGGCGTTGATAGAGGGTGATTGAATCGACATAGGTGTGACAGTGATCCGACAACGAGCCAACGAATAGAAAAACAACAATACAAAGGAATAAGAAGCCGATCAACAGTGTTGTGTTTGTGAAACGTGCGTGTGTATCGTGTTTGTGTGTGCGTGCGGTACTAAACTTTGGAGTGCAGTGGCCGGAAATACGTAAAGCTACAAGAGGTGGCTAGAGTTGAGGGTAACAAACGTAATTGTACGACCGAGTGTAGCTGGAGGCAGTGAAAAAAAAAAACGAAAACGATTGGAAAAAACAAAACGGCGCGTAAAACGAGACCGAGTGTGATAACAGTGTGGAAACAGTAGCATGAGTTCGTACTTTGCGAATTCGTATATCCCGGACCTGCGCAATGGCGGGGTTGAACATCCCCATCAGCACCAGCAGCACTATGGGGCTGCGGTACAGGTGCCACAGCAGGGTCAGAGCGTGCAGCAACAGCCCCAACAGGGCACCGATCCCTGCGATCCGACTATGCTCAGGCAGGGTGTACCGGGTCATCATTACGGGGCTACCGGAGGACAGCAGGGTATCCCATATCCGAGGTTTCCACCATACGACAGAATGGACATCAGGAACGCGGCGTACTATCAGCAGCAGCAGGATCACGGGAGCATGGACGGTTTGGCGGGCTACAGATCGACCTCACCCGGCAACGGTATGGCCCACATGGGCCACACGCCAACGCCGAACGGCCATTCCGCGACGCCGATCGTCTACGCGAGCTGTAAGCTTCAAGCGGCGGCGGTGGTCGATCATCAGGGTAGCGTCCTCGACGGCCCCGACAGTCCACCCCTCGTCGATACCCAAATGCATCATCAGATGCTGCCCCAACATCCTCACATGCAGGCACAACAGGCACCCCATCAGCAGCAACAGTCACATCAGCAGGTTATGCAGGCACAGCAGCAACACATGATGTATCAGCAACAGCAACAACAGTCCAATAGTCAACAACCGTCTGGTGCTATGCATCCTCAACAGGCCCAACAACCACAGCAGCATCAAGGTGTCGTCACGTCGCCGCTTGGACAGCAGCAACAGGGCGCGCCACAGGGTGCGGCTAGTGCGAACCTACCGAGTCCTCTCTATCCCTGGATGAGGAGTCAATTCGGTAAGTGGCGTTCCGTTCTTGTTACCTTCTCAATCATCGCGAACATCCGTTTTCTTTTCTTGCATCTCGCATTGTAGAACCTCAAGATTGAGGTGAATCGGGAATTCGGAATTATAATTCGATAGAAATTTTGGTAATTATGCAGTTTGGCGCCTTTTCCGAAAAACGACGGGAAATTTTTTTTTTCGCCCTGGAGTTGTTTATTCCATCATAACAAATGATATTTCGTCGGGGGAGGCTGACATTTCCCATAAACTCCATAAGTTATGGGGTTTTGAAGTTTGAGATTTTTTATTTTTTATTTTTTTTTTGTTGGGAATGCGTTTGCGTGTGCATGTGTGTATATGTGTGTTTAGTAAACAGTCGAAATACGTTCAAAATTTTGGTGGTCCTGATAAGGACCGATTTAAATCTTGAAAAATACTGATATAGTTGACAGTCTTGAAAAAGACTCATATCAGTGTCGAAAGTCACAGCTCCTTTAGGGTTCCGATGATGTTGAAAATCGCGTGAAATCGATCACGATGGTCTGGATATTGACGCTTGAAAAAAAATTCAGCGATATATCCATCCATGTGATATTCGCGACGACCATGTTTTTCGGAAAAGGCGCCAAACTGCATAATTACCGAAATGATAGATGATAGAGGCTAACGGAAGTCTTATCGTATCGTCGTCGTCAAGAAACACCTGAAATCTGACGCAGATTGTAGAGACTCTGCCTCAGAATAGATTCTTCCACTTATGCAAACGTCGCCAAATTAGTTATTCACCGATAAATCCAGCCTACAAATCCAACTGGATGCGGTTTTTTACGTGAGAGAAATTTAAGATTCGCGCAAGTTGATCGTGCGTTCAGGTAGCGTTTTGAATCTGGTAATTTGGGCAAAGTTTGCGTGGTGTCGGCTCTTTGATCTCGGAATGTATCCACAGCGGATTCGCCAGGTTCCGCGGTAGCTAGAATTCGGAAAAAAAAACCTCGTTTTCGTGTCTCAGGTATATCCCAGGGTCAACGGGTTCGTGCAATGACAAAGCGAAGGAGATGGGTAAATAAAGAGAAAGAGAGAGAGAGAGAGAGAGAGAGAGAGAGAGAGAGAGCTCGTGTCAAACTAGACCAGATTCGTGGTGTATTTGTTCGCGCAAGAAGTCAAGCCGCGAACCACGTTCAGCCGGAATGTCCCCGAGTCTTTGGAGTTACATACACGTACATGTATATATGTAACGGGGAGGAGGCGATTCCACGTTATTTATTGCCGCTTCTGACCTCTCCACTGCTGGCCTCCTGCACGCCAGTTTCACCACGCGTTTTACCACCGCTTACCTACATATACGTGTGCCATACCAGAGGCGGACTGGACCCATAAAAGTCATGAAGCTCGTTTTGTAGCCCCGCTTGTCGCACGTAATACGTGGTACAGTGCCCAACACTCTACGAGGACATGGACAGCGATGACCCCACACGAAAGTGGACTCTCTTCAAGTTTCATACTCCTGTCGACGAGGATCCTCCGTCCGTCTAACTCCCTGTCTCGCTTGCTCTTCGTCCTTATCCATCCAGCAGAATTGCAAAGCTCGCACGGAGTTCGCGCGTTATTCCACTCACGCGCTGATTCCATGATCCAGGAATCAGTATGATTGGACTGCCGCGTGTGTACGAGTTGAATTGGGAAGAACCGAGAGGCTTCGTTTGCTCGTTTCGTTCGTCTGGTGATGCACCACGGGGCACGATAATTTTTCGCAAAGGTCACGAAGAGTCACGAATGGGTGGCTCGGTTGCGAGGAAATTTTCCCCATTGGTCACGGATCTACTCGATCCCTGGTAATTTCGCATTTCGCTCCGTGTCTGTGAGACGCGACACAGGTATCTATCGGTGGTGAAACGACGTAACCGGACCAGGATTTATGACGGTTATAACGAAGTGATAATAGGCCTGGTCGTAACTTACGTTGGTTCCACTTCCACCCCCGTGGTGTCTTCCGGGTTTCTCGGCTGTAGGCTCAGGTAGACGAGACCACGGGGACGTAGACCAAGAGGTGCAGGTTGGACACCCCGTCGATTTTGCTCCTATTTCGTCAACCTCCCTGGGACCTCTATATTGCGAGTCGTATATACCGGAAAACGGAAAAATATTGCGTCTGCTATATTGTTAGGGAGCTTATGGAAGGATCTGAATTGCCAACAAGGCGGCTCTCTTTTTCCCTCGCAGTTCGCATCTACTTCCTGACGAAGCGAGAATCCTTCGTCAGTTCCTTCGCGCTCCTCAATGGTGCAACTTGATTTTCGATACCTCGGTGATGCTCTTCCTTCGAATTCACGTCTTTGATAAACGGTCAGTGATCTCGTCGATCGAAAGAGGATTTCTTACGCGGCCTCGTACGATCCTTCGACAAGGGTGGTTCGGATCATCTCGTACCATCTCTCGGTTGCGCTTGGAAGCTGATAGTCACCAACGCTCCGGCGGAGCTCTCATACGGTCGGAGAGATTGGCCGATAACCGTGCACTACCGTTGGTGGAGGAGGCATCCCTACGGGAATCGTACGCGCGCGTGAGACTCATCCCTTGGTGCCTCGTGTGATCTCTCTTGGTTGGAGCCGAAGAGTGCTCGGTCGAAGTGGAAGGGAAACCGTGATAGCTGCACGAGCGGTAGTTACGCTGCACGTATCCACGCAGTACTTTCGTGAGAGGTGCACGAGGTCTCGAGACCGGTTCACAGATGTCGGTACGATCCTGTTTTTCGTAACTCGCGCGCGGTCTCTCGATCCCATCGACGAGATGTTTCATCTTGACGCTTGAACATCTGTTTTCGACCCTGATGTAGATGCATATAAATGAATATGTTGATATTTTTATTATGCATCTCTTTTCTTCTCAATTGTCTTACTTTTGCCTTCACTTCTGGTAGTTCATTCCCACAAAAGACTCGCTGCAGTTCGCCAACGTCGCACAATGCACTCGAGGTGTATACACGTGGCGCGGTATTTCTGCATGCTTGCATTGCAAAACATATATGCACGTAACGAGATAGATAGAGAGATCGAGCTTGGGAGAGACGGAGAAAGAGAACTAACCGGCGCAGTTAAATCCAGCTATACCGTCACATGAATAATTCAGGGTTTCGCGTTTTATATGGATGCATTCGTCACGGGTGTTTATCGGTGGAAACGACGGGATTCCATAGGTCGCTGACGTTCCTCTCTGGCAAGAGTAGGTCACAGGACTTGCTGGGAATTTCGAACTATTTTTACGAACACGAAGACAAAAAGGTCTACCCTTTCCCGGGAGCATTCTTGTAGGCAGATGAACTGGACGAATTTTTTGGGTGCATTCTACAGTAATTCGTCGCATCACTGATGACGAATGATTTTGGCTGATGGTGTGAAGATGCGATCAATTGAGATCACATTGTGGGGTTGGAGTTTGCATCGTTGGACCGCAACGAAAGTTTTATTTTATTTCTTTATTTCCTTATTTTTATTGTCGTGTAAAATCTTTTTTCGCTGATTTATGTTGTCAATCTTGGAATAAGTATCGTAAAAAATGTTTGAGGGATTTTCGTACCAAAATAAATTAGAACAAGTTGGAATAATGAATTTTTACTGAATTGAAAAGTTACATGGCATTGAAAAATTACATAAAAAAGTACAACGAATATTGAACCAACAAAAAAAGCAATCCGCACATTGTAGCAATGGATAATTCTGGAATACAAAATAATTTATTTTATTTTGATATTAGAAGCCGGTCGATTAATCTTGAAATTAATGACCGTGATAAATTCTTATACAACCAATATAAGATCAACAACAAATGCACTTACGTATCCTCAAAGATTACGAAATTTGGTCATAAAAAATTGTTTTTTAAATTTCTTTGCATGAATATGCAAAGAATGGCACTTTTCATGCCGTTGACATTGCATCGGTGAAATGCAACAAAAATTAATGCTCATTAATTGCTTGAATTCTCTTGCCCAATGTTGGCTCACAAATCCCTCTAACGCTTTTACGTATTCTTATAAGAGGTTTTCAACCTCAATTTTGGAAAAAAGTTTTACACGATGATAAAAATAACGAAAAAGGTCGCTAAATTCCAACGATGCATTAATCCTAAAATTAATAACCGTGATAAAATCTTGGACAGCGAACATAAACTTACCAACAAATGCACTCGTACGTTTTCTCAAAGGTTGAGGCATTTTGCGATACAGAACTGTTTTTACCGTTGCATAAATATTATTTACTCTGAAAAGGCACTTTTCCGGACGTTGAAGGTTGCATCGTTGCAATGGAACGAAAAAAAATTCTTTTCCATTTCTCGTTTTTTTCTTTAGTCAATTTTGACAGTGCTCGAACGTTTTCACGAACTTGATCGGAGATTCTCATCTCAATTTTCAAAAGACGCTTTAGACGATGATAAATATTGAAAAATTAAAAATGAAGAAAAAAATCGTTCCACTCCAACGAAGCAAACTTTTCACCGTCATCACTTGTCGACGATGAGGTTTGCCATGGCTGTTTTCAAAAAATGAAACGGCATTTCCTCGAACTTATCACATGTGGATACATCTTAGAGAGAATTGCAAAGGGTAAAAATTCACGCAGTCTTACAGGGGCCCCAACATTTGATCTTGTAAGAATATGTGGCAACCACCTCGCGAATTCATAACCTTTCGCGAGCCAGGTGGCGAGTTTGTCGACGCGCGAGAGATCGAAATACACGTATTAGGGGTGCGCGTCAGTGGAACGTATATACAAAAGTTATAAATCGCTTAGGGCCCGAAAGAGTCCGCGAGAAGACGATGATGAATATCCCAGTTATATATATATTTTTTCCCTTCTCTTTTTCCGCGTGAGTCGCGGGAGAGCCTTATGTTTTATGAACTCGCATCCATTAAGCTGTCCGTTCGGTAAATTGAAACGGTCGAACGGATGGTCTCCCATATAGCTATATGTCAAACAGCACGGTGTCGTTGCGCCGATTGCTCTTCTCTCTGTGATCTCTCGCTCGCACAATGTATCCGTTCACCGTATACAAAAGACAAAGCCGAACGAACAACTTTTGCGCTCGGCTTGTCCTGTTTCTTTTTCTCCCCCTCTTTAATCGTTGCTTCTTGAGGAATTTCGATCGAAGTGACTTTGATGAATTCAGGAAGTCGCGCTAAAATCGATTACTCATGCTCCAAAAGTTCGAGATTATTGCTCCGAAAGCTCGCGAACCCAAACCAGTTGAAAATACGGCAATCGCGGCTGCTTTTTTCTCCCCACTTTTTTTTAATCGTTTTCATCCGCGCCTCGCTACCACGATCAACGCTGTAATTAAAAAACCCGCGTTCTCGCTGAACGAGGAAGTAATCCCGTCTCGCCGGCGCAATTATCGCGTAACTCTATAGTCGTGACCTCATAATTTTCCATCAGTAGGCGTCTCGCGAAGATGCCACTTTGGCGAAAGACGAGAAACAAACGGATTAGAAAATGAGACAAATGTACATCGACATAAATCGCGTAGAATTCGCGAGTGTGCCTGGCGCACGCGGTCAACTTAATTACGCTTCTCGCAGTGATCGCTTACGGCTCCAATCACGGGAGTTCCCGCGAGACTATATTTGTCTCTTAACAGGCAATAATTTAACGCCTTACTTCGGAAACCTCCCGTACTCGTTTATCCTACGAGAAAATTGGATTACAAAATGTATTCGGCATCAATGTAGCCACCGTTTAATTTGATATCGATCTTTTCTGCCGTTGCCCGGGCGTGTACGCTCGATTGCATGCTGATGTTGCGTATCGCCGTGTAACTGCCACGAGCGTCCATGTACGTCGACCTTGTCGATGCTTCGCGCGTGTGAGAGACCTGGAATATTTATTCGACGGTGACTCTCGCAGCGAGAAATGGATTATTGCGAGTGAAAATCCAAGGGCTCGGGAGGAAGAGGGAGAAGGTGTGTGTGTGCGTGTGTGAGAGAGAGAGAGGGTGAGAAACGCAAGTGGAAAACGGTCGGTACACCAACGAAGCTTTTAATATGCGAGAAATAATTGCAATCCTCCTTCGCGACAAGATTTATGATCTTACGCGCGTAGGCTATACAGCTTGTGAATAAGTATGTTACTCGGGATACTCGGTGAAGCTGCGATATGTATACACGATCTTACCGGGAGCTTCGAGTTATCGCTTTATTGTACACACTCTTGCAGAAATTTGTTAGGGAGTTCCCAGATCCCTTCCTTTCACATCCCTATAAGGATGTGATAGGCTGCATGCAGGGAGTTCACATCTCCCGATGAGCGTCGTTTCAGAATTTTTTAAAATTCTCAACTGGTGACTGTGGATCTCCGGAAAAAACTACCCTCCTGCGATCTCGTGCAGAATTTTTGGGGGCGTTCCGAGATGCACCCTAGGTGCATTTGGATAGGGATTTGTTAGGGCAACCGCACATGGAGAGTCCTCGTTAGGTTCCAAATGGATTCTGCACTGTTTCCCCGATGAGCGCCGTTCGAGAATTCTTATCGCGTTCGAATCGATAATATGTAAAGAGTCACGAGAAAAAACGTCGGTATATTGATACATAACCTGCACGCTTGAGCGTGTACGTGTGTGGTGATATGAATGAATACGTGCAGTCAAATAAACAAACGATAATTACAGTGGATTTTCAGTGATGTGATTCAAATAGATTTTTAAGATATACTTTCCTAAGCGATTTATACTTTTCAAAGATAAGATTTACACTTTTCCAAGATCCACTCAATTTGTATATTTAGGTACTTTCTCTCCAATTTCGGGACCCATCAAGAATTGTGTTGAACTTTGTTCGATAATGTGGGAATCCTTTAGCATTCAAATTGAATTCGTACATTGGATTTCGTAATGTACGAGCGTGACGTTTTAGTGTAGGGATTCAATGTAATGAGCCATTGGATATCAGGAAGTGGAGACAAGTATGAAAACCCAATTAGATCCCAATTTATACACAAGTACTCCCGAATCGTCCCGTCATTTCAAAGGGACTCGGCCATGTTGATTCTTTCTTCCAAATTGCTGCGCCATCCTTGCCGAGTCCAAAATGGACAACGGATATCGTTTGTAGAGTGCTTTGATTTCGTGTATGCACAATTATGTATGCACATTTAGCAGATGGTGTTGCGTACAAAGATGAGTCGAGACAGGAGTTGAGACTTGTCGCGCTCTTGGCGTCGTTACAAAGTGATCTTGGAATTCCGCGTCCTCGCGTGTACTCCCGATATATATATATATATATATATATATACACATATATATATATATATACATACATACATATATATAGATATATATATATATATATGTATGTATGTATGTATGTATGTATATAGATGACACGAAAACTGAGAATTAATTAATTCGCTTTCTCACTCGCCGTGGAGATTTCTCCCTTGATTTTAGTGCAAACGAGAGAAGGCCTCCCAGAATTTCTCGCACATCCTTCCTCGCTCGAAGAACGTCAAGACGTGCATCTGGTATTTAAAAATGCTGCCTGAAAGGAAAGTGGCATTTTCGTTGCACTTTTGCACCGTGTATCGTGCGTGTACGATCTGGCGATACAGTGGCGAGGACGTTGAGAAGTTTGACTGCGATGGCGGAGTGTCAGATTTGGGTACGGTGAAAAGAAAAGAGGCCGAAAGGGATGGTCCAGCGTGTAGAAAATGCCGGAGGAGAGTTCGTAGCTAGAGAGAGACAGAGAAAGAGAGGTGAGAGAGAGGAAGAAAGAGAGAGAGAGAGAGAGAGAGAGAGAGAGAGAGAGAGAGAGAGAGAGAGAGAGAGAGAGAGAGAGAGAGAGAGAGAGAGAGAGAGAGAGAGAGAGAGAGAGAGAGAGAGAGAGAGAGAGAGAGAGAGAATGTACAGGAACATAGCGTGAGACTTGGGCCGATAGAACGAAGCGATAGACGAGAGGAAGAGTGCGAAACACCGAGAGTTAAAAAGGGACAGAATTGAAAGGGAGGAGCGAGGGAGATACTGTGGCCGTATAGCCCGCGTGTAGCTACTTTTAAGAGCCGTAGGAGGCGGAGGGCCGTTGTCTGACGATGATGGATGATCCACGGAATCTCCGCGGGACCGGCGTTTGCTTTTGAGGTCCGCCATGGACGGGGCAATCCCCCCGCCTCCCTCATTCCCTCCCACCGCCGTCTATACTTGTTCAACACGATAGAGAGACGGAGAAAGCGAGATCCGAGAAACCTTCGAGATTTCTTCGTTTCCAAGAGCATACCGAGTGGTTTCGACAAGAGATCTGGATTGCGTTGGAACGATGATCACGCGGCCCGAATCACGAGAAATTTCTCTCCGCGCATCTTCCCTTCGTTAATATTCTCGATTAATTTCAAAGAACCGCTGTATATTCGCGATCTTCCACAATTATCGCGATTGCTCATTAATTCTGTCTTTCTCGAAGTAATACCAGGATTACTAACAAAATAAGTCTCTTGTCTCGTGCTACGTGCCTGCGGAAGGAAACGCCGAGAGCGGGAGGGCGGAAATGACAGAGGGTAAAAAGACGAAAAAAAAAAACATCTCGCCGTTGCAGCGGAGCAGGATTGTAGGAAAAAATGTCGTAGCTCAAAAGGGACTTTGAGCTCGAGGGAGACGTGCTAAAAATACACGTGGCTCTTTCTCTCTATGAAAGGAAGCAATGGAGGGAGTCTCTGGAACGTGAGGATCCCCAACATCGCAATCGTTCTTCCAGTACAAGCGAACAGTCTTTCCCCTCACTTTTTTCCATCCCAATTTCCCGTTATCCACCTCCTCTCCCCTGCCCGAGGGGTCCAAGGAGATCAACGAAAAAACTGTTTCATCGCGCCTTCGGAAGCGGGCTCGAAAAAAAATATTTACCCTCATTCCCTGCGTCCGACACTACAATCTTTCCCTATTCGAAATAATTCTCATGCCGGTGTTCTTCGTTCTCCAATTTTTGTGTGTCAATTCTCCTCGAGCGGGTCTCGCGGAGGGGGAGGGCTACGTGGCAGAGGAGCGAAAGGAAAAAAAGGAGTAGAAGAGAACGAGGGATCTCGGAACGAAATTAATGTGTGCGAGCTCTCGTTGGCTGTATCTAATCGAGAAAAGGCTCTTCAAGGTTGTATCAAAGAGCCTCGAGGTGACGGTGTGTGGCGTCTAGGAAAGTGTAGCTTAATTGGGCCCCATAGCGATCTAGTGTGTGAGCTTGGCGAGCAGGCGGGGGGGGGGGGGGGGCGTAGGGGTCCAGCGTGGTCCGCGTAGAGGAACCCCGAGCCTTATTAGCCGAGGGTTACAACATCCGGCTAGCTGTTAATCTGTAAAGTCCTGTGCGTGTGTCCTGCGGCGGAACGCGTGAGAGGCCGTGGAGGCTCAAGTGGCAGCCGCGGTGGCGGCAGTTGCTACTTTTACGTATATGTTGCTTATGCCGAACGGAAAGAGCAAGGGAGAGGCAAAAAAAGCAAGAAAGACGAGCGAAACCATATTAAAGGGAGATAAAAGAGCAGGAGCAACAAGGAATAAGAAGAGAGAGAGAGAGAGAGAGCACAGCAGTGCACCGACTATAGCCTATAATAAGCGAACGGTCTTGTACACGTTCTGTTCTCTGTTTCGTTCCTTCATGCCCCGCGCGCCAGTGAAGGCAGACCCATAAATCTCTCGGGCATACTCCGGGGGGACATTTGATCCTTGCGTAACCCAACGCCGTTAATTTATTGCCCCGCGTTTAAAGTCACCTCTCCGTATGTATACGCGGCATACACGTATACTTGTGTATGCAAGCGCGCGCGCGGGAAGGCATGAACGGGCCGAGCATAAGCAGCCCAACACACAAGAGTCTCTCGACGAAGAAACGTTCCGCTTTGCCCACTCTCCTCGCGGTCTTTCTTTCTCCCGCGTCGCGGTGGCAGTCTTTCGAGCCTATCAGAAATGATCTGCCTCTTCGAAGGTGCGGGAAAATGTGAGCGTACGTGTCAGCCGACGATCGAGGGAACACCGATGGAGATTACGAGCCTCTCGCGTTATCCAGAGCAACGATACTCACGACTGACACACTTTTCCTACTCCGATGCTCCATCTTAGCCTCTCATGCAGGAATTCGTGTTTTCTTTGCTTGGGCTCTGGCTTTTTTTTTTTGCCGAGGATACGTTTGAGGAACTTTGGGCCGATTGGCCAATTATCCGCGATCGGCATCGGGTGCGTGAACACTCGAAGCATTCGCGAAAGCATGTGGCTTAGGGGGAATAGGACTGTATCGGGCATCCGCCTGATTCGCTCGCACCATAAGAGCCATTCTTCGCCTTCTTCGCTTCGTTTCGGCGCGGTCTCCATACCCGAAAATAGCTCGAACTAAACGAAGAAAGAGAGAGAGAGAGAGAGGGGGGGAGAGTATTACGCATGGTGCGGAGTTATGCCAACCCCAGAAACGTCGCGGACATCGACATACTTTTTTGCGTTGACCCAAACGTCGCTCGACGGCACCCCGTTTGGGTGGTCCACAACCGCAGGCTTATTCTTTCGCAATCCAACCCCCCTCCCCTCTCTGTCTCGCTCCCTTATTCCTATCCTGAATAAGACGAAGAGTTCGTGCGTGACGTGACAATGGACGCGGACAAGAGCGATTCTAACGAAAAGAACCCCGAATTCACGGACTTTCGAGGCGTGCAAAAAGCGCCTGACGTGTCTGACTACCGTGTCCCGTGACCACTCGCCGGATAATTCCAAGCCTCGTGAGCCCTTCTCGATAATAAGAGAACTCGGACAGTTCCACGTAATCGCGAAATCAACCGGATCCGATGAATCTTTCAATTTGTTACTGCAGCAAAGAGGTCGTGATTGAATTAAATAAATCGTGGCGAGCATTTTATTTCTCAGTGTTTTTTTGAAGGTTTGCTACGAGAGGGGGGTGGTTTTTTACGGTTGGGGTCGGATTTTTGTAAGCGAGGCTGTAGTTTTTAAGCTGATTGTTCGTGGAATAAAAATAAGCAATATTTTTACTGTTGTGAGAAATTTTGTTAATTATTTCGTAGTTGATGATTATCGCGGGTTTTATTAGTTTCTAAAATATTGTTTGCGCGATATATGGAATTGTAGAGCGCACTATTTAAATCTAGAGAATTTTTTATCATTTTCCGTAAACAATCGGAGTCAGTTTTCTAGATGTTATTTTTCTTTCTAAAAAGCGATGTAATTATACGGACAAAACGAAGGTGAATTTTGGACGTATCTGCGTCCAAAAAAATCAGTATTCTTTAACATTCATTGGTAAAACGTTCCATCGCCTTTTATCGATTTTTCTACGCGAGGCTGATGTTTTCATGGTTCATGGAATGAAACGAACCGATATTTCTGATGTGGAAAGAAAGATTATTGATTATTTCGTAATTCGTAACAATCGCGGATCAAATTCGTTTGTAAAATATTCGTCGCGTCATATGTTCGAATGTAGCGCGCCGTATTAACATCTAGATAATTCGTTGACCATTTTTGGTAAGCAATCATATACAATTTGCTACATTAAAATTTTTTTTCCGCTCGAAAATGATGCAGTGAAAACCACAAAGCGAAGCAAAATTTTTCTAATACGTATTCGCGTAAAAAAAAAATCAGTATCCTTCAACATTCGGCGATGAAACGTTCGATCGCCCTCAAGGGCAGTCAACTTTATACTACAAATATTCATTTACCGAATTCACATGACGTTGAACTTTGCATCGCTGGAATGCAGGGAAAATTAATTCTCTTTAATTACTCAAATTTTTCTTGGTCGATTTCGGTTTTGAAAATCGCTGAAACGTTTCTACATATTCTTATAAGAAATTTACGACCCAAATTTGCTTAAAAAAGGCTACGGATAATTATAAAAATGATAATTAAAAGTTACGAAAAAAAAGTTTCCTATTCAGCATATCCCCAATCATGACGAGGCTAGCGGCGCTTTTTTGCATTTAAATTTTTTTCGAAAACCTCTTAGGGAACGTCTCCTCATCTACGCATGGTCTGCCTCCACTCATCGCCTTTGATTCGCGCATAGGACTGTTCGAGTCTGCCACTTTTGCTGAGCTCTCGGCCTCCGCGACTGCCACCGCGCGCCACTCCGCGGCGTTCTCGGGTACACATATTAATAGGCACAGCTTGGCGAACGCAAGCCTCTGAGAGCTGGCTGCCTCTTTAATTAACCCCGCGTGCCACGCACCAGCCATAACCCAAAGCGTACACGATGATTCACAATATCCCAAAAGCGGCATTACCGAAGGCGGATTGCTGAAAAAAAAAAATTGTCGATTCAGATTGAACAATGTGTATCGTAATTGCATCGAAAAATGTGGGACAAAAAAGGTGATTGATTTTTTCTAAACAATACGTGGAGGTTTATTACTTTTTATTTCATGGGTTCAATTGAATTCTTTCCTAGCACTCACTTTTTGCACAAATATTTTGAAAACTGATGGTTTGAAATCTCTACGAAAGATCGTGATATTTTTTGGAGTAATTATATGATCCTCTGATTCCTCGGCGATCGCCACCGATTTTCCATAGTTTCCCTGTGCCCTAGAGGAAATGTAGACGCATATTAAAAAAGAATCGCTGCGGGAAATTCTCAGGGCGGGGAAGGATTGGAAGTATCGCAAGAAGGCATTTTTTCGGGTTCGCAATTGTATTTAAAATCCATCTGCGAGACAATTGTTTAAGAGGATCAATAAGATTTTCACGTGCACGTAAGGTGGTATATTTATGTGACTAATGGAAAAATGAGACGTTTTTGGAGTCTTTTTTAGGATAGTTAAAAATCAATCAAAATGGATATTAGGGGGTTTATTCTACATCTGTTGACGTAAACGGCAAAAGGATTTTCATTTTTTTAAATACGAAATAGCGACTCAGTCGTAGATGCACGGAGAGCGTTTTTTTAGACGCTCTGCGAAAGGGCAGAACTTCTTATTGATTAGGATCTAGGGCTTAAAAAATCCGCCTTTTACATTATTTTCCCTAGTGAAATACGGGCGCTTCTTAAAAAATATGATTTTCTTTTCGTAGAATGGCATAATTTTAAAAACATTTTCTTTTGCTAAGAAGTCGGCCTTTATACGTTTATAAAAATGAGAATTGTTGATGAATCGTAAACATCTTGTGTACTTTTTCGAAGAATCTATCAGACCAGGAACTTGAGTCTCCATCTTCGATTTTGTTGAAACTCATATATGAGATAAAGCGTTGAAAACTATTAGACACTTCTTTCTCGGCGGAAAAACGGTTTTAAGGGGAGAAACCTCGCTCAAAAAAGGCGTGTCAGTCCTGCATTTTTTCCCAATACTTCTATGGTAGATTTTACATCATTTTACATTAGAAAAACGTCGCTTTTTATTTAATTCATATCGGTAGCTTACTGGTGGGTGAAACTGCAAAATTACCTCTGGACATGCCTTTTTTCAGTGGTAATTTCCCTCCTTGAAACCGCTTTTCCGCCGATTAAAAAAAAAGTATCTAATAGTATTTAATGCTTCATCACATATATGAGTTTCAAAAAAATCCAAGGCGGACACTTGAGGATCACACCTCGTAAGAAGATGCAGTTAAAATTTCAAGTCAGTCGGATAAAACCTGCCCGAATAATGCGTTCTCCCGATTTTGTAAACATAATTTCGAGAAATACGCGTTTAAAGTTTCCAAACTGATTTAACCCTCAATCCGTGAACCTGGGTCATTTTTGTCCTGCCCAAAATCGTTTCTTCGCAGATTGCTTAATATTTAATTGAAAAATTTAAAATAAGAAAAAAACCCTATTTTCCATTGAGAAGTACGGCCTTGCATTTTTTAGATTTTTTCATTGCCAATTGTTGGTTTGGTAGTGCGAAGACGAAAACGATCCAGGCTCACGGGATTAAGGTGCCTCCAATACCTTCAGGGATTAAGGGTTAAGAGCTATCCACACATTGCTTGCACATTAACACCACATATATTGGAGTTGAAGTTATCATTCGAATGCTGTGGGTACCCACGGAAGCATTTTCATAGTAGGTCATCAGTTGTTAGGTCGTTGTATATTTGTTGTACAACGACTGGATTAAGGGGTTTTCTCACTTTAGACGCGAAAAAGGCTATTTTCATGATTTTTAAATAGATCTATATTATAGATATTGATATAAAAGTTGTTGCACTTAATAAAAACACTTTTGAAATACATTTAAAAAAAAATGTACGTGTTTATGTAACCCAAACAAACTTTAAACGCGTTTTTCTCGAAACAACGTTTTTCGGCGGCTTGTTGATAAAATCTTCGAAACAATTGAACCGATCCTTATGAAATTTCAACCACACATTCTTCAAAACTATAGCTATAGCGAAGATTAAGGATTTAAAATTTTTATTTTTAATATTTTTTTCCCAACAACGGTGAAAAAAACGTTTTTCTTTGTTCTTTCGAAAAATGTCCGCGTTTTGTTATTTTTGCATATACCAAAAATCGTATGATACGCGCTGTATCCATTAACATACTGAATCTAAAACCGTTTGATTTATTTGTCTCGGATGATCCATCTCCGAGATTTCATCAACAGCGCAGAACTACCATTTTTTAGGACATTTTTTAACTACCATTTTCGTCTACAAATAGATACTTAAATGAATATATTTTTTTAAATGTATTTCGAAAGTGTATTTATTAAGTGTAACAACTTTTACATCAATATCTTTAATATAAACCTATCAAAAAAATTCAAGGAAATCGCCTGTTTTTAAGCGTCTAAAGTGAGAAGACCCTTTAAATGCCTCCAAATTGCTACTTTCACCGTTTAGGCTGCTTCGTATGCTTGGGAGGACTCGAGGGTCTCGGAAAATGAGTTCTAAACATTGTTTCCCAAATTTTTCGCGATAACTCCTTTTACAAATAATTCTTGCGATGTTTACACATAATTCGATAGGAATTTAAAAAAAACATTCAAAAGTGATTTATAACTCCGGCGTAACGCCTGAACCGAAACGTCAAAAATGGTAAAACGCGTAGAGCCTGAAACGCTCTGTACAATTCCCCCCGCTATGTACACGCATGCGTACCTCGACTCGCATCTCGTGCTCTTTCCTTTGCTATCGTAATAACGGGTGTCGGATCGCGTCTCGTTTCGTAGCAAAGTGTGCACTTACGGTCACCTCTTGCGCCCCCCCCCCCTCCGCATCGTCGGGAATCTTCGAGGAATCGAGCAATAAATTAGCTCCGTTCTACCATGGATTAGTAGATTCCACCTCGAAGACACAATTTTGTCCGATTTTCTCGAATCAAATGCACGAGGCAGTATCGCGACCCGTTCGGAATTGGCGAAACGTTTAATTACGAGTTTCCTTTACCTGATGGTGGCTTGTTGTTGAAGCGGATAGCTGATCCTGTTCCGGAGGTCGTTGGAGCTCACTCTCGTCGTCTCTCTCGCACTTCTTACGAGGGCGAACCGAGCGAGAGCTAGAGATTGGTATGCTGTTAATTTGAGAGCGTATATAGCCCGAGGAGGATGGAATCAGGGTGGAGTGAGAGAAAGAGATGGCGGAGAGAATAACGCCAGGGTGGAGGATCCTGCATGTATATGCTTGTGTTCCCAGAGTTTCAGCCGATCTCGCTCTTTTCCATGCAAACATTGCATCGCTATCTTTCTCCACGCTGTCTCTCCTGCTTTCATCTTTCTCTTATCCCACTATCGTTTGCGTGCATCTCTCTCTCTCTCTCACTCTCTCTCCCTTTCTGCTCTGGGTCGTTCCCTTACCACCTGAGACTTCTTCTCTCTCTATGGCTTTCTCCCCGTCTTCCTCTTTCTCCCTGGCTCTTTCACTAGGTTCTCGCGTCATGAGTACGAGAAAGAGGGCATCCTGGTTTTCTCCATATACCGAGCGAGCAGAGAACACCGCCATCCGTCTTCATCGGCCGACAGCGCGACGGGCGGCGTTTGCCTCGAATGCTCGCCAAGAAGTTTTCTCAGTCTTCCTCCACTTACTTGTTTTTTCCACCCCTCCCAGCTCTTACTCTCTTTTCAATCCTCAATCCCTCTCTACGTCTCCTTCTTTTCTGCGTCACTCTTCCTCACTTCCTCTTATCCGCCTCTCTTTCTCTCTCGCCACTTGGCGTTTCGATCTCGTCCTCCATATTCTCGTTCTCTCTCCCTCGATATCCTCTACACGTATATACGGAACTGTCAAGTTCTTGCTCTTCCTCTCTCCGTCTCTCTGCTCGCCTCTAACAATCCTGACAGGCCATCCTCATTCTATCCGTGATTACGTACAGTTTTTAGCCAAACGTTGCAACTGTCCGAGCTGAGAAATCCCTCGGAACGGTTTTACACGATTAGGTGTTGATACGAGATTTGGCAGTCGCTTGAAGCGCCTCATTATTGCACCGATTACGCGAAAAGTGTTTCGCTTTTGATTGATGATGGGTAAAACGAGATTTTGATGATCGTCAGCCGCGAATCGTGTCGCAAAGTTGGCAGATTCTTTCTTTTCTTTCTTCTTTCTTTCTTGGCGATCATCAAGGCTCGACTCTTGCTAATCGTCCTTTGACTATCGAGGCCATTTTAGTGCGACTGGCTTGAGAATTGATAATTTTCATGATTGAAAAAAAAAATCGATAATCAGTCCGATTTTTTTTTCGTTTATTCAAATGACATATGTTGTATATAAAAATTGTTTTTAATGTTTGAGGTTCATTTCCTATATCGTTTTTTTGGTCACTGCAAAATGATGCTTGAAAAATCGCGCCTGACCGTGGAAAGTTCTGCTTCTCCAAAAATAGTCTGAAAGAAAAAAACCAAACAGATTATCGATCACTATATGAAACACGGTAGGGGCATACGGAGGATTTTTTTTCTCGATGGAACTCAATAAAATGGTTGTCATTTTAAAATCAAGTGACGCATTGGGCCCTTCTTTCACCGGTTTTTCATTTTTTTCAAGTGAAATTTTCGAATGTAATAACGATGTGGCAAAATTTCAGACGGACAGCTTGAAAACTCTTCGCTTAAAATCTTCCACGGTTTTGAAAAACGTTTCGAGAAAAAGCGCACCGCCCGCGCCAGGTCCCACGCAGCTGATCGAATCTCTTTTTCTAAGAAAAGCTGTAGCGACCGATGTAATTCGGCTTTCGGGACCAAAATTCACCAGCAAGTTCATGAAAGTCCACATTGATCGATGATGCAAAACGACGTTCAAAAATTATTCCTCTGAAATCTTCCTCAAAAAAAAAGAGGAAAAAATCGCAAAACCGATGTGAATCCGTAGCGTTAAGTTGTCACGTGGCATAGTCAGGTGTGATATTTGTCTGTCGTATTGTCATGTTGCAGAGAGGAAGCGGGGCAGGCAGACGTACACGAGATATCAGACCCTCGAGCTCGAGAAGGAGTTTCACTTCAACAGATATTTAACGAGGCGGCGACGCATCGAGATCGCTCACGCCCTTTGTCTTACGGAAAGGCAGATAAAAATATGGTTTCAGAACAGGCGAATGAAGTGGAAGAAGGAGAACAAGACGAAGGGCGAGCCTGGCTCGGGTGACGGCGACACAGATATTTCGCCACAGACCTCACCCCAGGGTTGAGATAACGTGAGAAATCGGTATGTAAAAGTCCGAACGTAACGATTAGTGATGATGATGATGATGACGATGATGATTACGATGATGACGAATACGACGACGAGAACGACGACGGAAACGACGATGACGATTACGACGAGGATGCCCGAGGTCTTCCAAAGAGCTTCTCAATTCTCTCAGGGTCCAGCGACTCTTGTGTCTCTCAAATGCAGCAGCTTAAGGAGCATCAAGCAGCAAGCACTACCTCCAAGCCCCAGAAAGATGAAAGAAAGAGAAAAGAAACCGTGTTTAAGAGCCCGACAGCATGCCGAGAAATGCCCCTAAAGCAAGCCAACAATCACTCAGCCCCCCCACCCTCAGAAAAGCCCCCCCCCCCCCTCCTCAACGCGATACGACCTCCGACCCAACCGCCCAATTAACCCAAACAAACACACACACACGAAACACACTCAGCAATGACGCTTATATTGTTCATGTTAATCAAGTTGCTCGTACCAAAAAGATGACAAAGATGTGGGGTGCATGCGTGCAGTTCGTGAGAATTACGGAAAACGGTAGGTTAAAGGAAAAAAACTTTTTTGTTTTGCTTTCAAGACGCGAGAGGCGTGAAAACCGCGTGCGTCGTCGATCCGACGAAAGTAACGGGATTGCGCAATGGCTCTTATCGAAATGTAAAAAAAAAAACGATAGAAAGAAAAACACACACACGCACACATGCCGGAAAGAGCGAATTTGAGGATTCAAATATACTGTCGAAGGATTTATTTGAAAAGTGAAGGAAAAAACGGCAAAAAAAGGAAAGAAAAATCGACGAGAGCGAATGAGTTTTTAATGGAAATGGATCACCATGCTAATCAGAACCGCGTTAACCTCTATTACGTTTAATCGAATGTAATTTACTAAAGCCTATATTAGACGTAAAACGGATTATTATTATTATTATTATTATTATTATTATTATTATTATTATTATAACGTGCGTGAAATAGTGTGACGCGATACGTGTAAAAATGTGTGTGTGAGTGTGCGACAGCGTGATTGGTACAACGAGGAAACGTGAGTGAGAAAAACAAAACGAAACGTTGCGTTAAGAAAACATACCTTGAAGAAGGTTTATATATTATTTATTCTCTTACGTCGGTACGTGTTAATCGCGCAGTGAACACGTAGACGTTTTCTCGCTAGTGTAGATACAAATGATTATTAGATAAACCCCCTCCCTCCCTTCGCCCTCCACCCCCATTTCCCGCCCGGCCACCAACAACACCCGCCCTTCAACGGGGCAGCGTAGATTGGACGTTCGTAGTACTTTAGACGTTTAGATAGATTATATCCACTAAACCCGCGGCGGCTCGTCGAGGTCTTAGGAGAGAATGATAAAATTGAAGAAAACAATTGATTCGCGATTCGTGCCAATGCAGTGGGACTCCGTAAGGGGGAACATCGTCGCGATTTTTCGTACTCCGGATGCGATACTGATTCGTATGAAGATTGTTATTGGTGAATAATGGTAATTGGAATAGTTATGGTGATGGTTTTGATGGGTAGTGAGGACGTTGAGCACTTTGGATTATGAAAAAACAAAGGCGTTTTTGGTTTTTTTTTTTTGGACAATGAGGAGTTTTCCGTGGGAAAATGTTTCGAGAGAAGGGAAACTTTTTTTGCAATTGAAAGAAGAATGATGACGAGGCTTGCATCGACGGAATGCAACGGAAATGAATTCTCTTTGGACCCTCAATTTTTTTTGGATCGACGTGGGCAGTAGATAGTTACTCAAACGTTTTCACGGATTATTATTAGAGATTTATAACCTCAATTGGCGAGCAGAAGACTTTGGGTAATGATCAAAATAAAGAAATGATAAACGGAGGGAAAACATTATTTTCAATCGATTAATTTTTTTTAGATCGATTTGTGCTGTGAAAATTCACTGAAACGTTTTCACATATTTTTATTGAAGCTTTATAACCTCAATTGGTAAAAAGAAGGCTCTGTGTAAAGATCAACATAAAGAAATGACAAAGGGAGAAAAAAATGAATTCTTTTTAATTGCTCAATTCTTTTTAAAACGATCTGTGCTGTGAAAATTCAGTCAAATGTTTTCGCGTCTTTTTATTCGTGATTTATAACCGCAATTGCCAGAAACAAAACTTTGGGTAATGGCCAAAATAAAGAAATGACAAACGGAGAACAAAAACGCTTCTTTCGAAAGACGCTAACTTCAACGTCATCAATAATGTCGGAAGTGTGTCTTATGAAAATGGAAATTATATTCATCGAGATTCGATTCTGGAGATGAAAATCTGCATCAATATACTTCAACTCCAATGTCGCAAATGGTTTACACTTCCGAGGATATTCTTTTTCCAAAATGAAGAACGTTTCCTTACTCTCCGAATATTCGAAAAAAAAAAAAAATTTGCAGTGTTGCGGTGTTGCAAAATGTTGTCCTCTCCGGACAAAAAACGAAAATCGGTCTACTTTTCACCAGTCCGCGATCTCCACGATTGGTATGTTTATCGTTAATTATCGGAAGGCATATTTAACGAACCTTGTTTATTACCTACGAACGGTCTTGGGGCGATTTCCCTTATCATCCGTTGTTCCATTTGGTACACTCGGAGTAACGAAAAATCGACAGAGGGACGTACAATTCGGGGATGAATCTCTCGTTGAACGAACAAAATTGACGAAATCGTCCGTGTCCCGAATGCGAAACCAGTGAAACAAAAGAAAACCGAAGGAAGCATAAAAGTGCGCGACTCGAACGATTTCGTTGGGTCATCACCGATCGCGGTAACGATCGCGCGAATTTTTCACCGCCATTTGCGAAGAAACGTGAACCTAAAAATGTCCCCGAATGTCGAAAGGGCGTAAGTACGAATGGGCGACGAGAGAAAAAATTCGAATTTGCCGATGGACAAAAATGGAAATACGAATCGGAAAGAAAATTGCAAAGGCGATGTCATGGACCGAGCGGAGAGCTCATCGACCTGGCTCGTGTCGTCTCGTTCTGCGCAACCGGAGACAAGGTCAGTCTCGTGAAGATTACGAGTTTACTTTATTTCCCTTGACTTGTGAAAAATGGTGATCGCTCGACGATTACGTTCTCGCCGGTCTTTGTCGCTCGTGCACCGTCACGTGTAATTCGCGCGTTCGTACGATTAAATTCCGGATCACCGAAAAATTGAAGCGAAAATAAAAGTGAGCGAGACGAATGAAACGCAAGCGTAATTTCGTACCGCTGCTACGCGGACTCGAGGCCAAGTTACCAGTGACGTTATAAGTCTAGTAATAAGAAAGAAATTTGCGGAAGCGCGTGGCACTTTCGAGGTCGTTGCTCGATACACCTTTCGTAAATGATTTTACCGTACTCCTAAATCTCCTAAGTGACCAAGACCCGAAACCATCCATTGCCCACAAACGTCCTCCCTTCGCAGCCGCGATTTTTACGTTTTGCCAAAAGCACGATTTATCTTTCTTGCGGCACCGACCCCGGCGAGAAAAAAAAACAAATGGATAATCAAATTATCTCAATGGAAAGAAAAATAATCGAGGGTTGAGTGTTTATTGTACCAGAGGTCTCTAAAGAAAATCATACACGCTAATTGAATGTAAATATGGGTTGAAAAAAAGAAGTCAAAATGTTTGACAAATTAGCGGGGCTGCAGAGAGTGCCAAGCGTTTTGCCGATCGTACGGATCGACAATTTCCGGAAACCGCGCCCGGCTTCCGCCCGTTCACAATACATATATTTTTTTTCTTCGAGAAATGAAAATTTGAAATTTACGCGGGCACTCGATGGGCTTTTCGGGAATTGTCGAGCCGAAGCGAAGCAAGAAAGTAATAATTAATTTACGAAAAAAAAAAACAAAAACACGATACGCCGCGGCGAATTCTGTGCTGTGTTGTAAAATTAGTTCTACGCTTAGTTTCTATCATAATTACTATGATTGTCGTTATTATTATGATTGAATAACGCACGATAATGATATAAGGGAATGAAAATACGTATGTATATATACATATATATATATATATATAATACATAAACGATTATATTATATATTTATGTATATATATATATATATATATAAACAAAAGAAACAACAAATGAAAAGAAAGAGAGGGAATACTCGAAGGATAGGGGGGCCCCGTTGAGCAGGTGAGATTTTCGTCGTCAAACGAATTTATTCTCCACCAATCTCAATGATTCCGAATATATATACCAAACCGCGTGTTTGGATGATAAAAGCATGTAGAGCTGAACGATAAATCGACATATACGTAATACGAGGTCCGGCTCGAGCATTTGCCGAAAACAAATGAAAAATAAAAATGACGAGCACGACCGGCCTTTCTTTCACGAGAAATTTATTTATGTAAAATTATTGTCAATCCGATGCAATCTCGTGAGGGTAGAGAAAAAATCGCGCGGAGCAAAAAGTAAAGCCCAGTAGCCATCGCTCGTTGCAACTCGCGCGGCATTCACAGTGCAATTTGAATAGCTCTCCCCTGCTGTACAACGTAAAACGAATATTTTACGACTCTTCGATATTTGGAGAAACGGAAAAAAAAACAAATAAATGTATAATCTTGTGAAAAAAAATTGATGAATTTGCCGTTTTGCGAGAAATTATTTTACTCCATTATTTTCCGTCATCCCTGCACCGTTTCGTGTGAAGCATTTTTGTCGAGGCTTCCGTATGACGACGAGAGATGCACTGTAAACAATCGGAAAACAATCGTTGATCTAATCTATGTGGGTCGTTTAAATGCCGACATTGAAGTGCAGGGTGCGGCCACTTTGTGCTCCTATACCTGCATCGACGAACCCGAAAATTCGCATTTGCCACGGTTCAAGGGCGAAGGGGGATATGACGAACGCCTAGGGGCAACATTCAATTTATTCCCACACAATTCAGATATTCAAATGGTCACGAGAAGCAAATGACAACTCAATTCGCTTTGTGCTACATCCGCCATTCGAGCAATATCGATGGAAGAGCTGCGGACCTTGAATCCTTTATTTCAAAGGGCTCACGATGTTTTGAATTTTTGCTCAGTTGATTATGCCTTTGTTGACGGAGTTTCTTCGAATTTGCAGCATGGAAGTACAGAATGAAATATTCTTATTTTGGAAAGTACGACAAATCGTAAATGCAGCTAATTTGGGGAAAAATGTTGTAACATCTTTTACTTCATTATTTTGTTTGGTTATTTTCAATGTCACGATTTTCTTTTTTCAATGTGAATCTTGTTATATGGTTAAAAAAAAGGGAAAAATACAATCAAAATAAAATAGTAGCGATTGAGAGACTGGATTGGGGGGAATAAAATGATTGTATTTGAGATAGAGCTAGTCATCGGCACGATGCTGAAGCTTGCATCGTTGGAATGCAACGAAAATTAAAAAAAATTGTTTCCTCATTTTCTTCATCAGCCCGAATTTTATTCGGGAAATTTAGGCTTCATATTTTTTATATGCATCCTGACAAAACTCTGAGAGGTGCTCGTGGCCCAAATTTGCCCAAAGAAGATCGGGCTACTGAATTTTCGTCGCGTTACAACGATGCAAACTTCAATATCATTCATCAGCTGTTGGTTTTCGATTACCCCTTCTTTCTCAGAAGTACTTAAAATGATCTCCTAATTGAAAAGCTTGACATTTTTGTTATTACCAAAAGCTTTGGCGCTCCGTTGCGGGGAGCGATCACAAAAAATCCAATATACGTAACAAAAGTGTTGAAAACGGCAAAGTATCGTCAAAAAATAAATAAAAATAATTTTTCTAAAGCAATGAAAATTGGTGGATCGGTTAAGATTAATGAGATAAATAATGTGTAAATGGAAATTATATATTTTATCTGTACTCTAATGATAGTAGCGTAAGAAAAAAAATTGTGGTCACGGATATTGGTATTGTATAATAAGAAAAACCCGAAAAATACGTAATTCAGCAACAATTGTGGATAAAGTAGATTTTTAATAACGTCTATCGATAATTATTCTAAATGGACGAAAATAAAAGCGAGTAAATCGTAATTTAAAATATTTAAAATTTTCATAAGATTTTTTTGCATAAGCGTTGATTGAGATAAAAAAAAAGAAATTTGCATGTGTCAGTTGCAGCGGGCGGGGACAGCGGTGGAGGCAAATTTCCGTCGATTCTTCGAGACCCACTTTTTTGTTTCCCTCTTTTTTTCGGTCGATAACACATGCGAGGGCGGTTTGCGATGCTACTCTTCAGAGTGAGAGAAATGAACATACGAGACAGAGAAAGAGTGTCCAAAATGGTTATGACCGCGTGGGCCTCTGGCGGTGATGTACATAATTGAATATTTTACTGGGGAAACATTATGACCCCGACCGAACGGGATGTAACAATAGTAAAAGTTTGAATAATGCTAATAATGATAATAATAATAATAATAGTAAAAACACAAAACTAAAAAATTGAACGAAGAGAAATATAATGCGTCGTGCGATTCAAGCTGTCGGACTCATTATATTGTATTTAGTTGCGTAGTATTTATTGATATATTATATCAATGTTATTATTTTTTAATGGACCTTTTCTTTCTCTCTTCCTCTTTTGTTTTCACCGAAATGCTATCATGTGTAATAAATATTTTTTACAACGCATCATTGTTTTTTTTTTACAGTTTTCCGATCGTACAACGAATTTAAAAAAGCCACTTGATTTGTATTTATTTTATTTTTTCTATTCGATTTTTGTTTTGATTTCCGACCTCCGTATAAAATACATGGGGATTTCGGAGTTGTTCTGCTCCGATAAAATCGACACGAAAAATATTCCTCGGAACATTCAACGTCATCGGCGCCTGTACTGTCGCCTATCGATAGACGTGCCGTCTTTTTATTTCGGTCTAATGTTTTTCCTATCGAGTGCAGTTCTCCGACACATCCACCGAAGAATTCGAATCAATGCACGTGGAAGAATAAACTTTCCGATGCATTCCCACGACTAACACCTTCGTTATCGATCATAGGCACGAGAACAAATTTGAGAACCGATAAATATTACGGTAAAAGAAATACACAAAGACTGAGTGATAAACCGGAGCGTATACGTTGGAGAAGAAAAAATGCAACAGCACCGACGAAACGTTTACACACTTCGAATGAAGAACGACATTTGAAAAAGGGCAAAACAAAAAGCGAATAAGACCGATTGATGCGGAAGCGGATTTTTTTTAATCGACAGGGGTAATCTCTGAACAGCCACGACGTCTGACGTTGCCACGTTGAATTCGCGAGCCGCGAAACTCTGTATACGATACCGCGTAGGTAAAGTAGGTACCTGTTTTTTCTAGATTAAAAGAGACGAATAACGGTTACGAAAAAAAAACACTAGCACCGGTGGATCGTAAAAATTATGCCACTATTTATTAAATATAATTACGATAGTGATAAAAAAAAGCACACACAGACATAATTACGATACTTTCTCCATTTTACCTACTCCGTGACAAAAGAGAAAGTAAGGAAAAAAAGGAACTGTCGCGTCAAAAAAGGGGCAGGGGATTCATAATACTCGTGCAAATAATCGATCGCAAAGCAGTGATATTTTTTATTGATTGAAGAATGCCGCACAATGAAATACTACGTATAAAAAGAGATGACAATATATTTCGCAGCTTTTTTTATATTTCTTCGAGATCTAGTTAAATTCACATACTCGATCGAAATCGGTGAAGCACAATGACAGAAGTGAAAAGGCCGTTTTGCGCGAACGAAAAAATAAAAAACGATTTATTTTTCCAAAAACAGAGTAAGGGGCATTCTGTGGGGCATGGAGTGAATTACCAAAATACTAATTACCGAATAATCAATCTCGATTGTCGCGAGCTCATCGAGGATTGACAATTGAAAGGTGGGTGCGCGCTCGCGGCGAAGAAACGTCAAACTCGTCATCTGTCATTCGATCGAGAATCTCGTGACGAATTTGGCAAATGGGTTCGAAACAGTCGTTCGTATAAGACCGCGGAAATACGCCAGTCGCAACGTGAATGCTCGTTGCTAAACTATTTCCAAAAGTATACTCCCACATTCGCGCGAGTACGACAAATGAATTTCACTCATGGAGCGATAAACAAGCGCGAAGAAGGATCGAGTAGTCGGTGATGATGAGATGCTGTACGAGTACTCGCTAAACTTGCCGAGTGACTATTGACGACGAAGAAAAATATATAAATAAAATGAAAATATATAAATAAATGAATAAATAAATATATATATATTCATATAGGTATATGTGTGCGTGTGTAAACACACATGTACGTATATGATTTAATTACGCGTACGGATAAACACATATAATTATTTTGTAGTGGTCCCGCAGTGTGTAAACTAAATGTACGCATGAAGGAAAAAAAAACACGTTTGAGAGTGTGACGATGATTACCCAAGAAAAATACCTAGCGCTAAGCGAAAAGTACATCGGATAAATGAAGCAAATGAAACGGTGATGATTGGAAATTGAGTGGCTGACATGTCTCTCGCCAGCCCCCCCCTCCCGTGTGTGAGAGTATTATTATAGTTGTGTTATACGTGTCCTGTGAATCATCGAGGCATCAAAATGTGGCAGAGAGCGAGCGAGCGAGCGAGAGAGAGAGAGAGAGAGAGAGAGAGAGAGAGAGAGAGAGAGTGGGGGGACGATGACGATAAAAAATAAACGATAATAGTATTAATGGCTGCTATGTCGACGAGTCTACAACAAAAACAACAACAAAACCATATTGTATTATACTTAAGAGTCTGTCCATATTAATAATAACGACATTAATTATAATAACTGTGTTTGGAAACGAGAAATAAAATGTGGTTGAATATGAAGGTCATGGTCGAGATTCATTGATGCAGATTGATGATCTTCATATCTTTATCCAATTCATCAACGTTATGATTTCCGAAAATGTTGTTTCTCCATTCAATTACCGAATGAATGCTAATGGCGCAAGGTGTGTCCGATACGCCGATTGAAGGGGAAGCGACAGCACCACCCGTTTTTTCTTTCTTTTCGACGAGGAGAGGAAAAGTCGTTAAGGTCGCGGGGGTCCAGACCGAAGGGTGCTCTACTCTAGCTCGACGACTAGAGTTTGCACATTTATATACGTATCGCCGCGGAAGGAACCATTGTATAATCCAAGATGGCCACCGACTCAGAGAGGATTATTATTGGCTAATACGAGGAGAGAGGCTCCGCCTTGGCTCATGGCTCGTGACGGGATGATTTATTGGATTTTCTGTCTGTTCGCCCCTGCAGCACACCGAACATACCGTGCCTACTACTACTATACTCTCTCCCTCTCTCTCTCTCTCTCTCTCTCTCTCTCTCTCTCTCTCTCTCTCTCTCTCTCTCTCTCTCTCTCTCTCTATCCCTCTCTCTGTCTCTCTCACACACACTGCTCTGTCCGTCTTCTCTTCCTCCGTCTCTCACTTTCTAGGGTAGGTATAGAGAACTATGTGTGTACTCTGTACAAGCCCGAGAATCTTGTGACTCGCCTCACGAAATTCTGACCGAAACGAACAGCTGTGCCGCGCTGCTGCCTTCCTTCCTTTCCCTAAGGTTTCCCCTCGTCGTGTTCTGGAGCATCTCACACCGAAAACCCGAGGCGTATAAGACCGCGACATCAAAAGACCCCTGTATACGAACGGCGTCGCACCCTACGCCTATGCCTTACTGGCAGAAGAAAAAGCAAGAAGAAGCGGAAGAAGAAGAAGAAGGAAAAAAAACTCATCATGCCCCTCTCTCGGCCTCTCGTCCTTTCGCTCATCGTGTCAGTGAGAGATTCGAACGGACCTCGGGAAATGAACAAGACACTTAACGACAAACGCGTTAACGCGATGTTATGATGGTTGTCCATTGTCTTGAGGAGGCTCTTCCCTAGTTGGGCTGATTTGCAATGGGAATGAGTCATTTGTTCGTACCTGAAATCGAAGATTATAAGATTTTGTATTCCCGGATAATTACGGACGAACCGCCTCACGCAAAATGTAAGGCCGAGTAGGAATTGTGTCTCACGGGTCCCTCAAAGAGGCTAAGTATACATGCTTCTGATGACATGTCTCATCTTGAAATTCTCCTGAATCTTGATGTACTCAACCGTTCGTGTTCCAGGTGCTTAGTTAGTTCTGATGGAAAAACGCGTCTTGCACATCAGCACAGTTCACTCAATCGCAATTAAAGTTCTTCACGACAGGTCCACCGCAATGAAGACATCCTTACCATTCGTTTCCACAAATCAACACAAAGATTGCACTCTCGCTCTCCTACTCCCACTGCAAGCTTCCCCCTTTAAAACATCCTGAGCTCACGGCAGGTGCTGCACATCGCAGGATACTACATACGAACGATATGCAAATGAGACAAACAACAGCAGGTGGGTCGAACGACATAGCGAGATGAGGGGGCATCGCAGATCATCGCGACGAAAAATCTCTTCGTCGTTTTCACCAGATATTTCGTTTTGATTCGCATATAGATCAATGGATTGTGTGTATGTTCAAGTTTCCCTCGCTCACACACAATCTCTATCTCTTTCTGTCTCTCTCGCTCTCTCTGGCTGGGCGAGGATGCACGGCCAAAATTTATGGCTGCTTTATCACTTTACCGGCCGGGGCCACCGTCTACAGCGGCCACGAGGGCCGGAGGAGGATGAGGGAAGGCCACGCGGGGATCTCCACCGGCTATGAACTTTGGCACTCGAGTCTTCGCGCGAGAGCATCCCCGGCTCTCCGAGTGCTAGAAGCGCATCACACTCCTGTGATGCACGTGTATGTGTATACACATCTAGATGCGACTAAGCTCGGAAACTCTTGAAAAGGACGTAGACGACGAGGACGCGACGAGCGGGGATCCGACGTCGTGGAAGAACGAGGTGAGAAACTCCTGAAACTTCAACGTTCGCACGAATTTAGCCTCCAACGTGATATATATCGGGAAAGAACATTTTGCACTGGTTGTATGCACGTAATGTTGGTTACCAGCGCGCCTGGCTGTTTCGAGGACGGTCCTGGAAATTATCCTAATGTCACAATGCTGACATTCACCTGATGACTGAAATAACGGGGATTTTCATAATATCGAATATGGGGATGATAAGCAATGTAAGCAATGAAGCTAGGGCGTGATGAGCAATAAGCAAGCAATTAGGGATGGTAAGCATTCAAGCTAGGGGGATGATGAGCAATAAGCAAGCAATTAGGAATTATAAGCGATGTAAGCATTCAAGCACATATGGAGAAAGTTGGTTTCAAAGGCATTCGACTTTGAATGCTGGTTATGAAGTAGAATGCCTTCAAAATCAACTTTCACTATATGTGCTCCATATACTTGTGCAGTCTGCCAGCCTCTGCACCAATGCTTGTCGAAGCCTGCGCCCCCCTGCGTTTTTCGTGCATCCAACAATTGAATTCAATTTCTCATTAACAAAATCCCGAAATGCGTTGCTGTCCAGTCGAATAGTGTTGACTGACGTTTGAAAAACGACGCTATTTTGTAACCCCAACAGGAAACGTAACATTTTCACAGCAATGGACAACACATTTTGAACTAGAGATAAAATGGTGCAAATCTCGAACGTGTTATACGGTGCAGCTAATCGAGGATAAGATGAGTATGTCGACTACTATTAAATACGTGTGTCCAATTTCTTTTTTTATCAACGCGCCTCATCGACGAGCTGCATGAGTTAAGTACAGGTAGTTGGATTTATCCATGATCACTCGCATTTGTTTATTTTTCATTATTTAGACGATTATGCATGAATATGGCGAAAGGAAGAGTGTCTGCCTGCATCCACTTATGCTCCGGTGTCTGTGTTATCATCATTATCGTCATGGCTCCCTCGTAAATTGCTTTATTACTGACTGGGTCTGGCTGCCGTCAGTGCGTATATACCTAAATGTGTGTATGTGTAATAGCCACGCTGAAGACTATATATTGCTTCGTTGATCGCATGAAATTATTTTACCTGATCTACCGGCGGTCGTGGAAAGGAAGAGAAAGAAATATGGAAGATAGTTGTTTATTTTCTCTCTCCCTTGACGTTCCACTCAAACGTCTTCATAACAATTACCTGCATCGAGACTGGGCTCATGCGAATTCACATTTTCGTAATTCGGCCAGGCTCATTGTCCCAGGCTTTGTCCCACAAGGGACAAAGTTCCTTTGGTTAAATTCTAGACACGTACCTACAGATTGAGATTTTCTAATATTGGTCCAGGGAAGTAAAGTAGTGATGTCAACATGACGTTTTATGATTTTCCGAAAGTTCTGAAAGTTTTATACATTTTTTTCGTGGCGATTCTACAGATTGCAGGAGGTGCGATTCTCTCATCTCTTCGAGGGTGCTGCCACAAAAGAGAGAGAGAGAGAGAGAGAGAGAGAGAGAGAGAGAGAGAGAGAGAGAGAGAAAGAGAGAGAGAGAGAGGCAGTGTGTGAGTGAAATCCGTCTCGGCCGATATGCAGAACGTATGTGACGTCCGGCAGCAACCGGATGACCGGTGGCTCGCCGAGATAAAGAGAGAGAGAGAGGGAGAAAGAGAGAAGAGGGGGGGGGGATGAACGAGTGTCAAGCTTCAAAAGTTCAAGCCGAGGAACGAATACACAAAAGAGAGTGAACGAGTGAGAAAGAGAGACAGAGAGAGAGAGAGAGAGAGGGAGAGAGAGAGAGAGAGAGAGAGAGAGAGAGAGAACGAGATAGTGAGAACCGACGAGGGATGCATCCGCTCGCAGTATCGCCGTAAAATGTACGTCACAGTATACCTGACGTCGCGGAAAAGAGACCGAGAACGAGACAAACACACAACACTCACAAATCCATATACATGTATACATACATCCAGAAATCGCTTGCACGCGCCGGAACGCATAAAGTAACCCCCATTAACGGACCATAAATTCCAAACGACCTCTCACTCGCTCCCTCTGCTTTTCATCGTTCGCGGGGCCAAGTCCTCGCTTTACGCGTGTATATACACAAGCGTTCCCTCCCCGCGACTTCTACGCCGCAACCTCCCTGCCGTCTACCATGGCTCTCCACATCCCCCGCCCGAGAGGTCCTTATACCGGAGTCGCGGAGTGCGAGCTAACGCGCGCGCGAGATGTTATGTATGAGCGTCGTTAGTGTTAATAGAGTGTTAACCGCTTCTATACCGCTCGATTCCGACTCGAGTATAGGTGTGTTCTCTCGCTTTCGCTTCTATACAATACTCCTCTTCACGCTGCTTTTCGGCCGCGCGCGCGCTCGCTCGCTACTGTGGATCACTGCTTGGGGGTGTGCGAAAAGGCTTGTACGCAATACGATTCTCTAAACACGTTTACCTGTACGGATATATATGTGTATGTACGTATATATATATATGTATTTATATATACGTATTTACATATACATTTATATATATATATATATATATATATATATATATATATATATATATATATATATATATATATATATATATATATATATGTATAAATACACGTATAAGGCCGGTGATGTACATAAGCAAAGAGATACACATAGAATCGAGTAGAGTTCACGGATGCGTATAGAATTGCATACAACGCGTATTATCGCTGACACTATCGTTCACGCACACATACAGGGTGTCCTGTTATGAATGGATAATCGTGAAACTATCGATAGGTCAGAATATGTCCTACTATATGCTGGAATTTCAGTTCAGTAAACGTCCCACGGTTTTCGAGATTTTGAGCTTTGTGTTATTTAAAAAAAAATCATTTGCTTTTGGTTTTTCGCATGCCATTTCTACAAATGATACCCGTGAAAGAAATTAGGAGGGCTGCCATGAAAAAATTCGGGGCCCATGAGGGTTTGAATATGGATTCCCTACTAGGGCTTTCCACAACACAATCGGACTAGGCCCCGACAGGAAAATAACAGAGTTGGGTAATTTATTCAAAAAGGTCGTAGCGAGGAAAATGATACAGGGCCCAGACGGGATTCTTCGGGGCAGTGGTTGTTACAGGGTATACAATATATTTGCAAAATTATTTTTAAGAGTTTCTAGTTATTAGACTTACTTAAATAGACTTAAAAAACCGATTAATCCTATTTCATCTCTAGTTTTAAGCCGTTGAACAATACGTATATATGTGAATATATATAAGGAAGAAACATGCGTAATGCTGTAAGCAAAGGAGATCCAAAAAAAAAAAAACCTATCGATCTCGTTAAAGCTTTACATCGTTGAGTTATTTTATTGAATCTAAGCTACTTCAACACATTTATATCCCTTTGTCACGGACAGTATTCTCTGTAAAACTGAACTTGTTTTTTATTTTCTAATTTCGAGGTGAATAATAAATAATCCTTTATTTGAAGAAAATGGTTTTCATTATTGCAAAACACCTCGCTTGATATGTATTCACTAATAAAGCTGATAATTATAGGGTAGTAGTAGGGTTGCTTCATGGCTTCGATCAGCTTCTGTTGAGGCAACCAGTCCGGCCCTGATTCGTAAGCCTCTTTAGGCGCTCGTCGACAAAGTGTAACAGGCCTCCAAGGGTGCCATGTTAGGACCCTTGCAGAGTAAGGGAAAAATAATCGGGGCCTAGTCAAAGCCCTGGCTGAATTCTTTAACGGGTATGAATCGACGATAACTAAGAAACTTTTTATAGTAATTGGCACGATATGCGTAATACATTTTTTTACACCGCACGCTATCAAAGTCAGATGTTCGAATTGGTCTGTATGGAAATTCTGCATAAGATCTTTGTTTCGTAAAGTTTCCTTAACATTTAAGGTTGAAAAGAAGACTTTTCTAGATAAAAAAACATAACCAAGGGTATTTTAAAAAAACCGGGTCAAAAAACGTTATCATTTGTCGAAATGGCATGCGAAAAACTAAAAGCAGATGATTTTTATCGCGAAAACTGTGCGACTTTTACTAAACTAAAATTCCAGCATATAGTAGGACATGATCAGACGTACCGACAGTTGCAGGACTATCCATTCATAACAGGACACCCTGTGTATATACATACAGGGTTGGATTTAGAGAGGGCCTCGACAATTCATATTGTTAGGTAAATACTGACGATTGTTATGCAACACTTACTTAATGAGAAAAACAGCACCCTGGGGATATGAAAAACAAGTTGTCACACTTTCATCAAGCAATTTTTTAAAATAACAGTTGAAAGAATATTTTTTTTAAATCATGAAAAATATTAAACACGATGAATTTTCTATAAGAAAATATAGTCCATGGATTATAGTTGAAAAAATGTCCCGCGGATTGCGCCAACTATTCATTTCTTAAAAATAAGTGTATCCGGAAAAAAGAAATATTGACTCATTTTTGACAACTTCTGAACAATGCCTATTAAAGTTTCAGTACTTGGTGCCACACGCTTACGCCGGTCGGTATATACTGTTTATCTAGAAATATTTTAATTTCAAATTGTTCAAATTAAAAGAAAAAATAAAATACATTGGTTAATCCAACTCACATCTGGTGTATATTACATAATATATATATATATATATATGATGTATTAATTATAGTATTTCATATGCACTTACAGTATCATATAATGTAATTAGAATCTTACATAAGTAATTCCAGTATGACATATGTAATTACAGTATTGCATGTGTAATATTGATTACTTATTATATATGTATTATATTACATAATTGCACTATATTACCCTCTAAAGTATATTATTAAATACTAATAAATTAATTTATTCACATGAAACGAATGGAAAAACATAATAACTCTAATCGAATCCAGCTGAAGTCAGGAAAAGTCTCTTTCCTTAACTCCATACAACGTATGTTGTTTCAAGGGATCTCGTTTTTTCGCAATAAATTATTTGAGCACAATTAAAAGAATGTGATATTGTTGAAAAATAATTAGGGACCTCCCACTTCTTCGTTGCCCTCTAACACCTTGAAATTCGGCCCAGTCAAACCAACAAGAACAGTGCAGCCTCCGATGCCTTTGCGCTGTACTTCTTGAGTCGCTGGCGGGAAAGCGATGTTTTTTATCTTTCGGCTTCAGCAGTCGAAGCTGTCAAAAGTTCCAGGGCTGAACGGGAGCTGGAAAAGTAAAAGAAACGGGTGGTTGCAGGAAGTAAAGAACGGCTCGACAAAGTACTTTCTCTTTTGCTCCTGTGCTCCGCTCTTTTGCAAGGCGCGAAAAATCGGAAATTCGAATGCCGATTGGAAGATGGGTAAAATTGCAACAGCCGTAAGGTTCGGGCGTTGGCCAAGGCGAGTTGAAATGTCCCGTACATACGTTCGTGCATGCATAATATAATAGTAGTTTGGCGCAGTCGAACAAGGTTGTAGAACTGTGTCTACCCGGAGGATACCTATAGAGAGCAACGAACGTAGATAGATACGTATATAGAGTTGCAGTCGGCAATCGAGATTGCCCTCGTGCGCTCGTGCTTGTTCTCTCCTCGCGTGAGTTGCACTATCGTACGTATACCTCTGTATACGTTTAGTTTATATCTGTGTACACGGACGACGTCGTTCCGCTGCTTTGCATAGAGAATGCATCAATTTTCGGCACTTGCCGCTGCCACCCTTCGCTCTCACTCGGTTACCACCCCTATCTTCCCCATACGCGGCCAAAGACCACGCACAGTTCGCGTCTGCTGTTCAGCCCGGCCACTTTACCACCGAGACATTCCAATTTTGTACTCTCGGTATTCTGCACGCTCGATATGGAAAGCTTACCGATGTATATTGGAAAAGGTTATTTTGAGGACACAAGACTTCGAAAATTCGGCCGCGTAGGGGACTACTGGCCTCGAAATCAACGCTATCTATACTTAGGGTCCTCGAAATCACGCCTGGATCAATATAAACGTATTTATTCATAGACGGATGTGCTGATGGCCAATGTTACGGAGATATGATCGGTCCAAAATATTCTTTTTCCATACACAGGGTGGGAGTTATAAGGTAGATATGCGCTTTTTAAAGGTCCAGCCCGGAGATTTTACGATCGAGAAACATATATTTAATGGATTTTAAAGTCCTTTTTGAAAAAAAATATTGTGTATTTTTGTGATTAGTAGAATTTGCCAGGGGAAATTGAGCATTTTAGAAAAAAAAAAACATAATTTCATTTTGGTTAAGCAGGATTAAGATAAAGTAACAAACACTCATAGAAAACTTTTTTTTGATGGAATTAAATTTGATCCATCCAGTTTAAAATGCAGGCTTGGTAATTTGTTTCTCGCAGACTCCCTTGATTTTTTTTCCGAAATGCTTCTTCCTGGCCCGAAATTCTCTCTTCGGCCCGAAATGCAGTTCTCCTGGCAAACTCTATTCATAAAAAAAATATTCTTCTGACTTAGAATAAAAATTTTACTCCGATTACGCAGAATGAAGGGAATTGAAGTCCGAATGCAAACACTCCTGGAAAACTTTCTTTGAATGGAATTAAATTCAATTCATCCACTTGAGAATGCATATTTGGTAACTTTCTTCTCCTCGATGACGGGATGCACAAAAAGTTTTTTAAACCGTGCTTCGTGTTCAGATGTTTGCTATTTTCATTCTGTTGTACTCAAAATGGAATTTTCAATATTTTCCAGAATGCTCCATTTTTTCTGGCATTGCCAGAAAAAATCTTAAATGCCAGAAACTCATCTTAAAAATATACAATTGTTTTTCCATGAAGACTTGAAACGAAAATTCTATTTTGAATGCAGCATTTTGAACTCCGAATAAGAAACACTTCTGGATTTTTTTTTAGAATTTAATTAAATTTGATTCGTCCACTTTGAAATGCACCTTTGGTTATTTTTTCCTCGATGACGGGATGTACAACAATAGTTTTTCAGGAGTGCTTCGTATTCATATTTTTATTAGCTTCATTCTGCTGTACTCAAAAAAGGATTTTGTTTTTTTTTCAGAATGCTTTACTTTTCTGGCAAAAACTACTAATCATAAAAATACGCTATATTTTTTTCTAATGAGGACTGGAAAAACCATTAAATATCATATTTTTCGAGGTCGCAAAACCTCCGCGACAGATCCTTGAAAAACACATGGCAACCTTATAATTGTGACTCTGTATATACATACATACATACATATATATATATCATTATGATGATGAATAGCATATATCGTGAAGATACGATAATTGAATGAGCGTATTATATTATGGGCTGGTTTGAATTTTGAACCCTTCTAGCGATTTGCTATCACCCTTTTATAGTCTTATTAAGCCGTTGAATATGTATATATTTATGTGCCTGTGCATATATACATAAATACATATATTCAAATATATATATATATATATGTATATATATATATATATATAACGGGTATAATGCGGAAAATCTTTCCTGTCAAATGCAAAGTATCTGCCCATATAAACAGTAGTACGAGATCGTTGCAGAGAGGGTGAAGATATGAATCTTTATAAAAGCGCGCGAACGGGCCGTTCAACTTTAAGTACCCGGGCGATCCTACTCCAGAGACGAAATCTAAAGAGAGCAAATACCTACCCGAGCTCAACGCGGAAGTATAAGCAGCAATATTTCATGTCCGCTCTCTATAAATACCAACCAACCTCGCAGTAATAGAGCAAAACGTTCGTAGTACACTCACGCGCTCTTCACACAGCGCGACAATGGATGCTTTAAACTTGCTTTTTTTTAGAGACGAACGTTTTTTTTCGTGTTTGTTTCGTCGTGCGGTATGTTTTATTTTCACTTTATGGTAATCGAGAGTACTTTTATGTGGTTCTGGCTATTTATTAAAAATTATATTGGGATAAGTTTGTGGTCTTTGATGTATCGAAGAAAAAGTCATTAAGGCGTTAGGCTACTGGGAAAATTTCAGAACTCTTGTTCAGAACTCAAACTGACGAGGTAGGTCTAAAAATTGGTGCAGGAATCACAGATTGATGGTAAACTTATAATTACGATAGAACTGCTAGTAAAACTTTAAACGCATTTTTCTCGAAACTATGCTTTTCAAAAAAGGTGTACACGATTTCTTGACATCCAATCAACGGATTAACTTGAAATTTAGTACACTTATTCAGTATAATGATAGTTTAGTCTTGACCGACGATTTTATTCCTAACATTTTTTTCATTATTTATTAACAATGATATCAGTGTTGGTCGAAAAATGGAAAAAAATTGACATTTTTTAATTCTTGATAGAAACACGACAACAACAAAAAGCTCTGTCAAGTCTTAGCTAATATTATTTATTTTGAGGAGAAATTATTTTTTTTTGTTTCAGATCAACCGGGTGGCCAAAGTCAAGTACACCGTTAAGCCCCTCCCGTTCAAAGGTCCCTCGCGTTTATAAACTGCTTCAATTATTACTATTTTTCAACGAAATTTACTACACAATTTTGGTAGTGTACAAACAAATAAATGTTCAAACGACTTTTGAATCATCTTGCCCATTCCTTCAAATTTTTTTTTTACTCAACCTTGATGTTTGGGTCGTCATATTTGCCCCACCCCTTAATTTTTCGCTGTACACTAATTTTTCTATGAAAAAATGAGCTTATAAATACAGATGGATACTTAATGTTTTTTGTTGAATTTTTTAAGATAGATCAGACGGAAAGTCGACCTCGTGCTGTATTTCCGAAAATATTACGATGTGATAGAAAGACGAGGAGCTCGAGTGGATCAAATTCCGTGCGTTGTAACACCTGCTTGGATATATGTACTTATGTAGACACATACACGGGATGTGACGTGGAGAGGGACGTAAATCAATAATATCACAACCCCTCCGCGTCCTCGCAACCGCTCTCCACCCCCGACGTTGCTGCACCGCGCACCACCGACACCCTCTGCCAGCAACACGACGCCGTCTCTTTCACCCTCGTCCTTTGACTCTCGGCCTCTCTCTCTCTCTCTCTCTCTCTCTCTCTCTCTCTCTCTCTCTCTCTCTCTCTCTCTCTCTCTCTCTCTCTCTCTCTCTCAGTCACTGTCTACCACACTTCTAGTTCAAATCACCTCGCGGGCCCGGGTTTCTCTTGCAATCAATGTTCTCGCGTCTTCGTGTGGATTTCTCAAATTTCATGCGTTACACTTCCGTGCGCACGTTTTTTTTCAGAACCAATAATGCAGTCTCGTGAAAAATAAGATTGGTGAGATTTGCCCTCAAAAGGATTTTCTAAACGTTAGCATTTCAATAGTGGCAACGAAAACTCTTTTCCGAGGATGGATATCGTCGTTTTCGGAAATTATTGCCAATTGTACCAGTATGAAGATATATGGGAGATAAAATTCCAGGCAAAAGTAGCGGGAATTTGGGTTTGTTTGGGTTAGGTTACTGTGGCGACCGGAAAATTAGGGTTATTAAAAAAAATATAATTTTATAGGAATAAGTAAGCTGATTAAAAACGCGTTTGGAAATTTATTTGTATGTACATTAATAAAGCGGTGTACTAAATTGCATTAAAAATATTAATAATTAAGGCCTTAGGCGACAGTAACGGGTATAAAATCATGTGCGAATTCAACAATTTTTTTCGTATGAAAAAGTGATGCACTCAAAAAATTAATTACACATTTATTTAGTATGAATATCGAGCTGCTAGAAAATATATATATTTTTTTTCGATGTACAAAATGGCCGACTAATATTTGTTTTATCTTTGTTTAGGCGCTCCGCGGCGTAACATTTAGCATCCACAATTGTTTACCTAGAAGAAAAAACAAAAATTCTCGTCAATCTACATTAGAATACCTAGAGAAGTACGTACGGAATTTAAAAAATATTGTTTTATTCAAAAGTTGTAGGTATTTGAACTTAAAAAATGAATTTTCAGTAAAAAATTTCGTTATAATTGCTCATAAACTGCTCATAAGATGAAAAGTTTTCGATTGTTCAGAAATTCCGTACGTTCTTCTCTGCGAAATGCAATTAGGAACATGACTTTTAAATTTGAAGTAAATCGAGTGAAAATTATTTGTCACGTCAATTGGAAAAAAGCTGTTTCGAAAAGTTTCGAGTAGTCGGCCATTTCTTACATCGAAAAATATATATATTTTTTCTAACAGCTTAATATTCATACTAAATAGATGTGTAATTCATTTTAAGAGTGAACCACTTTTTCGTACGAAAAAAATTGTTAAAGTCGCAGATGATTTTATACCCTAAGGCCTTAAAGAAGTTATGAAAAATTGCGTGAAGGATCTTTGAACGCGAAGGGCCCAGCGGTGTACTTGATTTTGGCCACTCGGTCGATCTGAAACAAAAAAACAAGTTTGTTTTCTTAACATAGATAATATTGATTAAAACCTGAACGAGATTTTGTTTGGTATCGTGTTTCAATCATAAAAAAAAACGGTTGAATTTTTTCCCGATCTTTTGACGAAAAATCATATCATTATTGTTAATAAATCATGGCAAAAATATGTTGAGAAGAAAAACGTTGGTCAAAACTAAACTACTATTACTCTGAATAAGTATACGAAATTTCAAGTCAATCCATTCATTAGATGTAGCGAAATCGTGTACACCGTTTTGTAAAAACATAGTTTCGAGACAAACGCATGTAGAGTTTTACTAGCAATTCTGTCGTTGTAATAATAAGTTTACCTTCAATTTTCTATTCCTGCACCATATATTGGCCCTGCCTCTTCAATTTGAGTGACCTCAAGTGGCGAACAAATCTTCGTCATTTTTACAGTAACCTCACCCCTTAAATATATGTCCCAGATCGTATTATTTCCTATTTTACCTGAAACTTTACTGTTCTAATACGTTAAAATTAATAACACTGCAATTATGTAGTGAACGATGGTAAAGTGTTCCAAAAAGATCCATTTATACATAAACCACCCGCATAAAAAAAATATTCCGTATAATTTTTTCACTATCCACTTTCGCATCGTCTCTGGAAATTAAAAGTGTCATAATTCTCCATCGAGTTACCGCGTCGATCGCAAGTTTTGCAAACTTACACCAATCAAATGCATCCATTTTTTATCGCCTTCATCATATTTTTGTACGACAATGTCAAGAAATTAGACAACGCATTTTTCGAAATTTTCGGAACTCTGCAAATTTCGTAAATTTTCGTAAGTCTTCGTAAGCCTCGTTGTAAACGAATATAAATGAATAGCGCTCCCGTGCATGCATCGTAAGCACTCCCGTAGTTGTTTCACGACGTGTCCCACTTCTTCGCCAAATATGAAAATGTATTATTCGAAAAAAGTCCCGAATGCGAGCAGTTTTCGAAAGATACATAGACGCGGACATTGGTTTCATGGGGATTGGCAGCGTGCAACAAGGGGGTTGAATACGTTATACGATACCGTGCGGAAAAGCAAAGTTCACGGGTATAGCGCGTAGTCGTATACCTGGACACGATTGTGTAGCATACCTTGGTCCTGAGATCCCGAGAGTACGCGCGATGTAGCAACGGCGACGGAGCTGCGCCGACAAAGGCTAAATGCAAAAGCTTGTAAGGGCTGTAAACTCGTTCGTGCGACCTGCGGGAGAGGGTAACAAAACACTCTCGCAATTAGCCGGATGTCCCGATGACACTTGGCGGCTATTCCCCGGAGGGGTAGTCGCTGTCTCGGCTGTATTTGGCTCTTCCACCCCGGTCAACCCTTCCTGCATATACGTGTATAATTTCATTATCCGTATGTGGACGTATATCCGTGTGTGAACGTCTGGAATATTGCGCTGCTCCGAAGCTTCGTATCATCCCTTGTCTCTCCACCCCTTCCTCTCTCTCCCTCGCCCTTCGCGATTGTGACCTCTCCACTTACACACACACACGTGCACTCGGGAACCGTCACTCCTCAACGGAACAAAAAAACTAATTTTAAATAATAAAAACTTATGCGATTTATGTCTCCGGATTCGCCGGGGTGCTCGGAGGGCTGGCTGGGTAAATTGGCGCAAAGGTAGTAGGGGGCGCCACACCGAGCGTGGAATTGAAAAGCGCGCGGGAGGCTGAGCGCACGAGGGAGGAATGAAAAAAAATGAAGCTCACTGACGGATCGAACGCCATCGGTGATTCAATTTTGGCGATTGCACGCGGACCACACGGGATGCGGTTGTGAATCGGGGGAAAAAAACCAAACGCACGCAACCTTTTGCGATTCGAATGCAAATGAAAACTCATCGGGATTGGCGTTGATCCAACTGGGCCCACTGGATTTTTGTATCGGTTTTTTGTAATCCTTTATACATCGTCTATCCAATGCAACATCCGATGACGTGAATGTTGTCTTCGTCCCTTAATCGGTGGTGAAATTGTCGTAGGGATCCAATTAGGGTTTCATACTCGTGTACCTATACTAAAACGTTATCTTGGATTCTAATCGAGGTTCCCCATTGGAATCCAACTGGAGGTCTAAAGGATTCCCTCATTATCGAACATTATCCAATACGATTCTTGATGGATCTTATCGCATTCTATACGTTCATTTTTTTAAACAAAATATACAGCGTGAGGCACATAAAGTGTTACAGAGCAATAGCACTCAAACTATTGTTCATATCCAAAAATGTTTCAGACAAAAGATTCAGTGTTCGAGAAAGCCGTCATACTGGACCACCCTATTTTTTTATCGGTGGAGGCGCTGAAGCTGCGTCAAGGTCAACTCCACTTTTTTAAATGGAACCATTTATCTTTTTTCGATGACATTATTACCGATTTTAAGACGAATTCAGCGACCAGCAACGCAAGGTCATTCTAGTCACGCAAAGTCATCGAAAAAGTACATGGTTCCATTTTAAAAAGTGCAGTTGACCTTGACGTAGCTTCAGCGCCACCACCGATACAAAAAATAGGGTGCTCCAGTATGACGTCCTTCTCGAACACTCAAACTTTTGTCTGAAACATTTTTGGATATGATCAATAGTTTGGGTGCTATTGCTTTGTAACACTTTATGTGCCTCGCCCTGTATAGATATACAAAACAAGTGGATCTTCAAAAAGTATAAATCGCTTAAAAGAGTATACCTTAAAGATCAATTTGAATCACATCACTGAAAATCCACTTTAATTATCGCTTATTTATTATATTGCACTTTGACATAACATCACACACGTACAAGCTCACGAAGCGTGTAGGTTATGTTTCAACATGCTGAGTTTTTTCGTGCCTTTTCACATATTTTCGATTCGAACGTGGTAAGTATTCTGAAACGGCGTTCATCGGAGAACAGTTCAGAATCCAATTGGATCCCAACAAATCCCTATAGAGATGTGCATCTTGGGATTCCCCAACAAATTTGTGCACGGAATCACTAAAGAATTTTTTTTGGGAGAACCAACGAGTCGGTTGAGAATTTAAAAAAAATTCTCAAACAACGTCAATTGGGAAATAGCGCGGAATCCATTTGGATTCCAATGTGGACTCCCTAGGTGTGACGTCCCTAGCAAATCACTATACTCCCTATCAGATTTTCACATGGAAATTCCTTTATTTATCGACGACGTTCCATTTCCATTATCGAGATAACGATCCTTATCTATGTCAAGTTCCGATTTTCCGCCGATTTATCCTCATTGGAATTTTTAAGCCCTTTTTTTTAAATCTCCAGTCTTCATTTCGCGATCGTTCAATGATGATTTTCCTCTCGATGAAGCTTTTCCCCGATTAATTGATGGTTTCGGGTCGTCAGCCACGTAGTGGGCGATTGTCGTAGGTCGGGATGAATTTTGAAATCGGCGGGTTTTGGTGAACGCAGAGTGGGAAAACGGCGGCGGCCATTAGGTTTTGCGATCCGGAGGGGACTTTCGCTGCGGGACCGGGAACGCGCCAGGAGGATGACGGTTCCATCGCGGGCAGAGAGGTAGTGCCTAGACGGGGCTCCACCCAGCACTTAGTCCACGTCGTGAATGTGGCCCCGGGCACGCCGTTACCAGGGCACGGCACGCCCCTGTAACGTCGACCGGGCTCTCCCATTCGCCGGGTAATATCTCATCGGGGAACCATCGCATTAGCCTAATCTAACACCCACCCCTAGCCCCCTTCTTTGCCCTCTTGACGAAACAAAAAATGCGGCCATCGATGCTCCTTTCTTGAAAATTTAGCGGCGAGGTGCTGCACCCCGTCGACGAAATCGCGAACTAAACGACAACACTTCATATCGATTTTTCGAAGAGCACGCACGCTTTTTTCCTCGCGTCATCACGCGAACTATTCTCGCGGACGGTTTTTATTCGCACTTCTATCGAAGAAAATAAACGTCACGTGATCGCGGCGTTCCCGGTGAAAATCGGCAATTTGTCCTCCACGAGGACGAGATCGGCATTTTCCGATTTTTTCGCAGCTTTTCAAAAGCGCAAGACGTAACAAAACTGGAAGAAAGTAAGGTAAGTTCGCAAAAACATCTGACCGTGGATCGGAGGGCATGGACTGGAGGAAACGGACCTCGAAAATGAAACACGCCGATTTCGTAAGTAGACCGATTCACGTAGTTTTATTACCAGTGTTCAATAATGCGATTTTGATCATACCCAAACACGATACACGTCAAACGAAACCCAAACGAAGACGTCTATTTTTATATATAATTTATTATATATAATTTCATTGATTAATTAAATTATTAATTAATATATAACTCAATAGAATATTATTATACGTCCTCGCTCTCAAAAACTCACGTCCCCGTAACCAAAATCGGTTGCACTATTACGAAAAAAAAACCTTCAATATTCCCTGACGTGAAACAATGTTATGCTTTCAATGTATGCATCCCTCCACTCGTGACAACGAGAAAAATGTGAAGAACACGTGGGCGTAATTGCGCGGTACGTTGCACCTCGTCCCGTACGTAAAATCATTTTGCCGTCGGGTCGAAAGTTCACCATCGTCCCGATGTTGCAGCATTTCTCCCCTGGAGAAGCCATAAATTGCCCCAATTTTCGGGCCCAATTTCGGGGCCCCTTGCGGGTGACACGTGGCGCAATAGGAGCGAAACAGGATGCGATATTCAAGCGAAAAATGCGGAGGGCCGGAGCTGGTCGTATTGTTATCGAAAGTTCGTAAAAGGTCCGGAAGCTCCCAGGGCATTTTGTATAGTTTGGTGTATTCGAACCGACGGAAAAGTCGGGATGAGCAGTTGACTATCGTAGGCGGTCGGAAGTAGACATTTAACGATGAAAAATGAAATTTTGTTCGTTATCGTTTTGATAAATCAATCGGAAGTTGATTTTGTGAGTGATGGATTTATTACGGGGGAGACTCGCTCGCTCGTAAATAGTGAAACACAGTTGCAAGTTATCCGGATCAAGATTAATGATTCCTTAATAGTTTAATGACTATCTGGACAGTTTCTCGTGGCTGACAGCCAAAACAACTCAATCTTACCGGCACCTGTGATTATCTTTCTTTCTCTCTCTTCGTTGAATTATCTTACTTGTCAAGTTCACCTAGGCAGTACCGCCCAAATGTGCCTTATGCACGGACGAAAAACTTCGATCCGAACATCATAATTCCCTGGTCGGAATTAAAATGACACTTGGTTGACATTTTTGAAAATATCCAATTTTGGATTTCGACGGATTCTCAAAATATAACGTTTCAAAAATATTCTCTGAAAACTTCAAGTCGACTCGTTCAAAATTGAAAGAGTTAAGGGGGTTTATACGTAGGTTCCGCTAAACCGCGAATTTTAAACGCGTTTTTCTCAAAATTACTTTTGAAAATTCGACGACCACGATATCTCAAAAATCACTGTACCGATCAACGCCAAATTTTACAAGCTTATTTTACATATCGAAAAGCAGTGCTTGAACGAAGGAATTTTTGTTTTCGGCGCATAGGTTTTTTTTTAATCAACGAAAATAGAGATAACTTCATACAAAAACAAAAGGCGTTTGATCTTTCGATTTCGAATGTTTCCAAGCATGAGTGGTTATCTCGAAGATGGTTTTTCAAACAGTGGTCTGCGCGAACTATTGTATCTACCACATTTATCAATAATTTTCAATACAAAAATAGTAAAAGATCCATACGCTTCAATGTAAAAAGGAATTGGGAAACCTGCACACGGTTTCCCGACAAAAATCACGAAAATTCCTCTTCTTTTCCGCCCACGCGAGCTAGGCGTAACCCGTTAAGGCCGTAGGCCACTCTAGAGGCCGAAACAATGGGCTTTTTGGGGATTTTTTTTCAGCAGAACTACACAATAAATCGAGATTACAAAAAAGGGTGTTTATCGTACATATCAGTGACTGTAGACAATAATTTTTTTGAAGCGATTGATTTCAAAACGGCAGCTGTGCAGCGTTTTTGCGTGACGTCTGCGTTTTTCCAGGCTCCACGGCTGGACAAACAGCTCCTGTAATTTTTTAATTATAATGAGCCAATCCATTTTTTTTCGATTGTATATAATAACTGCTATAGAAATACGTAGGATTTTTTCGATATATTGATTTTTGGCCAAATGGGGCACTTCTAAAGTGGAAAGTGAAAAATTTGCCTAAAAAATCGTCAGATAATTGTTAATAACAAATGATCTATGCAATATAAAAAAATAAATCCTACCGACTTTCATAGACAATCTATTTTTATAGATATATTCAACATTTCAAGTGAATCGGTTGAAAATTGTCTGATTTATGTTTCCGGCCAACGTCAATCGGAGACGTCATCGCAAAAACGCTGCACAGCCGCCACTTTGAACATAATCGTTTCAAAAAAATTATTGTCTACAGTCACTGATATGTACAATAAACACCCTTTTTTGTAATCTCGATTTATTTTGTAGTTTTTCTGAGAAAAAAAAATCTCCAAAAAGCCTACTTTTTCGGCCTCTAGAGTGGCCTAGGGCCTCAACGAACGCCAAATGCTTGCAATTCGTTTTCCTCCCAACGCCTTTCTTTAATTTCCCTAAATACGATCACGGTTAGTTCGCCTGGATCAACGTGGTTGTGACGTACCCCATAGACGGGAAAAATCAATCTTACGTACGTCTGGAAAATACCGGATGTTTGGCCGACGACCAAAAATCTAGATTGAAAGACAAAGCCCGTGAGAGACAAACAGACGTCGAGCCGTCCTAACACATATTATATTTTCTCGTGAAACTAACGTGACGTCAGATTTATCGAAGCTCATTTATAAGAACACGACTCACTCGTGGCCCAAGAGCGGATAGGTGTAAGAATCATTCATACGTTCGTTTCTAGAGAGAGAGAGAGAGAGAGAGAGAGAGAGAGAGAGAGAGAGAGAGAGAGAGACTGAAAACAAAAAACATTTTTATTTGTTCAGCTTCGGAGCAATCTGCGTGTATCTGGTTGCGTGGGGAGAATGACATGGTCACGTAAGACGTACGCACATGTACTCGTACGCATACATACGCCGAGCATAACGTTAAGCATGTGAATATGCCATACGTATGTATATAAGCTCCATCCACATACCGCTTGTGACACTTGGCGTATATCCCTCCCGTTGAATATATATTACGTCCCAGCCTGGGCGAATTTCATCGTCAGCAGGAGTAAAAAATACAAAATTGCGATATTAACGAAACACGAATCCCCAAAAGCTCGCGCGGGGGCCCAACGTGTAGGAGATACAGACATTCAGAAGGGGGCGGATTTTATCGCGATCGCGAGAAGTTATCAACGGTGAATCTCCATCGCGTCTCGGTGAAATATGATCCTTCGACAAGTAGCTCGTAAATCCACCACGGGGAATTACATTGCATCAGATATCGTTCGCGAAAGATTTCTTAGCCGGATAAGGCAATTACATTCTCGTTTGCGCATTTATACAGTTCCGAAAGAGAAAAAAAACACGGTGGGTCCGAAAATTGTCCCGAGAAGTCAATAGCCCGCGAGGGATGGAATATACGAAACGAGAAAATTGGCGGTTGATTGCATTCGAATCTAATCGAGCACAAATCAAGTCCCGTCCTTTAGCACCCACGGTCGACATTTCGTTGTATATTCCGATGGTAAAACGAAAATACAAAAATCCTTCGATACGTCCGATCTTTTCTCGAGAATCAAAAATTATACGTCACATGCACGTACGTGCATAAAAAATTGTTTGCTTCGCGATAAATCTTTTTTTCCTGCCACGTCCGACCGACACGACGAATTATTCACAGTTTTTCCGGGATCTCGCGTGGTGTCGAAGATTCTCGTGTTTCATTAATCAGTCTTTGGCTCGGGAGGAGCCCGAGTGTGTATAGAAGAAAAGCATGTATGCAGACGGAGAGAGAAAAAAGGAGAGAGAGAGAGAGAGAGAGAGAGAGAGAGAGAGAGAGAGAGAGAGAGAGAGAGAGGAAGAGTCTCCTCGGCTGTCATGTAACCCCCGGCATGTTCGGGACCGGCATATTTTTCTTCTCCGTAATGTCTCGGCCTCCCACGCGTTTTATACAGCAACGGAGACCGCGCGCATTCGTTCATCGCACCACCAGGGTGCTTTAATATTATCCGGATTATCATCCACGGTATGTGTACGTGAGTATAGACGTACAAGAACAAGGAGCTCCTCTCCGGTCCAAAGGACGATCTTTCGGGATGTTTGCGTCAACGAGCCCAGGCAGGGGAAGGTAATTTCTGTTGTTAGCTCGATGTTAATATGCGTTCGTATCATTATATATTTGGAAAAAGATGATTTTGAAAATATTCAACTTCGAAGATCATTCTCAAAGTAGCCTATAGTGTCCGAACTTTATATTATGCAAACCCCAATGTCTTCAAGTCTTCTTCAGACTCAGGAAGCATTTTAATGGACAGATCATTCCAAGGGTCATCTCGACTTCAAAAGGTTCGTTTTGTGTTTAAAAAAATGCAAGGACCATCTTTACAATAGCTGAATGTGCTGATAGTCAACGTTACACAGTTATAGCGGTTTCAAAATATTCCCGGATATGTACATATATGGCAAGGTATGAGTAGACTTTTACCGTCGTTACCCTTCCAGATTTGATATATTCTGGAGCAAAATCTGACCTGAATGGTAAGACAAGTTTTTGGAGAGTTGGGGCTCCAAATGATTTGGAAGAGGCTCACAATTCACTAGTCGATATTACGAAACGTCTGAATACGGTATCAAAAAGTATATCTGATCCGTAAACACGAAAGCATATAGGGATTTAAAAGGGACGTCGCACGTAAGGAGTCCCGCATTAGAATCCAATCCATTTTGCTCTAGTTCCCGATTGACGTAGTTTGAGTTTTTTTGTTTTTCGATTCTCGACCGGAACTTGTTGAATCTCGAAAAAAATAATGATAATAGGGATTTGTTATGGATACTGCGCATAGGCAGTCCATGGGGATCCAATTGAAAAAAATCGACGTGTTGCAACATAACCTGCATGTTTCGTGGGCGTGTGTGTATGTGCTGATATTATTTCAAAATGCACTAAAATCAATAACAAACGATAATTACAGTGAATTTTCAGTGATGTGATTCGAACCGATTTTCAAGATGCACTTTTATATGTGATTTATCATTTTTCAATACACCATTAAGAAGGTACGATCATTACTACGAATCTAACTTCCGGATTTAAAATTTTTTGCCGGATTTAAAAAGCACTTCATTACAAGAAAGTTTCAATTTCCGGTTGAAAATGGCCAGACCGACGAAATAGTACCTACACACTTAGCAAGGTCGCGAGTGACAGCTGATGCGTTTGGCGAACATAACCCAACTTTGTTTTGAAATTAATTTGAATAGAAGCCGCCACAAAATATGAAAACAACAATTTATGGAGTTTTATCATTTATCACGTATCAATAATATGTATAATTATATTCTGCATATCGTGGTAATTCCGTTGATGTAATTCAAGCCTATTTTAATAGGCTCGAATTTTATTAGGTTTATATTATTACGAAGATTACCTCCGAGTCCTTGACATCTAATTTTTCAGTTTTTATTTGTTCACGTGCAACAAATTCATCATTTACCACAACATTTGGCTCACAATAATCGATAATACGAATAATCAACATAAGTAACCACCAATTAGAGCAGCTGTGGGTAAAATAAATTTAGACTTTTTTGACGCCGTATAAGTGATCGTAGCTTTCAAGAACCACTCATTTTGTGTATTGAGGTAAATATTTTGTTTAGAAAAGTCAACGTACAGAATGCGATGGGATCGACGAAGAAACGTATGGGATTCGGTTGGATTATGTGGGAGTCCTTTAGGATTGAAATTGGATTTCATTGAAGAATCCCGATTAAAGTCCATTGTACGGGCGTGACGTTTTATTATAGGGATCCCATGCGGTGATCCATTGGATCCCTATCAGGCAGTAGGGACAAGTATGGAAATCCAATTAGAACCGTACGACACTTGCTGCGCGGGTATAGTTTATTCTTCATCCAAAGAACGTTGTGAGAATACGTAGGTTCCCAGGCTTGTTGGCTGGCATATCTGCAGAGTTTACAAAAAGGGGCAGTCCATATTTAGCGTGCGTAGTTCCCATTTTCACCACCTTCTCTATCCAATTACCTCGCGCATACTTTTCCGCAGCCCTTCAGTCTTCGCAGGGCCAAGTTGTGAACCCGCTCTCACTGTAGCCTCGTCGACGACGGGTGAACTTCGCCTGACGGCCTAGAAGGCCACCCCTATCTAGTCTTCTTGAAGATGACGCACGACTGCGTGCGGAGAGAGTCTTCTCCTCGATCTTCCTCTCGCAGAACCGCGCGACCCCTATCTCGCGATGTTCTCGAACAAGAACCCCTGGATCTCCCGAAATTCCTTACTTACTCATTGGTTCGTGATCTTTCGCGGAGTAACCTGAAAGCGTAAAAAGGGAAAACTGTGGGAACCGGCCGGATGATTGGGATGGAACGAGTTGGGTTGACGCTGACATTTATTCTACTCCTTACATTCAAAACGAAATGCCATTTCCCAAGACGGAAAATCATGGGACAATTTACAGTCGGCGACCATGTTTTTAATATGCGATTTGTCAAAAAAAAATGTTAGAAAAATTCCGCATCATATGTGGTCTCGGTGAATATTGTAATGGGTTTAACTCGTCGCGCGGGGATTCCCAGAAGAACAAGAGACGTCGTTGATCGAAAGTTTAGGATAATTCGATTCGGTGCGCTCTCAGGTCGATGTACCACGCGAGAGGGCGAGAGCGAGCGAGCGAGCGAGAGAGATAGAGAGAGCGAGAGAGAGAGAGAGAAAGAGAGAGAGAGAGAGAGAGTGTCGTCTGTTTGCTATATACGAAAAGACGCAGTGCACACGGGGGTTGTTGCTGGGGAGGGAGGGTGTGTTCTTGTCTCGATGTCCGACCTCGAGAATACTGCGAGAGGACCTTCACGTACGTGGGCTGATGCTGCGCCAAGGCAATATCCCTACAGGGTGAGAAAATCGTACGTATATATACATATATATCGGAGACGCACCCTGAAGAGCGAAGGGATAGGAAGCGCAGTTGAGACGGGGCCGATCAATCACGAAGCGGAACGCTCTGCTCGATCCCCCTGTCGAGCCTTCCTATATAAACCCCTCCTCGTGCGCTCTTTCTCTCCTTTTTTTCTCTCCCTTTTTTCCGATTCCCTCATATCTGTCTGCAAACACATAGTAAACATTTTTTACTTTGCCACGTTATTAATATTCGTCCTCCTCCCCTATCGTAACCCTCTTTTCTTTCTCGTTATTGTTCTTTTTTTTATTTATATGTGTATACATTTATACGTTCCTGTTTTTCATGCCCATCTCTCGCACTTCCGGTCCCGTAAGCTAATTTATCCTTGTACGCAATATCATTACTGCCATGCGCCAATGATTCTCGTGTTTCTCTAGAACAGGCTTCATCCGATCGATGAACGTCCTGGGCCACTGTTTTGGAAAACTAAACAAGTTATCATTGATGGAAATTAATTAATCGGAATTTGATAGTGGCCAATTATTTCTGGGGTAAATTATTATGTAACCAACGTCCTAGTGGGGAGTAAACCCCCGGATGAATTTAGGAACACTTGCAAAATTGATTCGAGATCTCTTTGATTCCGGATTTTCGCTTTCGTCTGAGCAAAAATTTGAAATTTTTTATTTACACGTGAAAGTTCTTCCACCACGTAAGAATGTAGGTCGTCCTGTGTTGCGCAAGCTAATGACTGTTACAATCGTTGACGAGACCTTGATTGCCTACCCGCGGACACGAAATAATTAACGTCCGAGTAATTAACGAGAGTTCATCGCGCCGTCACTGAACCCTCGTTTGGGGATGCCGCGAAGCGAGGGAAGAGAGGCTTGAAGAAGAGAGAAGAGGTTGATCGATTGCAGAAAGTAGCAAAGACATAATTATCTTACGAATCGATTATATTACCAGCGTGTTGTACACGGGGTTACTGCTAACCCGGTCGTATCGTCGTCGACATTGCAGACCCTCGGAGCATTATCGATCAAACCAACCGCAGCAAGCCCAAGCTGAAAAAAATCACTGTCAGTTATTTTTTGATAAATTCTTGCACAGTTAACGGGTCCGATGTCATCAATTTCTGGAACATGTGGAAACCTCGATGTAATATTCTACATGACGAACGAACCATGGAAATTTTTTTCGGATTCTAAATGTAAAACGTTCTGTTTACCAAAAAATCTACGTTTCCGTAAGTGAAGAAAGGAACCCTAGAGTGGCAGCAAATGGTTGTTATAGTATCAAGAATTAGTAATTAACCGTAAACATGAGCAAGCCGAAGCTCGAAACGATTCATTGTCAGTTATCTTTTTATGCATTCTTGCACAGTTGATGTGTCTGATTTAATCAATTTCCGAGAGACGCAAAGACCTCGATGTAATATTGTTCATGACAGGAACAGCAGATACAATTATTTTTAGATTCTAAATCTAAAATGTTTTATTTACCAACGAAACCTACGATTTCGGGAATGAAGAAAGAAAATCCAGAGTAGCAGCATCAAGAACCCAGTGTCATCAAAAATTGGCCAAATCGTCCATTTCGCAAAGATGCAGATATGACTTTATTTTCGCACTGATCGCGTGTCTCCCTTGGCTCGTTTAGCAGCAACTGGTTGTTACAGTAGCAAGAATTAGCAATTAATCTTTAGTGCAGTTTCTCGTTACGTATACGGCTGGCTTCGGTTGGTGTACGGTGACAGAGATTCGTGGCTGTACCGGAGATCGCGCGGTACATAGAAACGGTCGAGAATATACAAGGGTTTCATACAGAGTAGGGAGCATGCAATACAAGGCGAAGCTAGCGTGAAGCTTGCGAGAGGAGCAGTTACAGTGCGAGCATTATGCAAACGATTCAACAATTAGACCGTGGTCTTCCACACGCTTGGCCATTCAGTCTTAATGCAATTCAGTTTTGGCTTGCTACGTGCGCGAATAATCTTTGCATCAACACGTTATAATAATTGCGCGATGCGTAGCTTCCGGATGTCTTATTGACTTTCGCAATGACTACTTACCGCGTGATCATAATTCAGCGTTAAATTTCTTCCATTATGGTGGATTCAATGTGTTCACGAAGGGGAGTTCCTCGGTTGCGATCAAAGTTGACGAAGTTCCATTGCTACATTTGCCACGCGAGATGGGGACATTAGGCAAGCCGATGGTATCGTTTCGAGTCAGGCTACGAATGTGGTGATGATCGAAGGTGCTCGCCTACCAGAAGAATGAAAGGATTGGAAGTGGAATCATCCAATGAGCCGGCTGAGAACATCTCGAACGAGAAGTAGCCATCGAGTAATACACCAAGCAATGGCGGCATGATCATGATGTTTCACCCTCCTGAAGAGAGTGGCAATCCTCGGGGTGCTTGTTTTCGTTAGCTGGGTGAACTTCCTCCGTCTCCCGTTCTCTTTCTTTTCTCCCTGATACTCCTGTACTCGATTCTATTCCTATATCATGGCCGCCCTTGTGCCACCCCCTATCTGTTTTTTCTTCTCTCTCTCTCTCTCTTTGCCCCTTGAGCTCCTTCCTCTCTGCCTTCGGCCAGCTCCCTCGCTATTTATTTTCCAGGATTTCAGAGTCCGAAGCCATTAATCTCAGCTCGGCGCGGCGTCAGTGATGCGCGTCAGGCGACGTCGGGTTTTTCTCTCTCTCTCTCTCTCTCTCTCTCTCTCTGTCCCTCTCTCTCTGTCGTGGCTTGCTCTTCCGCTCTCTTCCTCCCTTCGGGTGTACAAGCTTACGGTCTCGTTCTTAGAGAGCCCGCTACGTAAAACCACGAAACAGCGCGTTCAACGTTGCGCATTTTCAGCAATGAGAATACACGTTGAGCCAGTGGCGCGAAAGAGGGCGATCGAAAGAAGTAAGAGCCGGGGACAAAGACCGTCTCTCTCTCTCTCTCTCTTACTCTCTCGGGGCTCTTGGAGAGAGCGAAGAAACTTGGAGAGGGCGAGGGTGCGGTGCCTCAACAGCGGGGGATGTTGTATCGTGCGGTTGTCGGAGACGAGGGAAATTACGAGAAAAAAAGTTAAGAAGAAACAGCCGATGATGGAAGCCGGCATGAAGATACCGGGGGAAAAATTTGAGAGGCCAAGGAGAGAACTGAAGAGGAGGAGGGACGAGAGGAGCCGGAGGAGCTGGAGAAGACGGAGGAATCTGGAGCCTCGAAAGGCTTGGTGAGCGTTCGGCAAGAGCGGAGGTCTTTGTAAAACTTGCGAGAAACCGAAGAAGAAAGAAGTACCGCACATGAATGCCTTCGTTGATTGAGGTCCGCGTGTGCTTCTGCTGTATGGCGCAAGTGAGTCTTACTGTTGGACTCTTGTTCTTCCACTTCTTTCAGGCCTTTTTTTCTACTCTTTTTATCCACGCGGGCGAACCAACGTGTACATACCCATGCACACACTGAATTTCTCGTGTCTTCGTTTTATTCTCGGCAGTACGATTCTCTATTCTCGGTCGCGTCTACGTATTTTTGACCGAGGAAGAGAGCGAGCTCGGATACTTACGCATACACCTACGGACACATTTATACGAGAGAGAAAGAGAGGGGGAGAGAGAAAGAGAATGCGCAACTAACGAATGCCGCATCGGCCAGAGTGAATCTCTCGTTAATTAACATTGCCGCGCTCGACCGAGTGAGACGTCAAAAAGCACCGGCTACGGCGTGGCTCCATGATGAGGCTCCGCGAGGAAAGCCATCATCGCGGGATCTCTCTCTCCCTCTCTCTCAACCTCAGGCGCATCGCGTATAATGGCGCAGGGCTTAGTCTTGACCCCCTTTTGTCCCCGGGTACTCTTGGGCACGTTTGACAACCCTTTCGTTGTTTAGTCTCGCCTGATCATTATGCGAGGTGCGTGCGCGTACACGCCCGTCCTTCACCCTACATATCTGTCGCTTCACAATTCTGCCCTCTCGTTTCTTCTTTTTCCTCTTGGATGTATATCCACTCGCCGTCGTTTTATCATCGTCTGCTTCTCCCGTTGCTTGGCAGCTTTGACATTCTAATCGAGTCTCGAGCATCTCCTGTTACTCATCGCTCATCGTGTCCTTCGCGTAATCTTTTTCTCTCTACCTTTGTCTCGCGAAGACACCCGGCAAGGACGGGAGAAATTAAGACAATCGACGACTCGACTGCAGCCCCCTACACGCTCGGGCCTCATCTCGAATCGCTTTGCGAAGATCACTCGTGTTTTGCTCAATCAAATACGTTTGATCGAGATTTCTCAATTCTGGACGTAGTGATTTTTTACATCACTGCCCGGGCAGAAATTGTCCCAGGGATCCAATTGGATTGCCATACTTGTCCCTACTTCCTGATAGGGATCGAATGGGTCATCGCATTGGATTTCTACACCAAAACGAATGTTCTTGGGAATGGAAGTTCTTTTTGCACTTTATGTTTTTTATTTCAATTATTATCATTTCTTTTTATAAATTGATATCGTAAATCGCTGAATATGTATCTTAAAAAAATGGTGAAGGAATTTTTGTATGCAAAATCTGTAAAAAGAAAGTCAAGGCATTCAGAAAAAAGAATTTCCATTGCGAATCCAGTTTGAATCCTAAATGATGACCACTTTGGCGACCAAAATTCGATTCTTGATGGATGTCATCGCATTCTGTACGATGAATTTTCTAAATACCATATATAGATGTTCAAAATAAGTGGATCTTAAAAAAATATGTCTTATCTCAAAAAAGCACAAATCACCAAAAAAGGTATGTTTTAAAAATCGAGTTGAATCACATCACTGAAAATTCACTTTAATTATCGTTTATTTATTTTACCGCGCTTTGACATAATGTCACCGCATGTGAAGACGCTCACGAAGCGTGCGGGTTATGTTTCAACACGTCGGGCATATTCTCGTGACTTTTCACATATTCTTTATTCAAGCATGGTACGATTCTCAAACGGCCTTCGTCGGAGAACAGTGCAAAATCCAATTGGATCCAATGAGGACTCCCTAGGTGCGGTGTTCCTGAAGAACCCCTATAGAGATGTGTGTCCATCGTGGAACTCCCCAAAAAATGTGTATATAGAATTACGAAAGGATATTTTTTTTGATAGATCTGACGAATTCTGATTGAGAATTTCAAACGAAAAATTCAATCGAGAAATAGCGCGGAATCCCCGTGAATTCCAATGTGGACATGCAGTGCCCCTATCGAATCTTCAAAGAGATGTGGTAGATAGGATGTGGTACACGGGTAATACGACGTTATTTTTCCGAAAATAATCCAAGGATAGAAACAATTTTCCGATTTCACGAGTCGAGATACAAACTTTGTTTGATGAAAATAAACGAGCTCCAGGAGGTGCGGAAAAAATTCTGTCGATCTTACAGAACTCGTCCGTGAGAGAGCGCTAGTTCTCGACGGGGCGACCCGATATTATTACTATGTAAATCACCCGGTGGTGTTCCTCATCCCCTTTCGCCTTCGCTGACGCCCACGGTGACAGCCCCCGGGTGCCCTCTCTCGTCCACGATGGATGAGGACCGGGCTCTTATTAGATATTCCTCAGACCATCCCCGGGATCCCTTCAACCTCCTCTAGCGACACACAGGCCATATCATCCCCTTCGCAAACTGGCAACCCCTCGTCTCTTCCCTACATTCCCCACGAGCACGTTCTTCGTCTTACGTCAGTGCAACCTTATCGACGAGCTACTTTTTATCTGTTCAGCTCTTCTTCTCAAACTCTTGTTGCTCTTCTCCTTGTTTTTACACCTCATTTTTTACAGGTCTTTCCTTATCTTTGCTTTTTTTCATCTCGAGTACTATCCGAGGGACGAAATATTCCGAGGCGACCAACAAATCCAACTATTTTCTGCCATGCGACGTTCCATTGGAAATTCAATCATTCCGCATGATTTTTCCGTAATCGACACGTCTCTCTTCCGCAACCTAACAATTTGCGGCCTCCTACCAACAATTCCATTCCACAGTTCCGGCCGTTCAACCTGCGCTTTTGTATTTTGCGGTGACTACCGTTGCCTTTCTTGTTATTTTGTCCTTTTGTATCTCTCATCCCGAGCAATTTTCACCGCGGGCACGGTGCGTAATCGAACATGGAATCGCAGCCAGATCTCTTCTCGCTTGCCGGGGCGACTCATCGTCGTCTTTTTAACTGCCTAGAGGTTGCTTCTGGTGAATGGTGAGCGAATGAAAAGGATAGGTCTGAATCGTTCGTTTGGTCAGCTTCGTGTACTCGGGACACTGACCAGAGAAAGGCAAAGAGAAAGAGAAGGAGAAAGAGAGTAAGACGCTGGCTCGTCGGTTCGTGATGGCCTGGTGGATGATGATGACAGAGAAGGCGTGCGTACGAGGGTTCGATAAATTTCCATGCCGTAATACGAACCATACCTGCAACTCCATACCTCCACATCATACCTCAAATACACCTTTGTGTATGCACGTATACATCTTTTAGCAAATACATATCGCGCATGCAAAGCTACCCGTTTCTGAATCAGTTATTACGCACCGGATACTTAAATTCCATGCATGATTTTTCTAGTCGGAACTTTTAGCCATTGTTTTAGCTGTTCCTTGGTGTACACCGTTCCCCCTTCGCGCTCCTTTTTCTTTTCGAATTACCTGTCGACGCAGAGCGTAGCTGAAGACGCTGACGAAGATGGTCTTCAGTCCTGATAAATTTCGAAGCGCTCGCTCCGTACACATCGGCATATAACACTCCATAAGTATGTTTCCTCTCTCCCTCTGATATTATTATATGCTCCGAGTGCAATATCGATCTCACGGGCATGGCAGGCGTGCTAGAAAAAGCCCTAGGGGATAACACTCTGACGAGTGGTGTAGCTATTTACGTTTGGAGAGAGTGAGAGCGAAAGTACAGAGTCGTTAAGAGTAGCCTGTACTAAACAGCCGATTGGTAAATCAAAAACCTGGAATTTTTCGAATGTCAGCTCCGTCGTGACCGATGGATAAGCAAATATTCTGTTACTCGAAATTGAAATAGTTCCGAACGAATATTTCAGTTTCACAAAACTACCTAGTCATTCCGACACACACAGAGTTTCATACTTTGATCTACATTTATTCAGCACCCGTTCCAATTCATTAAAGCAATACCCACAGCACGCGTGTCCAAGATTCGAGGCTGCTGTTTCATCTCACCCGGAGAAACGCTTGGCGCATTTATTTTTAACGATGTGCAGTATCGAGTGACAAAATAAAAATGTCCCCAATGCGTCGAGAAGGGAGACAACGAGAGGAAGTAAGCGTGCGAAGATCAAAGGATGTCGCGGCAAAACATCAGCAGCTGTCGACGAGGTTTGCTGGTATAACTCGGGGGCACACGCGGTTCCATCATCTCATCATCGAGAGAGGAATTACTTAGAGTCTTTCTTAAGTACCTTCCACTCCTCGTTTCCTCAAATGCTCAATCATTGGACGACCATGTATTCCTCCCTCATTTAAACAGAGGGTGCGTTGAACGCGATATAATCGACGTCAGCTATCTCTCTCTCTGTTGCTCTCTTTTTCGATAAAGATATCTCACGCGAAGTCTCGGACCTGTCGAAGATTATGGTTGTACTTGCAACGTCGAATGAACAAAAAAAAGAATCAGTCGAGTAAGCATTACCAGAAAAAAAGGATGCAAAAGCAGTGGCAGAGCATAGGGAAAAGTATAGAAGGAAAAAAAAGAACCACGAGGCGAAGAATCAAGTGTACAGGACCAAGGAGGGCTTGCGGAACGTGTTACAAAGAAGCGGAGAGATGCGAACGAGAAAAAGAATTGTGAGACGACGAGGAAGAGAAACGAGTACGTTGGTGCGAGATGCCGTGTGCTTTCTGTCCCATTCTCCATTGCGGGCACAGGGCTCGAAGAACCGAGCCTGCTGGAAGATGGCTCGCCCCAAGAGGGTGGAATTCCCTGATAGGATATAGGGACGCGAGAGACGAGTCAGGCTACCCCTCCCATTGCCAGCTTCGGCAGCACACACACACACACACACACAGGGCCTCGAGAGCGCGACTGACTACCGACATTAGTCCACTGACACCATTGACACTTTTATTAATGACGCCCGTCGCCCCGAGACCCCACTTTTTCCAACCCCCCTCTGGCCTCGCTTACAGATTTCCCATTGCGTTCTCTATAGGTGAGTTCCACCACCACGATGACGACGACGACGACGACGACGACGTAGCTCTTACGGTCTCGGTATACTCTCGTTTCTCTCGTGTCTCCTTCCATCTCTGGGAGAAGTCTCGTTTCTTCCCTCGCATTATCCATCCAACGGATCTGCGCTTTGCTACACGCTATACGTTCGCTGGAAGCTTTTTTTGTTCGCCTAAAACGAACACTCCTTCTATCCAAGCCGTACGTTCTGACATTCGATTATTTCTGTACACATGTGCCGTTGTGGAGAAATTAACGAAACGTATTACGGAAGTAGGGGATGCCCCGAAGATTCGCCCCGGGAGCACTGGGGGAGAAAAACCTGCATTCGTTCTGTGTACGAAGCTACACCTACATGTGCATGCGTTTGAGAGATCGCACCGACCGCTTGTACGCTGTAACGGCAGAGGGAACGAAATGGAGGAAGCACAGCGGTGCGAGTCGTCTGGGGACGGCCAAGATGGTGGCAGATCCCGTAGGGGTGCAATTGGTCTACGTCAGTCACCCTCCTGCGTTCGTATTTGTCACGCGTTTACGTTGCATCAGCAGAAGATGTCAGGGCGGTTGAGAGTTACTCACCTCCTACTGGAAACTCCATTGTCCACCGTCTCCATTGCAATACTATGATTGCCTCAATCTTCGACTACCGAACGAACAATAGTTCTATGCTTTAGTGTTGTCAATTTTATGGTGAAAGTGGAACAAGGATTTTTTCGAAATCTCAATCTGATGTTTTTTTTTACATGAGAAACTATTAGCGAGTTCACGGCTTTGGGAAAACTCATTTACAGGGTTGGATGATTAAAATCACTTTTTCGAACTACCAATACAGTTTATTTGTCTCTGAATGGTCGTAGAATTTTTATTTAATTTTTTTTTCTTGGTTTGTATAATTTATTCGAATAGTTTTTTTTCCGCCCTCACAAAAAACCGTTTTGAAACCCCGTTTATCAACCGTCAGTTGCTTTTTTTTTTTTTTTTTCAAATCGTTGAATACATGCAAAAGCGACGAAAAATAAGCATATAAAAATAGCAATAAATTGTAACTAACAAAAAGTAGTTTTCTAAAATTGCTCATTTCACCCCAATCAAATATAATGATTCTTCTGAATCTATATATTTGATTATTTTTATTATAATAGCTTCTGCTATTATTCTACTGCTATAGATGATAATTGTAATGGCTTCATTAATATCTTATTGATCTAATGATTTTTACTTCGTTCGGGACCCTTCCGAAGTTATACAGCAGAATATGAAAAGTTTTTTGCGCTCACAAATAACATTTTTGAGGCCCGTTTGTCAACCATCGTTTGTTTTCCAGGTAGTCGAATAAATGCAAGAGAAACCCGTATGGGCATACAAAAATAACTAGAAAAAAAGCAATAAATTTTATCTAGCAATAAGCATTTTTCCAAAATGACTAATTTTACCCAAATCAAATATAATTATTCCTCTGAATCACTGTATTTGATTAGCGTTATAGCTTCATCAATAATCAATATCCTATTGATCTCGAGCTTCATCAATACAGCTTCATCAGTAATCACTAGCCTATTGATCTCGAGATTTTTACTTGGTATGGAACCCTCCGGAATTAACATAGCGGAATATAAAATGATTCCGTCCCTCATATATAACATTTTTGCGGCCCCGTTTATCGACCACAGCTCATTCTTTCAGATAGTCGAATAAATGCAAGGGAGAGGCCAAATCAGCATATCAAAATAACTAGGAAAAAACAATAAATTCTAACTAACTTTTTGTAAAAGAACTAAGTTCTTTTACAAAATTACTAATTTCACCCGAACCATCATATTTAATTATTTTAATTATAATAGCTACCATTAGCTACCATCATTAATTATAATATGTACCATTACTTCGTAACAGTGCAACTTCATAACTTGTCCCATTTACATATGCAGTGCATTTTTTTGCCCTGATAATGCCTCTTTCAACGGGCAAGGGTCATTCGCAATTCATCAGCTCCATTTACGATAAAACAGTGGAATTAACTGCTAGATGGGACTCCACCAATGTTTACGTACATACATTAATACATATGTATATGTACATTGCGCTCGGGGCTTGCTCATGATCTCAGCCCTGTGTCACATTTATGAAGGATCGCGTTGAGATGCTGTTATAGCCGACAAACCCACGGGCACGCGCCGGCCAATCGCCGTAACGAGCAATATATATACAGTCGGCATCCAGTATCATATACAGCCTCGTGTTCGAGATTGTCACGTCGTTTGTAATGACGACGTTCGATCAGCCGTTCATCTTTCTACGGTTTCTCCGTCATCTTTTTCAATATCTATATATGTAGTCAGATGGATACACGGATTCCTCTGAACCAACATTGGTCGCCGCCCCCAGTCTTATATACGGTCCCGCTCTACATTGGCTTATATCACAGTTCCCGGTATGCTGGGAGCATACACTGCATTCCGTCCAGCTTCCTGGAGCGAAAATAGCTTATATATATATATATATATATATATATATATATATATATATATATATACACATAAGTGTGTGGGTGTGAGTGTGGATGGGTGGTAGATCGTCTACTCTCGAGAGTCTCTTCCTCTCTCGACGTTTTCAGGGCTTATCCGCGGATTTGTGGCGACCGCAGTAGGGTATCGTGCGCTGCCTACTTATCAGATTTATCCCGTGGGCTTGGTCATTCTTAGCGTACTAATCGAGCTACGGTTTGCCATGAGAATTTCCACTCTGGCCAGGTAGCGCGCGGAAACTTCTCTGCTATTCGACAACACAATGGGAATTTCGTTCAGAAGTCGAAATCCTATCAACGTTGATAATGGACACGAGGCGTGAGGCGAGAAGAGCGTTCGTTGGTTGTTTCCACAAAATCGACGTCGTGACCGGACTCCTTGAATTCGGTCGATACTGGACCTTCGCTTCAGCATCTGTTTTTTTAAATTCGACTGTTTTGTAGTAACGCCCATCAGTGCCATTCGCAATAGTAGATGAACACAAGTGGGCAAATAAAAATCGGAGGTGAACTGGAAAGAGAAGGATGCTTGGGCAATGATGGGACAGCTAAGGGGTTGGGTGGGGTAGACGTGGAAGAGCCATGAGATCTACGTCTCTTGGAAGTTTTCTTCCTGCATGGACGCTGCGGGGGTGTCCATAGCCCCGTGCTGCTTGTGCTTCGAAAGCTCGAGAGAGGAGAATGTGAGCGCGGTCCAGGAGGGTGGGTAGCGTGAGAGGGAAGAAGAGAGAGAGAGAGAGAGAGAGAGAGAGAGAGAGAGAGAGAGAGAGAGAGAGGAGTATGCTTGGGAAACAGCGGTGCACATGGTCTGCAGGCAGAGGATTGGTTCGCTGATGGTGGCGTGGTATGCTTTGAGCGTTGGGGGAGTTTTTCCTCATTCCTGGCTTCCGTCTCTCGGGACGCGACGCGCGAGGATCTTTTTGCCTCGCTCGTCGGAGGATCAGACGTCCCACTTTATCTCCGCCGACCCGTTCACCACCCTCTTCGGCCTCTGCCCAATTCTCCTCTACCCTTCTTCCTTCTCAGCCGTCACCTATATACCGGCCATCCCGCTGCATGTATACAATCACCACCACCACTTTCATCGTCGGACCAGGCATCGGGCTAGTTCAGCGAGCGTTGCAACCCCTCGTCGTCAGAGATCCGTACACCACGTTCTCAGCCCTCCAAGCTGCTTCGCCGCTAGAAACTCTGTGACGGCCGTACACAGATATACATCGGCCAGACTTCGTGATTCCCACACCATCTCAGGCTCTCCAGCTTGATCACGTATATAGGAGAAAGCCATAGCTTCTCTTCATATACGTTCGGCAGAGTGACGCTTCCTGGAGCAGCCATTTGTCATCCATCAGGACGCTGCCGGATGCCTCTCTCGGCTATATACCGGCCAAGATATTGCGATACTCACACGTACGTAGAGTTGGCGTTATCGTCAAGTTCGTTGTTTCCTTCGTTCCTTTGAATCGCGTATCGTTGCCCTTTCTTCCAACTCGTTCCTCGTTTTCCACTCTCATCAGTTTGTTCGTAGGCTGCGACACGAGAGGCGTTTTTGAGATCTTCGTGCGATCTACACGGAATTGGTACACGAGAGCCCGAGGCTCGGCAACAAGATTCTGAATCGCCCTGTACGCGAACGAACGCGCACGGATGAAACGTAAAAAGCAAACAAGCAGGCGGAAGAGTAGGCGAGAGATCGATGGCTGTCCAGGGTGGGCCTCCATCAGGAGCGACACGTTGGGTGCGTGTATAAGAATTCTTCTTGATTACCCCCGTCTCGAGAGGTCGGACTATAACGAGCCACCCGCCACGTCCATCAAACATCCAACGGTCGATTCGTTCTCGGTTCCGTTGCCTGTTGTACTTTCGCATCGCGGACTTCTTGCCCACGGAACTCTCCGGATCGTCTTGTTCTCTTTTCTCTCTCCATCTCCTCTTATCTCTCTCACTTTTTGGCAGAGAGCCACTTGCGCGCCAGGATCTGCCGTTGATGCTCGTTCAACGCCGACAGGTCTTCGATATTGCGGCTGCTCGCGCAGCAACACACCCCTCATACATTTACGTCTCGGGAGAACTCCTCTTGATGGCCAAACAGCGAATACAGTTCGATTTGATTTTCGTACACAACGCGGTGGGCGCACGTTTCGCCAAAATGGTGAAATTAATTGTCAGCACTGCCAAGTGAACGCGCTCGCGCTTATCCCGGATACTTTCCGGGCTGTCACGTATACTTGCGGTTACCGGCCCCTCAAACAGTTTTAGATCACGAGCCGGGTACGCCGGTCGGATCATTGCGGGCAGGGCATCAACATCAGAGAGCACGCTCGTTCGGCACGTTCCGCCTCGCCATTGCCGAGGATGATACTTTACCCAAACGGTTTTCGCTGCTCGTAAACTATTCATTTATCGACGGCTATAATTTCGACCGAGACCTTTCGGCATCATTACTCCCTTTTTCCAGCGGCTAAAAAGAGAGAAATACGAGAGCGGAGAGTCTTGCTTGGTTTTTTTATTTTATGTTTTTTTATATGTATAAAGTACACCCGACATATTCTCGAATCTTCAACATATCCCTCACGTTTTGCGCTCCCTTAGCATTCACTTTTTCGCCTGCTTGCGTTCCCGACCCAAATCGTTCCCTATTCTCGTCATCCCCCAGGGAAACGATCCCCAGCCTTCCTGGTCCTTACGCTCGCCAAATTGGTCAGTGTTGGACGTACTGAAAAATGGTGGCTCTCGCAGCACGAACCTACCCACGAGCCCCGAGCTTCATTTTACCTGTTTTTTTTTTCACTGTGGTGCAAATTGCAACAGCAATCTCCTACGTTTCCAGGCTGCGATATTTGTTTTTACGCTTCACTCGTTTGCGCGTAGCGAAATTTTCTGCTCTTCCGGTTCCCATGCTCTGTACTCGAGCATCGAGACATTGGAAAGCGACGAAGTGGTCACTGACGTTGGAATACAATTATTCGAACGAAGTGACCATTTTATCTCATAATGATCAGATAGAAGTCGAGCTTTTCTCTATTTTGGATATCTTGCTCGACCATGATATTTTTTATCATTGAGAATCTCGTCGGTGAAGAAGACCGATAAGATTTTCGCGGCAAGCAGTAAACTTCGTTCATACGTCTATCTGCATAATATGTATTAAAGTTATTATATATCGTGGTGGCGAACAGGGAGGAGATAAAGAAGGAGAAAGATCGCGAGGTGCGGGTCTGAGGGAGATGAGCGGCTTCGCCGGCGTGAAATCGATTCCCTTGCACACTATATACCTCACGTATCTGCTTTGCACCCCAAAATTATATACACGTCGTCTAATGTCTTAACTGAAAACCATTGTGAATCATTATCGTAATTTTAGACATTTTCCCTCGCTGATGCGTTCTTGTTTCAGCTCGCCGCTTCTCGGCAGTGACCAGAATGCACGAAACATATCTATACGTGGAAGCTCTTGGTAAAACGGGTATATGCAGTTTTGGCATCTCACTGCGCAATCATCGTTCACCATGGTCGCTTCTCCACCTTCCTCGTCGCTGTAAATTATTGCCGCGTGCACGCTGCTTTTATCGGTGATTGAGATATCTTATTTCTTTTTTTCCCCCTCCTCCATCCTGCGCTACTCTCATTCTATCTACCGCTTATGCTTGTGCCTCGAGTTTTCGATCCACCAGAAGTTTCATTGCGTCTACCTTTATGGCCGGCCCGCAGCTCCGTTTCAGCCCTTGAATTATCGTAGATACGATGAAGTACTCTTCAGAGTACTTCATCGTATCTCGATAGAGCCACAAGAGGGCTATGGACAAGGGTTACAAGAGGGTCATGCCAGGGTTATGGACACTTACGGAAAACCCAAATGAATCCAAACAAATATAGGGTAGTGCGTTAACCGAAGGTGGAGAAAAAAAGGTCGGAGTGCGCCGAATGGACAGTGTAGAGCTGACGCTCCACTACCCGACCAGTAATTGTCATAGGGATCCAATTGGATTCCCATACTTGTTCCCACTTCCTGATAGGATTCCCTTTCGCGCGGCGTCCCTATCAAATCTCCATAGGGGTGTGGTATGATCTGAGGACTATCAGAAAAATTTCTCCACGCGAAGGACATTCGGATATACGTTGAGGAGTGCAAGAGAGTACAAGCCCCATCGAGCTGCGTAGCTGAATGTGCTTCGTCGTGGATTTTTCTCATGAGAGCGCGAGATCCATTTCGTGCATAGGCGAAGGGAAATTAATGGCGGGAGAATCGGGAAGGAATAACTACAGCGATTCCATAACGTTTGAGACTCTCCCATTGGCGAACCAAAGAATCATATGTATTCATATATTCAGCACTATCTTCTCACCCCCCTCCGAACGATTATTGGTGGACGCTCCTCGACTCTCCGACGGCTTACAACCTCGATTAATGTTTTCCTTGCGGAATTTAACGAAGCGTCCTCGTCCAGCAGCGTCGCGTCTCGCTACAAAACGAGAACGTCTACGCGCAGACTTGGAATTCACTTTATTTTTCTCTCTTACACTCTCGTCGTGAAGACTTTTTCTGTTTGTTTTTCAATTTTTTTTTTTTTAAGACAGAACCAATAAAAACGAAGAATGCGTTGGCGCCGCGGCGTTTCAAGCGTCCGGATACTTATGGCCGCGGGTCCGCGGCACTAGAAATTATTTCCCCATCGAAAATTCCTCTCTACACAACTTCATACCGACAACCACCTCGTGAATTCACGTAGAAGTATGTATATTCGCAACAAGATATCGCAAAAAATCAGCGAATTCAAAATAAGTCTTAAAAAAGGACGATTGTACACGCGCGATAAATCATGCATGAAGATTTCAATCGGGACGTGTTTCAATTTGTTTATCGATCGGACAGATTTACACCCGGTTTAGGGCTCGATTCCTCGAGTCCTATACGAATGGCAAAGAGAATATTTATATATATATATATTCATGTATACATATGTATATATAGATATTCTGAGTATACATATATACATATATGTATACACAGGGTGGTGCGAAAAGTGACGTGCAAAAGAAAAATCCAGGTGACACGAATCAATACCTAGCACTTTTTCATTTTTCTTTTTCGTTTATGTACTTTTCTTGCGATTTTTTCACTTGTCTTAGCGTTATGAAGTGCACTGTTAAGCGATAAATAAATGAGCAACCGACCATAGTAACATAGTAATAGTAAATGCCTTAGATGTTTATAAAAATATTTAAAAAGTATGTTCGGAAAGTCATTAAAGTTCAGATGACAAAAAAAATCTTATACCAGTCCAAATAACTCCCAATTGCTTCTCAAAACTTTCAGGAGGTAGGTACATACACAAAGGAGAAAAAAATAAAAACCTGTAGGACAGGAAAATTCTACAAAAAATTCAAAAACGTTTTTTCCTTGATATCTAAAAAAGATCGTAAAACAAACATGGAGGTGATTGGCATAAGTATCAATACGAGGCATCCTTTCATTTGGACATCAATTTTCGAGCCACCATTTATATATATAAATGTATATAGCAGTCTATTTGCTGATATCATTGCTACTCGCGGGCCTTTCGTAGTGAACGCGGGCGGTTATGCGACGGCACGGCTACTCGTTCAGCAACCCCCGCGCGTGAATCCCCCTTATAGCATCACGTTTACGTTTACGAGCACCACCGCTGACGTTTACGAGCCACCGGCTGACGTACGAGCCACTTGCTGCTGCTGCTGGCTACCGGGCGCCTGCGAGCTGCTGCAGCTTTCGCTCGCTCTCTTGCGTGCTTGCTTTCATTGCTTACGCTCACACTCTGTACTCTTCACTACCACATACTGCCCTATACCCGTCCTATTACACCGTACGACCACCGGGGTGCCTCGAAACGCGACCTTGATTCACTCCTCCATTACTCCCCTGCAATCCCATTCTTGATGTACATAGATACACGAGATACGCAACCCGATGATACTGTGCAGCATACGTTCATCCCGTTGATGGAAGAAAAAAAACTTCGCTGTGGCGCAATGGAACGTGACACTAAGATTCTTTGCATTCGTACTGCATGTAGATGGAAACGTTGGTAGGCGGACATTATGATGAAGGGCCTGCTAACGTAAGGAAGCGGCGGATCATTCTGGGTTTGGTAATTTGTGTTGTTAGGGGTAGCATGTTTGCTCAAATTTTGATAGGGTTGGAGCAGAATGCGCAGTGGCCGGAAAACTAAACATTCGTACAGAAATTGTCGTAGGAATCTAATTTCATTCCCTTACTTGTCTGCACTTCCTGACAGGGATCCAATGGGTCATCTCGTTGGACCCCTATACTGAAACGTCTCGTACATTGGATTCCAATCTGAATCTAATTCCGTTCGGAATCCAATGTACGAGTCCAATTTGAATCCTAGAAGATCATAGATCCTAGGGAATCATCATCGAACAGAATTCAATACGATTCTTGATGGCTTCCATCGTACGGTAGATCCCATCGTACTTAATGGACCCCATGTACGTTGATTTTTCTAAAGAACATATACAGGTATACAAAATGAATGGATCTTAAAAAAGTATAAATCGCTTACAAAAGTATATTTTAAAAATCGATTCGAATCACAACACGGAAAATCTACTGTAATTATCGTTTGTTTTTAGTTTTGATGCTTCATCGTTTATTATTTATTTTACTCCACTTTGACATAATATTACCACACACGTAACACTCACGAAGCGTGCAGGTTATGTTTCAACAAGCCGAGTCTTTTCTCATAACTTTTCACGTATTTTCGATTTAAACGTGGTAAGAATTCTCAACCGGCGTTGATGGGGAACAGTGCAGAATTCAATTGAATCCCAATGTGAACGCCCTATGTGCGGATTCCCTAAAAAATCTCTACAGAGATGTGGATGCATCTTGGGACTCCACAACGAATTTCTGCACGGGATCACGAAAGGATATTTTTTGGGAGATCCAACACATTCCGATTGAGAATGTCAAATAAAAAGTTCAATCAAAAAGAGACATCAATCGGGAAATAGCGCGGAATCGGTTTGGATTCGAATGTGAACTTCCTGACAGCCGCGTCTCTATCAAATCCTTATAGCAATGCGGTGGGATTTGGGAACTCCTCAATACATTTCTGCTTGGGTAGCAAAATGTCTATTCTTTTGGCGGACGTTTTTCAGTCTCAAAAGAATGTCGCTTCTAGATCATTAGCAGATTGGGCGATTCAGACTTGTCTGGATGGGGTTGAAAACAACGTTGTATAGAATTGGAGAATGGGGAATACGTGAAACTGAAGGCCAATTTGGCAATAGAAAAAGATTCTCGTACCGTTGGTTAAAGTATCATTGGTTGTTGAGGCCACGTGAGAAAACAGTATCGGAAGAAGCATGAAACAGTTATGTACTCACGTCTGCCTTCGATGGCCGGTAACGAGAACCGCACGCAAGGCCAAGGCGGATTTATGATTCCTTCGGGACCCCGCTATCGCGATGTCTCTGTCCCTCATACCGTTTTCCGTAACTTTCCGTGACACGACATCTAACTGGGTCGGAAGATTGGCTTTGGAAACCTTTTACAACAGCTAGACGTCCTCCGTTGCGTAATTTGGGTGAGCGCACACCTACCGCTGGGTCAACCGCTCTTTCATAGTTCCTAAAAGAATGGCAATTGTCTCTCACACGTGGTGTTCCGAAGAGCCCGGTAAACGTGAAACTTCGGTAGCCAAACCCCAACTACGCAATAAACCAATCACCACCCGGCCGGAGGGAAGAGCGTAGCTACGAAAATCTTCGCCATGCGTATCATCGGAGGAAGCAACGTGTTGGAACGGGGAAAAGGTCGAGCGAAAGTGGGCCATCGTACTTTCGCCTTGGATTTCTACGGAGAGTGAAAATGCAAATTTCCGAGGGGTGACTTTCGGTCGCGCTTTCCTCGAGGATCCCTGTGTTTCTCCTCGCTCATTGTAACGTCGTAAATCATCTCGAGATGTGGGCTCTCTTCTCTTTTGCGGGCCCGAGAAATTACGCAATCCCTCGAACCGCGGGAGAAATAATTTTGCCTCACATCTGTAGCGCGGGATTACATTGGTAGTCAGTATCATTCACGAAGCAGGTCTGTATCAGTCGACTCACTGGAATTTTCAAGGTCACGAGAGCTGCCCGCCTAATGAAGATTCGTGACGCTTTTAACGTTCTCGATTAAAAGTCGGAGGGTCGCCTGAGCGTTCACGAAAGCTCGCCATCCTCCTGATGTTTCCGAGCTTGCTGACTGATGAGCAGCATCCGAGAACACTAATTACCCCAACTCGCTAAGGATCCGCACGAAGTCGTCACATCTGCCGTGATTCGTGTCATCCTCATGACTTCGTGTCGTGCTATGACACAACGAACCCCTACCGGCATTGCAAACCACGTCGCTTGATATCTCTTCATACCCGTCATCATATTCATCCTCAACGCGGCTGCGTGATAAACGCCTCTCGAATATCAATTTCTCCTCTAGCGTTTTTCTCCGTCTCAATGAGCAATTTCGTTTCGTAATTCTCAACGCGTGGAGAAAACATGACAGGCTCAACGACCGTGTCATTTTGTCATTAACCCTCCGACGGCTCGAGTGCTTCCAAGGGGTATATCCTGAATCCATTAATTGCAAAGATTTCGGAATATCATAGTTACGGGATAAAAGCATGGGAATTCTTCAGCGCGAAGTTATATTCAGCTGAAGGTCACGTATTCGCAAATCCAGCAAACAAAACCATGAAGCGCGAGGGTATACGTAGGCGCGGAGGTGGTGGGGGGTGGATTGCGGTCTGGCATTTTATTTTTGAAAAATGGACCGTGCGCCAACTTCCGGAATCCACCCCCGTAGCCCCTTTCTTCGCAATATACCGTTGTCTGTATACAGCTGAAACGGCCGGATATAACAACCCCTCGTGCTCACTGGTACTGTAATACTAAACTGTATGCCCTCGTTTTCGCTGCTCTTTCTATCTTCGGCTCTCTTTCTCTTTATTCCTCTTGTTCTACCTTGCTTTATCGCCCCTCCTCTTCCCCTCTCGCTCTCTCTCAATTTGCTCTTCACCCCTCTGGATGCCGTGGGGCCGCAACGTCGACTCTCGCTCGCTCGGGCAAACCGACGAGAATCCACATCGAGGCCCTGGCGTTTGCGTTCGCCGTTGCTCTCTAGCCGGCAGCTAGCACTCCCATGATTCATTGCTACCGCGATGGATGATCCATCTCTTCCCCTGGCAATTCTCTCTCCGTCCGACCGGACCGAGTTGTACCAGGGGCCTACAGTTGCTCGGATCGAGCCAGAGTCCGAGAGAAAGAGAGAAAGAGAGAGAGGGAGGGAGAGAGAGAGAGAGAGGGAGAGAGAGAGAGAGAGAGAGAGAGAGAGAGGGAGAGAGAGAGAGAAACCGACAACTCGTACGACCACCAGGCTGTGTCTGGATCCTGTAAAATCATGTGTATAGGAATCCCTCTCTGTCCCTCTCATTTTCTCTTACTCCCTCAATCCACCGGCAGTGTACCCGGATGGCCGTGCTGGACCATCATGGGCCATGGAGCCGCTATCCTACCTCTCGATAGCCCGCCTCTCTAGCTCCTTTCTTTCTTTTCTCTCCATTTCCTCATAGACTCGGACGTACACTATTCTCAGGCTTTCTGATACCGTTTTCTCGTCTATGGGGGTGTGCGTGTGCATGTAGGTGAGTGTGTGTGCATTTGTGTAGGTGTATGTGTGTGGGTGTGCGTGTGTATATAAGTGAGTGTGTATTTATGTATTTGTGTAGTTTTGTGTGTGTGTGGGTGGGTGTGTGTTTGTAGGTGAGTGTGTGTATATCTGTGTGTGTGTGTGTGTTTTTGTGTGGGTGTTTTTATTTTAGTATTTATGTAGTTTTGTGTTGTGTGGGTGTGCGTCTGTATGTGGGTGAGTGTGTGTGTAAAACTGGGTAGGTGTGTGTGTGCGTTTGTGTGGGTGTTTTTTTTTCTCAAAATGGCGATGAGACATCTTTTGATGACCAACATTCTAATCCCGCATTGTGTAATCTCTCGCCCTCTCTCTCTCTCTCTCTCTCTCATTGAGCTTAATCCGAAGCGAATTTTTTTTCCCCGTTCACCAAGTCTCAAGGACTCTGCAAAATGTCTCCAGGCTCAGATGATCGTGCGGTTGCCATGGTAATTTTTTTCTGACATTCGTCTAGGTGTTTTTATTTATCGTGACCACGTTCAACGAACACTTGACGCAAATCGTGTCACAATTATTGATGTCTCAATGCACTCGCCAATGGCCTTCGGATAATCTTGATAAACAATTCTCTCTCAACCCCCTTTCTATCGTGCTCTGTCGGGAGCAGTTGTTTAGTGCAACCCGTAGTTAGTACGTACTCAAACCACTCGTTGTATCGCGAGTACGATATCCAACGCTATCATAAAACCGACGATCTGTAGATAATAACAAGAGCACCGGCGTACGCGGAGGTTTTTCGAGTTGGTACGATGCACGCGTTACAGACTCGTGTATGATTATCGACGCGTCTTCTGACTACATTACGCATCGGTGACGCGAGGGGATAATGCTATTGCTTACTGGCTCCAATCTCGGGAGTAAAACGACGGCAATTTCATTTTCCGATAGACGCGCCTCGTTTTTGCGGTTGAGGCTGTACTGTGCTCCACAGAGGATTATAACAGACGAACGTGGAGTGCAACATGGAATTTTACGTCGCGCAATGGAGCATTGCGTAAGTTTGAGCGGTTATGAAAATAGCGAGAATTATTATTTCCTGTTGTTGGCAAAATCCGATTATCCCGCATTAATCATAATATCAAAAGTAAAGTTGCTGCTGAGGAATTCTCAACGGCTCTCGTGTCTCGGTCACGTTCCGAGGAAGATGAAATACTCGTGATTTTATCTGACTCTGCAAAAGGCTTCTGCTCGTTGATCGACGTGCTTTTTTTCCGCTCTTCTCTTCGCGATGGCAAACAGGGTCTGAAAATCATTTCGCTCGGCTGTTATTCGTAGAATACGAGCCAAAAAAGACTATCAGCGAACAATTACAATTTTTTTCTCCCGACACCTGTCAATGATTTTGTCGAAGGAGCTTGGCTGACTTCCACGTCGTGAATATATTCTTCGTTCGCTATTCGCGAAACTGCGAGCCGCGCTGGATCGATGTTCCAACGTATCCAAATCGAGAACGATATTTCTTTCGTTCGCGTCGCTTCGTACGGTCGAAATATTTTTCATCGGGCGCTTTTCTTTTCCTACGTGTCACGAAAACTCTCCGCACACTCGCGGGCTACACGTACCGAACGTAATTGATAAAGGAGTAGCGTATTTGACGTCACATTTTTTATCTGGTATGAAAAAAAAATATATAGAAAAAACACGGAAAGAATGAAAAATAAAAGCTTGTCGAAACGAAAGCTCGCGGAGCAGCGAGACGCGTCGGCGTCGCGCACTCGTCGGACTCACCGAGGCCATTTGTCGACGTGTGTGTGTGTGTGTGTGTGCTCGCGCGTGCACACGCGAAAATACGACGGGAATATTTCACTTTTCGTTAGCCGGGGCTCGCCGACGACAGCGTCGCGGTGCCACGTCACGGGGCATTCATTTCGAAATACAACTGCAAACGCGACTATACGTGCATACCGCGCGCGTGTATACAAATATATATGCGCTCGCAATACCGCGGACGAGAGGGCGCGGAGAACGACGAGAGTACGAACGGAAAGGGTTGCTTTCTACCGCCGTGAGTGGCCTTAATAGATGTACGCGCATTTGTATACGAACCCTACGAAAATACGAGTATTTCCCATCCTCCATGTGCTGTACGCGATCGCCTTTTCGGCGTTGCCATTTTTTTGGCCCCTTCATGGCCCTCCGGTTCTGGCTGGGCGAAACAGACGCACGTCCATCTTGAACAGGTCGTCGCAAAGATTGCTGGCGTTTCATCAATCCAGATAGCCGTGCAAACATTTGCATCACAGCCCTATCTAAAGGTATTCGATAGGGACGCCTCGCTTGGGAAGTCCACATTGGCATCCAATTGGATTTCGCGGTATTTTTCGATTGACGTCGTTTGACAGTTTTCATTTAAAATTCTCAACCGGAATGATAAAATGTATAGATAATAAATAGGACATCAAGTAATAATAAATAAATCAAATTAGTCATTATTCGCAATAATAATCGTCAGTTTGCTCCCTTCTCTCAAACAAACTCGAACAAACCTAAACCAACCGAAACGAAGAAAGCACGCAGACGCAAATATTAAAAAGACAAGTGGGAGATGCAAGCTTTCGTAAAGAATTATTGTCAATTGTCAAAATGGTTTATAATCCAAATACTCTACTTCAGTAAAATTTGATTTTGATGTGTACAAACTTAGGCGTAAACCCACATCTCTATAGGGATTTGTTATGGACACTACACACACATAGATCCTCATGAGGATCCAATTTCATACCACGTTCGAATCGATAGTATGCGCAAAGTCACAAGAAAAAAAGTCGGCGTGTTGAAACATAACCTCACGCTTCGTGGGTGTGTACATGTGAGATGATATTATGTCAAAGTGGAGCCACATAAATAAACGATAATTACAGTGGAGGTCAGTGATGTGATTTAAATTGATGTTTGAGATGTACTTTATTAAGCGATTTATTCTGTTTTAAGATCTACTCATTTTGTGTATCTATATATTTTCTTTAGGAAACTGAACGTCCGGAATGCGGTGGAATCAAGAATCGGATCGGATTCTGTTTGATGATGTAGGAAGCTTTTCAGGTTTAAATCGGATTTGTACATTCTTATGGTGAATCCGGATGAGAATTTAATGCCCGAGCGTTACGTTTTAGTATAGCAGAAAGTAGGAACAAGGATGGGATTCCATTGGATTCCTACGACAATTTCAGCACTGATAGGCTATTGAATCCTCGATTTCGTTTCCAGAAAAATCAATTTTGATACTACACTTTGTACTTCTTATTAAAATTAAGCTTTGTTCATTTAGGAACAATATTTGAGATATGAATCTTAAGTAATAATCTCGAAAAATATTTTAAAAGGCTTAAACTTAGAGCTCGTCCCGTGCGAAGTCTTTGGGTGCTGTGTTGCAAAGAGTACACAGTGAGAACCTTTCATATAAGCTAAGAGTGCGCACGAGAGCCTAGTGGTAAGAAATAGTGCGCACTTTACCAAATACGTGTTTTTAGTCTATGGTCACTATAATTTTCGTAACTAAGCAAAACGGTGATCTAACCTCTCAATAACAATTTCGATCACAAATTTCAACTATAATAACATTCGTTGAGTGCGCATTAAGGCGTTAGACCACAGTGACGGGTATACAATTATGTGCGAATTTAACAATTTTTTTTCATATGAAAACGTGATTCACTCATAAAATTAATTGCACATCTATGTAGTATGAATATCAAGCAGTTAGAAAATACATTTTTTTTTCGATGTACAAAATGGCCGACTACTAACATTTTCTTTTGTTATCTTTTTTCCAATTGGATCCAATCCAAGTTATGTCTCACAACTTCAACAATCTTCACTCGATTTACTTCAAATTTGAAAATTATGTTCCTAATTACATTTCGCATAGAAGTACGTACGGAATTTCTGATTAATCGAAAAATTTTCATTTTACGAGCAGTTTTATACGAAATTTTTCACTGAAAATTCATTTCTTTAATTCAAATACCTACAACTTTTGAATAAAACAATATTTTTTTAATTCCATACGTTCTTCTCAAGGTATTTTAACATAGAGAGACGAGAATTTGTGTTTTTTGTTCTAGGTAAAAAATTACGGATGCTAAATGTTACACCGCATCGCGCCTAAAAAAAGATAACAAAAGAAAATATTAGTAGTCGGCCATTTTGTACATCGAAAAAAAAATTATATTCTCTAACAGCATGATATTCATACTAAATAGATGTGTAATTAATTTTTTGAGTGAATCACTTTTTCATACGAAAAAAAATTGTTTAATTCGCACATGATTTTATACCCGTTACTGTGGCCTAACGCCTTAATCGAAAACCTTACAAAAAGTGTATAAAATCGTTAAAAAATAATATCGAACCAATCGAAAGTCTATTATTCGTCATAAAATTGGAAATAAATACTTTAACGAAGAGAGATGTGTCCAACACCTTGACACGACATATGCCACTTAGGTGATGGCCAATTCAGGTGGTGTTGTCAACACACGAAAAAATTACCCTGCTGGCAGCGTCGAAAATTCAATCGTAATGACTTTTGGGCGGTAACTTTTTCCCAACGTTGATACGTTGATTCGTCCTTGCATTCCTCGCGGATAAATATCGACGCGTCCAGAGAGTGGAATCCGATCGTCATTTTTCACACGAGTATCAAGAGATCCAAAGGAAAGATTAAAGATCATTTATCAGGGAGCAGAAGATAAAAAACGGAGCCAGGGTATTTAGCTTCGGTCTTTATCCACCTTGTGTAAATATCTTCGATTCGCGCGCGCGGACGAAAATTTCGTGACGATTAATTTGAGCGTAGTAAAAGGCGACCGAGCGCAAAGCCGAAATGTGCCGGATTCTAAAAGACGAAAATGTATGCTCGTTATTAATAGAATCGTCGTCGGTGCCGCGAGGATCTCGGGGCGACGCGAAATGTAGGTGCATGAATGAGCACCCTCGTCGACAGTCTCGTATTTTTTTAATGAGACGAGACCGCTGAAATTCGGCGACAATTTTTCATAGCTCGTACGTGATTCACGGATATATATTTGTATGCGTGTGTGCGTTTGCGAAGAAATTCTGCGTAACGAGAATCGTTGAGACGCGCCATCGCCCGTCGGCCGACGCTCGCGCGCCATCGACGCCGGAGCCACAGCATCCGCGTAGCCACCATTGGAACGCGCGAGATCTTTGTCATCTCGTCTTCGAAATTTGTCAACTAATTTTAGCCCCTTATTCACCGGATACAATAAATGAATGGGTAGTACATGTGTATTTACTTTGGATTATTTTTATTATTTATTCAAAACGAATTAAAAATAAATGCTTTCAATTATTACAGGGGATTATTGTCGTCTCAGTCAGTGTGCATGCGTATGGCGTTTTTAAATTAATAATTAATCGGGTATTTTTTTTTATCGAATGGGAGAAATTGAAAGTTAAATGCCTTCAATAATTTTTAGGGATTATTGTTGACGAAGTAGATGTGCGTGTGTGTTGCCATTGAAAACGAACTATTTTTATCTATATTTATCATTGAATACTTATAATGAAAATAATTTGGACAAATATAATGAAAAAAGATTTGGAAAAAGCGGCTTCCTATTTTGCTATTGATATTTCCGTCCATTTCGATTATAGATTTTTTTAAATTTAACGCGGAAATCTATAACTTGTTTAGGGTCAAATATCGAGCAATTTGTCAACAATTTTCAGGGATTATTGTTGTCGAAGTAGACGTGCGTGTACGTTGCCTTTGAAAATGAACTATTTATCATTGCATATTGGTAGTAAAAATAATTTAAAAAGTGCATCGCCATGGAATGAAAGATTTGAGAAAAACCGCCTTTCTATTTTGTAATAAATTTCTTTAGCCATTTCGATTATAGATTTTTTTTAATTTGGCGCTTGAATCTATCCATTTTTTTTGGGGTCGAGAATCCATCGATTTGACAATTCTTTCGAGGGCTTATTATTGTTGACGAAGTTCTTGTGCGGGAATGTTGCTCTTGAAAATAAACTATTTATCATTGTATACTTGTAATAAAAATAATTTAAAAAGTGCATGGCCGTGGAATAAATTTTTTTAAAGAAATCGGCTTCCTATTTTGAAATTGAAGATTCGAACTATTTGGATTGCAGCTATTTTTTTAACTTATCGCTTGAGCGTCTATATTTTTTTAGGCTCGAACATCCAGCGATTTGTCAATAATTTTATGGGATTATTGTTCACGAAGTAAATGTGCATATATGTCGCCTTTGAAAATGAAATATTTATAATTGCATACTCGTGATAAAAATAATTTAAAAAGAGCATCGCCATGAAATGAAAGATTTGAAAAGAATCGGCTTGCCATTTTACTATTTAATTTCGGACGATTACGATGACACTTTTTTTTGCTTGAATGTATACATTTTTTAGGATCGAAAAATAGGATTGTAAATAAACTATTTATCATTGCATATTCGTAATAAAAATAATTTCAAAACGGCATCGCCGTGGAATGAACGATTTGAAAAAAATTGATTCCCCATTTTTCAATATAAATGTCCGATTATTTCCATTACAGAATACATAAAAAAATTACGCTTGAATCTATTTTTTTTTGCGGCTGAATATCCAGCGATTTGTCGATAATTTTTAGGGATTATCGTTGACGAAGTAGATATGCGTGTATATTGACTTTAAAAATAAACTATTTTATCATTGCATACGCGGAATGAAAATTATTTTGAAAGTGCATGGCCATGGAATTAAGATTTGAAAAAAAAACGGTTTCCTATATTGCAGTTTAAATTTCGGACCACTCCGATTACAATATTTTTTTCTTCATGCTTGAATTTATACATTTTTAAGGTCGAATATTCAGCGATTCGTCAATTATTTTTTGCAACCTCTGTAAAGTTCACACCGCTCGACACGTGTGGAAAACAATGATTATCATTATTAGCCAAAATGTCTCTGGCAACTCTTGTGAAGTTTATCCTCATAAAAATAAACAAAAATAAAATCAATAAAAGAAAATTAAATTATATACAGCACACGGTAAAAACAGGCTTCGGATTATTTTTCATTGCTACAACTAATGACGGTCTTCAGGTTATTCTTATTTGTACAACTGACGAGAGAGCGACGATAAATAATTTCAGGCATGAAGTATAATTCGACTACTAAAACATTTATACGAGTCATCAGTCTTTATTAGCGCTTATTCATTAATACCGGTACAATATTAATTCATAGTTCAGAAATTACGCGGTTTCATACAAATGTAGCAATTACAACTTTCGGTATCATTATGCACGTACACAAGGGAGTAGATCTCGAGCGAAATGATTAATTTATCGCTCGTAACGATAATCGTGGAGAATACAAATCATTGCACTCACTGAGCTACGTTTCGGGTCACGAGAAACAAAAAGATGCGATTGTAAGTCAGATTTTGAAACGAGTTTACGACCCCAATGGAAAAAAAATTAATTTTTCTGTTCGCGTGGCAACTATGTGTGACTCGAGGCAAAAAGTCCGGAATGATGTGTGAGCGAACTGACGATTTCTCGCCACGTGTTCAACTCGCATAAATCATGGTCGCAATTCTTCTAATTATAAGTATGACTGTATACACGAGTGATATCGTTGCACACGAAGTGCGTTTACAATGTTTGAAAAGCGCTTTGATACAGAGAACGGGGCGTCTCGTGCGATAAAACGAGTACTGCACAGAGGCGAGCGTGTCTCTTTTTTTCATATATATATATAGATTTTTTAGCCTCGGTTCGTGACCACAGCAAGCGTCGAGAAAAACGAAAACGCGGAGCAACAGCCGTCGTTGAATCGCGTGACGAAGTTAGATTGTCAGGCATCGAGCGTGGAATATTTAACGAAAGCGAAAGAAAAAAGATAGTTTGTTAATATGAGATAGCAGCTGGAAATGTGTTTATGCCGCCTTTATGCAAGATTTGATATTAATTGTCTCGAATTACACGTTCGATTGAGCCTGGATATAGTGCAACGATGATCTTCGGTCAATTTGAATCAGGATCGCTGACCTCCCGAAGCGATTAATTTCGGCGTCACACCACTGTATACGAAAGTCACGATGTTATGATCAATAATATTATACTCCGTCCGAATCAATTTGCATTCGCAGAAATGATCAATGATAGTAGCTCGGATACTTTGCAACGACGGCTCGGAGATTCAGCGCCGAAGGACATTTCTGCGAGTGGAACCTTCGCGAATCATAAGATACTGCAACTAGTACGAAAATCTTTTATTGAGTAAATTGGAATATGATTATTTAGGTTTTTTGGCTTGCGCGAAGGACAGCTAGTCCGTAAGTAATTTTGAACGTTATTTTTATCATTTGTTCGACCTTTCGAGTAAAACTTTTGGAAATAAAGATTTTTTAGCGTATTATTGTTATTTAAAAAAACTATTTTTCTTATTTTATCTTTTTAAAATGTTTCTTGAAGATTATTTTTATTATTTTATTATTTTCAAATGATTCTTGTGAACTACTCTTATTATTTTTTTGTTAGAATTATTTTTGAAAATTATTTCTCCGTATTATCATTTTTTGACATTATTTTCCTTATTTTAGCATTTTTAAATGATTTAATTATATTTGATTATTTTATTGGATTTTATATTTTATTTCCATCCTTTATTATGTTATTTTTTATTACTTTATTTTATTACTATTGCCATTATTATTATCAATCGTTATTCCCTTTGACCGCAAATTTTATCGTATTATTGTTATTTGAAAAAAAACTATTTTTCTTATTTTATCTTTTAAAAAAGTTTCTTATAGATTGCTTTTATTATTTTTAAACGACTCTTGTAAACTATTCTTATTATTTTTTGTTTGAATTATTTTTGTAAATTATTTCTCCGTATTATCATTTTTTGACATTATTTTTCTTATTTTAGCATTTTTAAATTATTTAATTATATTTGATTATTTTATTGGATTTTATATTTTATTTGCATCCTTTATTATTTTATTATTTTTCATTACTTTATTTTATTATTATTGCCATTATTATTATTAATCGTTATTTCCTTTGACCGCAAATCCGAAAAAACAATACTGAAAATTCAATCGACGATTCGATTTTTTGTTTTTTTTTCCCCCTGGAGCACCGAATGAATCGCTTTTTTTCTATTGCTCATTGAAAAGTTACATGGGAGAATTCTGAACTTAAATCATGAAATATTACGAAGCAATGATAGTGGAAGCGAGAGATGTTCGAACTGTTCGAAATGTTTGAGTTACGAACGCGGTGAGAGTCAACCGTCGGCACAATCGGGTGGTTGTCCGCCGGCGGAAGATGAATAGGAGTGCCAAAATATGACTTCCCGTACGCGTTATCTGTGTAAGGTGGCCGAGGACGTGTTCCAGAAGTTCCGTCATTGTGATATAACATTTCTACGAGCGAACAAATCGTTGATTCGAAATTCTCACGACTCGAGTAGCATTTTTCTTTCATCATTCGTTGATCAGCTAACTGTCACATTTAGATCATTGACGCTGCAACGATATATTCAATATCTGGATCCAGACTGCATTTTAATGAAAACCGAACAGTTTGAGATAAATCGACAAGCTCCTTTCACAGCTTGGCAATAAATCAGAAAAAATGAGGCAGCTTTTTGGAACGCACGTACATCTCAAAGTTTTAATGGTAATGATGTTAACAGTAAACTAGATCGCTAGCAATCAAGAGTCGAACTTAATTTCAACAACTAAAATAGGCCAGTTCACGTTTCGGTACATTGCCAGCAAAATGATGAATTCCATTAATTTCTTTCGAGATGTCCAATCGATTTGCCTTCACCATTCTCTTGCTCTTTAGTCCACAGTATTCCTAAAGATTCTCGTAAGCTGTTAGGACCACAAAAAAAATCTTTCGTAACATCGGCAAGCATCAATGATGGAAAATGAAATACCGAGAAAACGAGCAGAAACTAGATTGCTAATTGACTCATATCCATTGCAACGATCACAATTGCGATGCCTCTAAAGCGATACATCGGAAGGCCAAGTTTAAGTGAGTCGTTGGGTAATGATAGCTCAAAGTATAATCCGCCTTAGGATATAATCATAGATGCTAAACGCAAAGCCTTCGGTGAGCTATGCAATCACGATGCGCAGAAACTTCCATTCTCTCCCTCTCGTACACTCTATGCTCGTTGGATTAGAACAGGTTTGCACGAGAGATAAAATGCTGTGCGGATTATCCCGCGGCCTTGCAGGGGGAGGTATCATTCGTTCGGTTTGCTTCTGTGCTATCGCGAAATTTATCCAACGGTCACGGTCGGTTCGCCACTCGATGAATATGCCTCATGGGCTCGTTGAAAGAATCATGGTGGACCCTTGGATGGATCCTGTGGCGTATCCTCTTGGATTGGGTCGTCGTTGAGCTTACACGAAGCGATAACGGGGACGTAAAAAAATTGCCGAAGGCTCTCAACTATCCATTCCTTGAGGTAACGCTTGCTAAGGCTTAGGCCTCGATCAACGACGACTTCTGCTCCCGTAGTCATTTTGTAAAAGTAACTTTTCCTGATCAGTTAAACCATGCGAGTAATTTGGAACTGGAGTAAAAAGTCACCAGCGTGTTTGCTCCGAGCATCGCACGAAATGCCATCGTTGCAGAATCCAGCGGACTAAATGTCACAAAATGTCACCAAAATTGCACTTGACGGTCGCGCCAACGACTTATCTAGGATCGAATCTGTACTTGGCTTATCGCAACACGAATATCTGCGTGACGAGCGAAGGAGCGTCCAGCCAGGCGCGCACTTTATTCTCAACTGAGTCTCAGGTAGATCCTGAATATTTTCACCGGTGTCAGCGCGTAAAAGTTTTGCGGCAAGGAAAACCCCTTTAACGAGCGCGCGACCTTGAATCTCGCAATTTCCGTGCTGTGAAAAGTGCGCAAAGTCGAAGAAGATTTCCCGCTGTTGAAATTGGACTATGGGGCGAAAAGTTTTGCATTTGGCTGATCCGGTTCTCTCGCAACAGTGGATGCCGTAAATCAAAGGGTAAACAAAAGTATCTCTCGTTCCGCTGGGTGTATCCCTTTCTTTCTCTCGGTGGTCCAAGGATTTGCGGCTGGAACTGTGGTGGCAAGGATTTCCGTCCGTCGGCCAGGATCGACTCTGGCATCCTCGCTTGACCGCGCGTACACCAGCGAGGCACAATTCGCACGGACTCTTTCTGGAGCAGGTCGAATGCGCGACCCTTGCAAACAATACAACCAAGGGGGAGCAGGTAAAAGGATCTTGCATTTATTTTGCATAACCGACTAACCCTTGTAGCCGTGCACGCACAGCCACCCGCTCCTTCTAGGCAGGATTTTTTCGCCATGGTCATTGCTATTGAGAAAAGGGCCTCGGCTGCTGTCAGTGAAGCGTCAGAAGATTCGTTCCGCTTCAGTTTACAATACAGCCAATGCGCAAGGACGTCGAACGTATCTTTTGAGATCGAGGGCCAGTTTGCGGATGTGGGAAAAACTGGAACGCCGAAAAATTAGCGTGCATACATTGCTCAGAGGATTTGCGTCTAACCAGAATAGAGCCTGGATGGACGTGAGAGAAATGGCTTTTTTCACGCGAGAATCTTTCGTAAATTGAGAACACGCGAGTTCGGGCGTCTCCAGCTAGCGCCTCGCATATGACACGTTGACTTTTGGATATTCAGCGAGAATCAGAACGAATTCAAGGATGCGTCGGAACTCTTTGAGAACGTGACGCGACGTTTGCGGATGTGGCGAACTCGGAAAATCGGATGGATCGGTAGGTGTAGCTGGACGAATGAACCGTCGTTGCTGAGCAACCGGTTTATTTTTTCCGTGATGCCGTAGAGAGAGAGAGAGAGAGAGTGAGAGAGAGAGAGAGAGAGAGAGAGAGAGAGAGAGAGAGAGAGAGAGAGAGAGAAAATAACGAAAATAGTTTTGTCACGATAACAAAGATCGATAGGTATGGACATTATCATTGTTTCCTCTCATGCAGAATTTGCCTGTCATTGAACATCAAAAGTGATTTAAAAAAGTTAGTGGAATTTGCCTTATCGGCCGGAGGGTCTAACGCACTCGTTGATAAAGGTTTCGCTTTCAATTTGACAATAATCAAATGCACATTATTCGAAAACAATTTGACATTGAACATACTGTGATCTTCACATAGACATGTGTCTCCAGCCATTTTCGTATGCGAAACTTTCCACGAGCTCTACGGATCACATTCGTGGCGAGCTGGAAGAAGCTGCCAGTTGTTGGCGCGCTTGAACTTTGATATTTATTCATCGGTTCATTCGAAAATACGAAAACCAGGTCATCCCGAATCTCCTGACGAGACGTTCGTAACGTCGGATCGAGCGATGCTCGCTCATCGAGAAATTGCTCAACGGAGAAGAAGCAAGTTCGCCACCGACGAACCGTGAACTCTACGAGAAAATCTGTGATAAACTTCAGATCTGTTTACCAAAATTCGCCCGCGCGTAAAATACAGAAAATCGAACAAAGCAAACGATTTTTCGTCGCGAAAAATCTATCGCGACTGTTCGACAACTTCGTGTCAGTGTGGTATTGTTCAAAGTCAGGGAAACGTTACATCGCGTCGTTTTTCCACGAGACCAGCGGGCGACAGCGGAGGAAAAGTCTCGCCGCGAGAGGCCAGAGAGTCACAAGGACCGGAACATAGAGGAAGAAAGAAAATAATGTCCTGAGTTGACCGTATTCGCGTAGCGGAAAATGATATAAGCCTGGGAAGCGGAAAATTAGTTGGAAAAGTTGGCAAGATCTCAGCGTTGACGTTGCAGTCCCGCGGTGTTGCGTGTTTGCCCTAGCTACTTCTGAATCGAACAAGTTCCCGTCTTTTTGGCTCTCTTCGTTTCTCCAGCGTCTTTGGGATCCTAAGAGCCTCGAGGTCACAGCCGGAAAGGACAGTTTTCTAAGAGCGTTATCATCGTTGCACTCGGCTGCGTTAATCGTGTGCCACGATGTATCACTGCGAACAATACAGTAGAATAGTACGAGCGATATTTGCCGAAGACAAAGAAGTCGTCGGGCCCGTGGATCCGTACGTCCATCGTTGATGCAATTGTCGTAATATCCTAGACAAGCGGGTCACGCGTGAATGCGCGACTCAAGATGCGAGAAGAGTAATTTGCAGAATACCCACAGGCGAGCAAGCACCACTTCACTTGGCTGATTTCCAACTCAACGATCCGCAACACACATAGGTATACGCACGTAAACATGCATATGTCATAAGAATTGACCTGACGGCGTCGCGACGATCCTGGACAGAAGTTATAATTCTGCGTCTGATTTTGGCTTCATCGAGTGTATCCGGCCGTTGAATGTCCCCGTCATGAACGTCGTCAGGAAACGCCCGAGGGAAACGAGTACGAAAGGAAGAGGTTGATAAATGGTGGGTTGCATAACAAGGAACTAGAAAAAGATCGCAACAACTTGAGGATTCTCTGGTCCTCGGGATCGTCATTATTCTCCCATTGTCGTTCGGTTCGATCAGCCTGTACAATCACTAGATTGGGTTCTATGGCTTTGCACCGTCTCGCGCGGCTGACGTGATGAATTTTTGCCCGGTTTGAGAGCGCGTAACTACGGAGGCGCGAAACGAAAGCCATCTGCGAGGCGCGAGTCCGTGAACGGACGAGCAGCACATCGTCTCAACGCCGTACTAAGCACACACGCACACGCGCACATGGGATGATAAAACGTATTATAGTTATATCGCACCTGGAGAGAAAATATAAGCGAGAACGCACGGGATCCTCAGAAACGTTTAATAATGATAAATGAATAAGTAGCCAAATGAATTCCGCTGATGGCCTCATTGCCCACTTTCTGATTAATGATTCCTCGCATCAGAGCCTTTTGTGAGTGGTTGTTGTGTCGAGGATGGGGGCGGATACTTTTCGATAACTGCATGTCGTTGCTCGGACTATTCAGTATCTACGTAGATTTACGAGACCAATGACGTATGAGGACCACGGGGAAGGATTTTTCAAAATCATTCGAGAAAAACGTGACGTTTGGTTATGTGAAATGTGGATCTGCCGATGACGGGGGTGCAGGTGCAGTAATCGGTGAAACGGGCGAAGGCAAACCCAAGAGCAGTGAGAGAGTCACATTCGGCGTGGAGACCCGTGGAAGACCGTAAATCACACGAGATTATGTGACTTTTCAAACGAGGATACGACGGCGCGAAGCTTCGGGAATATAATGTACGAGATAGACTTCTCGTGTTCGCTCGCCAGTTTGCGCTCTTTTTCTACCTCTCCCGACTTCCTTGTCCCTCTTGAAGCAGCTACGATGCAGCTTATGGTCCACTTGTTCACCTGATGATGATTCCACCTCACGATCGAGCTTTTCATGCCTGTCCTACGTCTGTACGAGCAACTTCGTTGAATTAATCGACCGTATGACTATCTCGTGGATTATCGATGCCAAGTTTCGCTGCGGATTTAAATTTATTCTTACATCTTAGTTTTCATACAACCGAGCATTCTCCAATTTGTGGTACATTATTACGTGTGTAAACGTCAACTGCTTCATCGTCGAATAAAGTCGTCTGGCTGTTGAGAAAAAAAGAGAAGATGCTGCGTCGCGATAAACAAAAGAGATACATAAATCTTTGGAAGAGCAGGCTTAGAAGGATACCACTCTTTGTTTGAAGAATGGACTTGTGCACCAGGGCCATTATTCATCGTAGACTTTGAAGACAATGTGAAACTTGGAATCGGCTAAGCCTTGGAAGACGGATCAATAGCGCATTTGTAATTTGTTGTGGAACACGATGTATCGGGTGGACGTTGCTAAGTCTCGAGTACATTAATCGCAAATTTGCTTCGATCGCTAGTCATTCGCACGACGTAAGATTGAAGACCAACAATCGATGATTCCAAGATTGATAGCTGATCATTGTGGCGGACGGTAAAATCGATCAAGTCGCTTTTTCGTTGAGAAAAGAACGAGTAGGATATCCTTTTGTGCTGTGTGTTTCCCCCTTTACGAACATTCCACGCACAACGGTGGCACTGCAAGCTAGAGGGAAGGGAACCGGGCTTTTCGTGGCAGGGTGATTGGTGGCGAGCGTTAGTTTAATCATCGCGCATTAGCCGTACTACCCCTCCAACTCCGTGCAACCCTGAAAACCTCCGCTCGCCGACATTTGTCAGGTCTCTCAGAAGTTCGCCTTCGCCGAGGTCGCATCGATTTTATAGATTTTTTTACAAAACCTCGAAACGTATCGCCTTATTTCTGATATATATCCACAGAGAGTAGCCATAGAACATCTCTGCACCCAAGTGGATGCTAAAATTGGTTTTTGCAAATTCATGCCTCACGGGTAAAAGATAATTTCTATGGTCTGTCAGGAAATTATCGAATTGTCAGCTGAAAGCTTGGTTCGATGTACGCTACTTCTAAAATGGAGACTAGATAGATAGACCTGGCAGTTGTCATCCATTGCGTACGCGCTGCTTTTTCGTCACGTGGGCATCAACTTGGCGCCACAAAAGCGTAATAAATCGAGTTCATCAATTCGCATTTTGGCATTGTCTGTGCCATGGAGTACAATATCAAATGGAACGGGCGCAACAATAGATAATGCCAGGGGCGCCATCATTCAACCGGGCGGGAGGGTAGAGATGGAAGTGAAACGTTAAGAATACGGAGTTCCAGGGGAGACGCGAGGGGGTTGATAGCTGCATGCTCCTTTCGCATCATTATTCATATACCTGTCTCTCTATAATTTCCATCATCTTTCGTCGCACCTTTCCCGATATTTCGACTCTCAAAATACTAATAATATCGCGAAATTAAGCCTAGGGCAGCCTCAAAGTCAGATCAGAAAATCTCCGGATCAGACATTAGTGACGGAGCCATTGTGCGCTCCGAGAAGGAGTGATGAAGGAGAGAGTTGAAGCGAGAAAGCGCGGCAAGGGGAGGCGAAACGGAAGAGGAGAGTATCGCGGGCGCGGTCGGATATTCTATATGTAGAGGTTCACGGAGAACTTGCGAGCTTGCGGATGGTGTTGGCAGGCGAGGTGACGCATGGATTCGATTCCTGGGCGCTCGTGATTCCGCTCGGTTAGCCCCGTGTCACTCCCAGCGAACCCCATTACCCCTTCCTCTTCTATCTCGCTGAGCGTTCTCGCGGCGTCTGTTCCTCTCGGCGAGAACCACCCCTATAAACCTTTACAGTCACCCTCTAGCCCTCCCTCCACCAACCACCCAACATCGCCGTATATAGTCCATGATTCTCGTGGAATCCGATCACCTTCGCCTTGCGTGCTTTCCACATACCACGTGATGCACCGAGAGCTTCGTTGGTGGCTGTTGCATACATGTATTCATTCAGATGACAACGGATCGTGCATAGCTCCGAAGATATGCAAAACATGCATAAATTCAAGCCTGGTTCAGTCTGCTATACGTATATGGATGCATTGGAAGGCCATGTACATCAGAGAAAGTAGGAAGATTCGGAGCCATGGTAGCTTGCCAATCAGTGAGACAGCAGTTGTTATCGATCCACTGTTTTGATGGAATCAAATTCAATTAATACAGTTTTATTTTTACCCGTTACATCTGCCAATTTGGTTTACCTGGGGCTGCAACGCTGATGATATTAAATGGAACATGCTGGGTGATTTCCACCTACTCATCCTATGTGGAACGGACTTGATATTGGAAATTGTATGGCAGGCTTGGCATAGCATCAACGTGCGGGTATATGCGTGATGCGTGCACAGTAAATATGTACCTGGAGTCAACCTCCCCTATAACTTCCTCCCCAATCCTCCTGACGCTGTCGTAACATATGTCCTATATACGGCTTGTACATCGAGAATGATATACATCCTCTGTGTACGTAGGACGTCTAGTTGTGTGTATCGCTATGACTGAATGGATTGATGCGAGATATACGACGTGCGATACTTGCCGTTGTAGGAATTACTGATGCCACATTGTGGCTGAATGTTGCTCGTCAAGTGGCGATGAAACGACAGGTTGGCTGTCTTAACTTCTCAGGCTGAGCGTTGTATATTCTTTGATCGAAGCCAATCAATCGCTTCGAGGGATTGCTTTTCCTCCGAGTACTTTGATCAGAATTGACCATGAAAGGAAAAGCACTTGGAGGGATCACTATTGACATTTCCTCGTCACCGCTTCAAGTTTATTGTAGAAAACGCTTGGGCAAATCGCCAGTGAAGTTTGACATCCAAAGTATTTTGGGTGTACTCGCAGGAGGGGTTGACGGCGATACAGTAATACGCAAGGATGGATGAGAAAATCGAGCACACGGGTGAACGAGCGACGAGGGCGGAAACGCAAGGACGATAGAGGGTACCTCTCCCACTCACCCCGGATAATGGAATCCCTATCCACTTGGAGGAACGCAATCACGCTGATGTTTCGAGAACCCTCAATGCTATGCCACGGGGGATTTCCACACTCATGAGCAGATCAAGTTCGCGTGTTCCTGTTTCCCCGCTCGTTCCGTCGCCACTCTGCCTCTGCATTTTCCTCTCTGCTCTCTCAATCCATCCTTGTCCGGATCCCCGCGTTGCGTGTACATTCCCCTGTTTCTCAAAAGCCCATCCTTACATCTCCCACAACCCACGTACTTTCCACATCCCTGTCTTTTGCCAAACTTCGGATTTACCCTGAGTACGGATCACCTCGATATTCGGCCGCGTGACGTCTATGATTTCGCGGAAATTCATCCATTGTTTGGGCACTGCAAGGGTCCGATCGCTCACTGCGGGGCGATTAAAAGCCCGAACGCACACACCCTCTTCGGGGCGAATCCCTTGGAACTTCGACATCCGCACCCCTCAACGAAATACCACAGCCTTGTAGTTATTACGAGGCTCGCAGTAGCTTACCAAAACTGTCGTTTACATATCCATTTTGATTCATTAATACATCTCATTATCTGTTAATTTAACTATGGGGAACCCTCGCACAACCCATACATTTGGGCTCACTCCGTGGCAGCCCTACGTCTAGCCTATGAAGTTATATTTCACGGAGCCTTCTGATGCTCTCCCTCACATCTTTATGCCTCATAAATAAATGATTTATTCTTGCCGTATACGACTTTGTCCGCCAAACTTTGGCGTCAAAACACCAAAATCCCTCTTTGAACCAGCGATCTTCCGAAGTTATGAATTCTTTTGAGAAAATCCTTTCGGTATAAGGCTCGAGAGATATCAAGGAAGAATGGAAGCCGAGGACGAACAGTCGTTGAAGTAAAATAAAAACGTATACGGCGAAGAAGTTTAACTCTCGCTCGACGAGGATCAAAGGGAAGCTCATGACGTTGGTCCTCGTGTGACGACCGTAATACTTTGCGACACATATACGGATAGGTGAGCGAGGGTAAAAAGGGGTGGATCAAGAAGCCTTAGCGCCAAGCCACGCGAAGGGTCTCCGTGTATCTTCCCTTGAATATATATATATATACGCGGTCTAAGGACGGTGGGGATTGTCCGCTCGAAAGTCTCGAAGAAGAGTTTGCGCCGCGGCCAAAGTGAGAAGTGGAGGCGAAAGTCTCTAGGGTCGCAAAAAGGGCCTCACCGAGTGAAACGCAGAGGGAAAGGGCAGAATAGGGAGTACAACGAGCTGATGTGAAAGCGGCGAAGAGGTGAACTACTCGGAATACAAAGCAGCCTCGGAACCGTCTTGAGATACGAAGGAGTCGCGCGAGCTGCGGTGTTACAAGAAGCGGCAGAAGAGGAAAGAAAGAAAGAGGCAGAGAGAGAGAGAGAGAGAGAGAGAGAGAGAGAGAGTGAGCAGAGATATCACGACGAGGTGGGGAAAAGAGTATGTCGGACGAAGAAAAACGCAGGATGAAGGAACGACGGGACCCCCCGCCGCCTATTCAAATCGCGGATGAGTTATTGCCATGGATAATCTGTAAATATATTTATTTTGATTTTGTACACAACCCGGTTTATTTCGTTCCTTGTTTTTGTTTCTCTCCCTCTCACTTCTTCGTCTTTTTCTTCCTCTGCGTACTTATCTGCTCGTGTCCTGTCTCTTGCGTTGCATTTCGGGCGCGATCGCATACAGCCCGAGCTCGAAACCGATCGTCCTCTCTCCACTTCTAGTTAGGATTATAAATGAGGTGAGGCTCCGTCGCGCTCCATCGTCCTGTATTATCCATTTCTTCGTGTCGCTGTATCTCTCGCTCGCACACAGTCGAGCTGCAGTCTAACCAGCATCTCCGGCCTGGACCATCATATGATTGCATGTGCGGGAACGCAGCCGAGGCTCCATCGAGAATTTCTCCATCCTGTGGACACACCGAGATATTCCTCCTCTATGGACCAAACTCTTCGGCTGTCGACTGGGAGGGACACCTTCGTCCGAATGGAGATTTCCACAGATACAATCCCAGATATTCTTGTAGGTCGGAATTTCGTGAAAACGGTGGATCGGTGAGCCCACCGTGTTATTATTCTTCCCTGTGATAGAAAAAAAAGGAAAATGGCGGCTGTAGGTTCTTACGAAGCATGTCTAATGCGTAGCTTCTCCAAATGCCACCGCGTGATGGGAGTTATAAAAAAAATCGATATCGCTGAAGCAAGAAGAGCCACGAAAAGTTCCTCCCATATCAATCAAAGTCTGCACGAAAGAGACGAGATCAGCGAGTCCCCCTCGACCAAATCCTGCCACTTTGTGTGCCCTTCGTCCCTTGGTTTTCCTTTTCCTCTCGATCTTCCGCGCGGTGCATTCAGTTGATCTGTTTATTGTACACATCATAACGCAGCCGTGCAAATACACGAATACCGGAGGATGAAAGACAAGGAAATCGTGGCACGTTCCGGGCAGGGGATGAAGGAGCACGGGGACCAGGAGGGACAAGCAGAAAAAATATATATATATATATATATATATATATATATATATATATATATACATAGGAAAAGAGTGAGAGAGAGTGAGAGAGAGAGAGAGAGAGAAAGGAAAATGAAAAAAGTACGAAAGTATTCACAGGGGGTTGGGGTGAGAGGGGGAGCCCACGGGGGAACGTAACGCCGAGAGCAGAAAGCGTCGAGATGGTGCGATGGGCGGAGGGGAAGAAAAGGGCGAGGAGGGGATCGAGGATCGTCGAGGAGTACGGAGATTGTGAGCGAAAGAGCGAGAGAAAGATGGTGAGTGAAAGAGAGGCGAGGCGAAGGCCGCCATGATATCAGTCTTGCTTGCGCCGACAGTTCGTCATTTGTCACTGTCGCGGCCATTAATAACTCCCGGCGTCCTGTCACTGTGGATAATACGAGTAGGTCTCTCCGCTGGGCCGTGGCCCGTGTGGCTCACGTATATACTATAGGGGTGGGATTCCGTTCAATTCGGTTCAGTTTGGGGGAGTGGGGTGGTGGGGAGGGGGCTTCGACGACGACGACGACGACGACGTAGACGACAACGACGGCGAGGACTCTGTGCGGTATATATACGACGGATTGGAAGGGCACGTCGTTAAGGGGATGTCACTCACGTTCGTCCGACATGGCGCTCGATCCGGAGCAGCGTCCATCTTGATTTTACCCCAGTACATTCTTTCTTTTCTCATTCGTTGGCTTTTTCTTCTCCTCTGGGAAATTTAACATTCCACATCGCACGCGAAAATTTCAAACCGATCTCTCCCCCAAACGTTTGCGATTCAATGATAAAATCAATGACAAACATAGTGTAGAAGTTTACATCGTTGGAATGTAACGAGACCGCTTTTTTTTCGAATTTTTATCAATACGAGAAATATTTTTGGATAGATTCGATCGTAGATTTTGAAATAAGCATTTTTTTAAATTATTAAGGTGAGGTACCACTGCGAGGGATGAAAAGAATAGATTTTTTTAATTTTCTCAATGTATACATATTCGAGGATGTGTGAAAAAATGTTCAAGTTAAAATATTGAAAATTGACCAAGTCACAGACGATTTAGTAAGAGCAGGTAACGCAACGATTCACGTATGCTGAAACTTTCAATCGCGCTTTTCTCGAAACGAATTTTCTTGACTTCGCCGGAATCATGATTCTAGCTATAATTGTTCGATGTTTAATTTAAAAGAACAAACATTTTCGTTATCGCAATAGCTATCGTGCATAGCCTTTTTTAAATTTAGTATTCTGTAACCCCCCGAATATACGTAAAAATTTCGTCAAAATTAGGATATCTTAACATCCGCCATTTTGTGAACTTTATTCTTCGAAAAACGGGCATCTACAGCAAGAATTACATTTATATAGATCCTCAAACTTTTTTATTTTTATATTTCAGTCCAACCGATATCAAGTTATCGATCAGATCGTTGGACCATATTTTTTATACAGGCTCTATCATACCTCACCAACGTTGTTAATTTTCAGATTTTCCAAATAAAATTTTTCCCGAAATAAGTTCAATGTATGCTTGATAATATACCATTTTTCAAATCCCAAACACATAATCTACTTAAAAAAAAACAGTCACAGAGGTGTGGTAGCTTGAAGTTTTTCCCTTGCTAAAATCTGCAAGAATATATTCGAGCAATTCTACGGAATTAATTTTCGTCTCATTTCAACGATGTAAACTTCAACTTTATTAAAAATCCTGCGTCAAATTGAATTTTACCGGGGCCGAATTTGACGTATCTTTTGTTTTTGAAACTTTGATTTATCGATAAAAAATGAGTCCTCGGTCAAGTGTTATACTATGTATCCGTCGTGTGCATTCGTCCCCGGTTATGCCTGTTCGTTTGTTTGTTTGCTTCAACGCGGGAAGCGATGGAAAATTCTTTTCACCGCACACACCGAAAATGTCTCGTTTCGGGTCTACCCATTGTTTTACGAAATTGTAAAGGGCGCGAAGAATTTATTGCCTCGTGCAAAAGAGTCGCGGAACGTATTATCGCTATATATAGGCGAACCCTGCTGGCGAGAACGTGCGAATGTGAGATCCATAGGCGGTTTTTTCGTGTGTGTATATATATATATATATATATATATATATATAATATTCAGTAAACCACCCCCGCCATTTGTACAAACGGGCAACGTTGGCCTGCAAACATCCATAGATATATTCGTGTGTGTGTGTGTGTGTGTGTTCGTTCTGATGTTTCACACTATACGTATATAGTTGTTCTGGTTTTCTAGCAGCATCCATTTGAAAAATGAAACGCGCGTGAATGCCGTGGAGAGTCGAGAAAAAAAAACATTCTCACCGGCGCACATATATGCGAGAATACGCGGGGAGTGGAAAAAAAAAATAACGAAAAGATTAAAAGAGGAAAAAAGAGCGTAGTACCGCGAGCGAGCGAGGGTGAAAAAAAACACGCATACAGTCGTGCGCGCACCCACACACTTGAAAAAAAAAGTATAGCAACGGGTCACGTCCAGGGTTGCAGTTCCGTGACGCGGCTGCCGGCCGTTCGCTGGACACGGCTTTTTAATTAGAGCCGCTATACCCCCAGCGAACCAACACCTGACGTATACCGGCCAGAGCCCTCGCGAGAGCACCAAAAACCCCTTCATCAAAGTATCATTCTAATTTCACCGAGTACCAAAAAGAATTGCGAGCCCGAGCTGTGTAACGCTCACGCGCGGCAACAGTGGCGACAGTAACGAAAAAAGCGGACAAAAAAATGAAGCGTATTAATTTATAATCGCGTATATCAAGACGAATCAAAGCTCCGGTCGCATTAAGAGCTACATCTACCTAGAAGTCCGAACAAAGTGGCTAAATTCCGAATTTTGTTTTTTAGGAAACGGTTGGTGAAAAAGAAACGTACTACTTTTTTTAAGACAGTGGTACGTATATTAAGGGCCTTTAAAAGAATTCCAAAGAATACCGAAAAACAACATGGGTGCCGGCAGATGATTTTTTTTCACGACGTTTGGCGGTGGACACTCCGCAGCTTAAACGGTCCATTCGAAACCCACAAACCAAACGACGTATTCTAGTTAACAATAAATTCGAGCCGCTGACGATCGTCGATTTGCACAATAATGTTTTTTACAACGGGGCTGACCAATCGAAACTCGAGCATACGAAATCTATGAAAAAGTTGTCATTTTTACGTAACTGTCAAAAGATGTAGATGGATTCCAATAAAGTGAGATCGTCAACGACCTGTAAATATTTCTTATCGTATCTTCTGTAAATTTGGAAACAATCCTTCACGTGGTTCTCGAGATATCACGTCCACCGACTTTGAAAACAGTGTTTCGTGAAAAACGCGTTTAAAGTTTGAAGTATGGTGCTGCCACCTCTCGCCCAGCCGACTGTTAGAAGCTGTAGCCCATTCAATTTTAGGAATATTTCGATGAAATTTTTCGGAACCATAGCTAACGGTGATACTATGGAATAAAAATATTTTTGGAAAATGCAATTTTGAGAAATGCGGAGGGATGAAAAGATCGGTTATCGACAAATGGGCATGGCTATGGAGATTCTTCTCTTGACGAAACTTTTGTTCGGATAAGGATGTGCATTTTGGGTGAGCGAACTCTGGCAGGTGGCCAGATGGGAGGACTTTTCCACGAGATGAAACTGACTCGTTTGATCGACACTTTCCGGGAAGGGTGACCACCGTGCAACTGGATCGCCGTAGTTCACCAGAGGCTAAAGGATTTTCCGGTATGGGAGGATGTGGGAAAGAGGCGCTCCATAGTCTAAAGCAGCCCCTAGAGATTCGCCATTCGTCATACCGGACCCGCAGTGTTTACGGTAGTGCGGGAACTACGTTTCACGCTGCGCGAAAAGAATCCGTTTCTTGGCGAAGGAGCACATAACCGCTCGTGTGCATTTCTATGTGCTTGCGGGCATTCTGAGCCCGCGTGACCTTGACTTTTGGCAGAAACTCGGGCACGAAGTTGGACAATGGGGTTGGCTCATAAATCGCACTTCGAGGTCGTCACTGCGAACGCAAATCTTTACCTACGCCGCATTACCTTTTCTTCTCGATGCACTGCAATGCATTCGAGATCCTTTTAAGTCATGTTCCCTTCCGGTTACGCGGATTCCGCTCACCATCCGAATACACTGAAAGGAACATCCCTTCGATTTTGTTGAAATTTGGATATGTTATGAAGCACCGAAAAGTAAGCGATACGTATTTTTTTTTATCGGCGGAAAAACGGTTTTAAGAGGTGCAACCACCCCTCGAAAAAAGGCATCTCTAGGGTGGTTCACCCCTTAATGTTTTTTTGCAATGTCACTATAGTGGACTTTTCATTGCTTCGGATTAGAAGAATTTTCGTTTTTGTTTCATTAAAATCGGTGGATTCCTTGTGTGTGAAACTGCTATATTACCCCTAGAGATGCCTTTTGTCGAGGGGTGGTTTCACCCCTTAAGACCATTTTTCCGCCGATAAAAAAAATACGTATCGCTTACTTTTCGGTGCTTTATAACATATCCAAATTTCAACAAAATCGACGGGTGTCAACTGAGGGAAGTTCCTTGCGAGAGAAGTTACCTGAATGCGGTGCGCTTGGCGTATTTTTTCTACTATTTTTTATAATTTTAGTTGCTATTTTTTTATTCAACGTGAATTTTTTTACTACGATTGGATTTTATTTAGTATCGCGAATGCGTTTTTTAAAATTTGTTTTATAATTGAGCATTTGATTCTATTGTATTTTATTCTAATTTTGTTCCTAATTGATTATAATTATACATTCTAATTCTATAAATTGGAAATCTAATTTATTTTAATTTTTAATTTTTAAATTTTATTTAATATTTGAATTTGCTACTGAAAATTAAATGGTTTGGTATTCTAAATTGATTATTTCTTCATTTTATTTGAAATTTGAAATTTAATCTTTTTCGATTCGATTTAAAATCTACATTTTTCTATTTTCCATTTTATTTTTTATTCACTCCTGATCTAATAAATATTTACATAATATTTATTAGACTAATGGCAATGGATGTATTCGAAATGGACGTCTCATGGCAAATAAATTTTTATTGAGTATTAACTATGGACAAATCATGTATTCAAGTCAAGATAAATGGTTTAGGGTGGTATCGATTCATCTAGTAAACTATCTGTTACATTCAAATGGATTTTAGTAATCGGAACGACAGTGTCCTCCATGCCGAACACTGAAACCCAACAGCGGGAAGTCTGGTAATCGTATAAATAATCTCAAAACCTCGGTTGCCTCGCTTTTCTACAGAAACCCCGTTTCCGAGTGAAACTGATATCGCTATTTTAAATCCGTCATTTTTAATTGACACTGTCGCAGATGTTTACATGAACACCGATTGCAAATATATTTGTTGAGGGGATGGATAGTCTATCCTTTTTGACGAGATAAAATGTAACTTATGCATAAATAAAATATTTGTACATAAATAATATTATGTTTATATACAAATATAATTTATATGTAAATGTAATAAATCACATCTATAACATGCATAACCTTACAATAAAAGTACATATATCATTTACGGATTTAAATGACCTCATTAAAATTCTATTCGAGTCAAATATACAGTTCATTTATTTATCATACGAACATTCGCTGAAATTAAATTTATAAAATCGTCGATTTTTACCAATATTATACAATTGTCGTGTCTACCTGCATACTTGTTTTTTTTCAGGCTGAAAATTAATAGAGTCAGGATACGATGCTGAAACGATATGTATATTTTTTTTCGTCTGTTTGTTTGGGCCTGTTTGGCAAGCTCTTTTCCTTAGCCTTTGATATGTCAAAATAAACGCTTCCAGTATTTTGTCGGATTTTTTTCCATGTAGGTCCATGGAATAGAACCCGAAAAAATGTACAATTATTAATATGTACAGTTATTATACTTCTATCTTAAGTATTAAGAATTTTACTGCTATCGTGATTATGAGTATATAAATATATCAAAAATATGTTTCTCAAGTATACTTATATCTTTAAATATATACTTATTATAGAAAATGTGTTGTTCATAATAACCTCGGCATATAGCCTTTCATACGATATGACCCCGTCCATATCCAGTCCACTCCCGACACGAACCAAATTTCCAACATGCACGCGAGCGGAATCGCGATCAGCAGCTAGAATAAAAAAAGTCTAATCAACCGAGATCCGAACGACAATTCACGTAATTCAAAAATCCAATTTCTCTCGCTGCAATAAGGTTTCCTTCCGGTAAAAACGTCAAATTCTTACCACCCTGAAATGCACCTTGAAATGAACCTATGTATTTTTTCGACGACTGGAGGGTGCGAAGGTGGGCAGAGTGGTAAAGATCCGGGAAGAATTCGCAATAAACCGAAAAGCCATGGCGGAAGGAGGGTGGTCCCGTACATTGACAACACGCAGTGCGGAATATCCGTGCTAGAGATGCGAATCCAGAGACATCGTGAAATTCATGAGTCCGCCTTCCGTCCGTGGATGGCGACGATAGGCCGCGAAAGCACTCGACCCATACAGCCGTTTTGTCAAAAGAAGTAAAAAAAAAAGAAAAAATAGAAAACGATAGGTATAAAGGCCGCGATAAAGCGTAGTATGGACGTTGAGAATTATCGGTGGCCAATGCATCAAACGACCGGCAATAGTGGACAGTTCTTGGCGGGATACCGAAGATTTTCTTGAAATTTTTTGGTCCTTTCGCAAGCCTCGCGCCGCTCGAATGCGCGGTGGCGAAAGGGAGTTCTGATTTTTACGATAGGGCTGGTTCTTCTCGAGAGTTTTCTGCTCCAGATGACTCGCGGATATTCCGGTTGGCGATAAATTACCGCCTGGTCATCGTCACGCGGAAATGAAACGCTGTAAATTACGCCTGCCAGAAATATTCGCTGCGATGGTTGCCTTCAAAGTTGTAAGACGCATGGATCATCAGTGTCCATCCGGAAAAAAACCAAAAATCTTTTCTGGGCGAGTCATTTTCTTCAAGCCACAAAAACGTCTCCAAGGACTGGCAAGCGGAACATCCATTTCTTTTCGTAAAGGAAAAAATTTGAGTTGGCGATCGTTACAGCCTGCTATGCCAATTGCTATTTACCCAATACGATTCTATTCCATTTTGCCTGCGGTTAACAATCAAGTCGTAGGATGATGTTTCTGGTGACGTGTCATACCAGTTGGCTAAAAATATTATTAGAAGGCGGCAGGGAAAGGGAGCAGAAGCGACAGTTTTCTCTGTGACTGATTCAAAGCCACCATGAAGATCTCCTTATTTAAATTTCGACCTTTACACATTTAATCGACTGTCATGCTTTCGGGACTCCGAGCCGCCATTTTTTGCGCTCATTTTGTTTTTCTCCCTCGTTACGCTGGCTCACAACAAAGAAAGCACCCGAAGCGCGTAGCTTCGTAAAGCGGTGCCGCACGGGTGGATAAAGCATAATAACGCGATTTCTTGACAGGCTAATGATGATGACCAGGCTGCTCCGCGTATAACATCACGGCACTCTTCTCATCCGTGCTCTTGAAAATCTCGATGTTGCGATTTTGCGCAGCGCCTGCTAGGGTCGCCCTTTTGTTCTTGATGCCAAATAATACGGATCCTCAACGCTGTCGATTGTTTTCGACATTTGCGAGAGTGTAGGGGCTCGAGGTATGTCCATATCGATGAAGCATACCTGGCTTTAGGGAAAGGGTTCGGTATACGATTGTGTAAATATATATTTCTGCTCTCCGGTGTCTCTGAAAAGCATAATTTATTTCACCCATTTGTACGAAACAACCTGACTGCCTTTATTGGACGCAATAACCCGGTTGCACAAATTCGCAAGGTGCAAAACTTGAGCGAACCCTTTCTGGCTGACCTTTTCTGGATGAAGCCCTTGTCGATATTTTGCAGGGCTGCCTTGAGTCGTTCCCTTTTGACGTCATAAATCACAGCGAGCACTCCTCCATCGATGGATGGCGCATACCCTTCGCTTTCTTTCACAAAGGGATCATAAACGATAGCGGAGTGTGTGTAATCCGTTCGTGCTCGGAGATCAGTCAGCAGCAAAGATAAAGTGGTGGAAGACGCGTATCGGCCGGTGGCGAAGAAAAACTACGGATAATGAAGTGTGGGCAGACATTTGTCAATGCGATCTGTAGCTGTCTGCTTTCGACGTATAATAGGCTATACCAACCAGTGAATGGACGAACGCTGATTTATTTTCAAAATAAGTCAAGAATATGTATTGTCGATAAAAACTCGAATCACTATGAGTTAGCGAAAAAATCACAGGTAACGTTGAAACCGATTTGTCAGTTTAATATCGAATGTTGACGCCAAATGGGCTTTTCTAGTTTGTGCTACTTGCACACTGCGGAACTTAGTGACGATACGGTTGCATGCAGTAGGTGTTCTAAGGGTGAAAACAATGTATTAATCAGTTTTGAGGGTAAGCGTTACTCTGATCACTTAAGGAGGTAGGAGCGTTAACCACAATCCAATATTAAACAAAAAATAAAAATATATGTTATAGACTGTACTGAGTATCCATGAATTTTTTTCACTACAAAGCACCAGAGATAAAAAACAGTTTAATGTACATCATTTTACGTGCGATTGAATGGGCAAGAGGTTCACACTACGGGTGATGGCATTTTTTTGGCGATGCAGCACCAAGAATAAATTATTTCTAACAACGGATTAACGAAAAGTAAACTTTTGTAAACATTTAAAAAAAATCTCATCTTGCCCATCGTGAACCATATATATTCAATATTGAACCATCAAGGTTTGAGAAACGACCACGAATCTTGGCTGGCGAAAGAAAAGCATTGCTCCCAACCTCATCATCAGGAATCAACATTTTATTCTGAGTTAAAGGAAACATTCACTGACGTAGTTTTTTCGTAATGTCATTATGAAATTATGAAATGATGTTTATGGCACTATGACATTATGACATTATGACATCATGACATTGAGAAATGACTTTATCTACATAATGTCATTTCATAATTTCATGCATAGTGTTGTACTTTTTCAAGATGGTAGTGACCTGAAAGTTTTTTTCATTCACTTAATAAAAAAAAAATTGAATGCACAATTTTGCTCTTTAATTATATACTTTATGAAAAATTAGCATCTACAGAATAAATCTATACGACGTATGCATTTTTTGAGGTTGATTGGAAAAACATTCATGAACCGTCATTTCACTCAGCTCGACCACTCCAACTTCCTCAATATAGCATCAGTCTTTGATATTTTGCAACATTTTTAAATAAATTCGTAATAATAGGTCGGAATTCGACATGTTAATTCACCGGTGCTACATTCCAACCAGTTTTCAGCAAATGCATATGTCCGTGGCTCTGTTCTCATAATTCTCAAAGTTGAACAAATTTAGCTCATCTACTAAGTGGCAAAATTAATTACTGTTAAGAATTAACAATGTACATATCATAAACTGTTCTCATGAATAATTTCATTCGTTTTTTTTTAATCTTAACGAAATTACATTTTGTTTCTCTGCCGAAACAATATTGGTAGTCTTTAAACATGTCGCGTTTAGTGCGAAGAAGTTTTGTGTGTTTTCTACGAAATAGTATTATCAAATATGATACTCATATGTATAAGAATATTATAATTTCTCTGCAACGGAGTGATCTCTAAATCTATAATTTAATTTATTAAAATAAAAAATCGTTATCCTTTACTTCACGTCGATTTACTGGCGTTCGATTTTCCATTTACTGGTAATTCGATCCATTCACCCTCGGTTGAGCCATTTCACTACTTATTTATCAATTTCCTCAACATTATTTGTTGCAATGACTTCGAATATTTTTTCCACTATTAGAACGATAACTTATCTCACAAGGAACATCACTTAAGTGTCCGCCGTCGATTTGGTTGAAACTGATATATGCGATACAGCATTGAATACTATTAGACACGTGAGGGGAAACCACCCCTCATGGAAAGGCGTGTCGAGGGGTAGTGTCGCAGTTGCACCCACAAGCATTTCACCGATCTGAATGAAACAAAAACCAAAATTCTTCTAATGTAAAGCGATGTAAAGTCCACCATAGAATAATTGAAAAAATGAAATCGAGGGGTGCCTTTCTTTGAGGGGTCGTTTCTCCCCTCCAAACCCTTTTTCCGCAGATAAAAAAATACGTGTCTCACAGTTTTCAATGCTTTATCACATATATGAGTTTCAACGAAATCGGAGGCGGACACTTAAGAGATAACACCACTCTAGAGGCAGAAAATAAGGCCGAACTTTACAATTTATTTTGGGAGTATGAAAAAAGGAATAGGATTTCCTTTGAGAGTGTTTATTTAACACATATTAAAGTATAAAAAAAAAATGATTATAATTTTCATACAAAGTGGTGGCGCCACAGCCCATCTTGAAAAACGTGTTTTTTACAAATAGCTCCACAGGAGAACGGTTTCTCGTAACGTATAAGACCTGGAACAAAAACCAAAAAAACTTATAATCTATATATTATTAGCTATGGGACTATGTAGAGATTTTTTAATCAAATTTTGAAAAAATGGCCCGTTCTGAAAGAATTAAATGGATTTTTGGCCCAAAAAATAAGCATCGAATTATTTATAAAACAAAAAGTTTACATTTGATGAAAAAAAAAACGGCTACGTATTCCCATAGAGAATGTAATTGTGACGCTACTATCAAAAGTTCAAATCATTCCATGCAAAGGTGTTCGAGTAATCCGTCCTCCCAGTTTGAAAACATTATTTCGATACAGGACTAATTGCATATTGTTTTTATAACCCCAAAGTATTTTTTTAGCCGAAAAAAACAATTTTTCCAAAATCCTAGCGTGGTGTTACCCCTTAAGTGATGTTACGTGTCAGCTATAGCGATTACAATTTTTTTTACAATATTTCCATTTTACAGTCCATACGAATGCTACAGTGTCGTTATTCGTCGATTCACTGAGGAAGGGTTGGACCCGTCTCTCCTTTCGGCCGTGTTCCGTCGCCGTCATACCAGCCTCTCCTTTGTTACTCTTATTTTTTCATTTCGTTTCTACGTTTGGCAAGAGAAAGGAGCGAGGAACAATCCAGCTCGGGAGAAAAGTCTACGTTGAATGAGCGCGGCGTGTAGACGGCGCGTGAACGTTCGTGGTCCGTGTGCCGGCATCAATCAACTTGATGTCTTTGTTCTTGGACGAAGCTTTACGGGGTTGAATATCGCGGCGCGTTGCGCGTGATATACATGTACCTATATAAGAGCGAGGGAAAATAGTACCGCGACGAGGAAGGGAGGGATCATTTGGTGGATATTCACGCGAGCACGGGGAGGGTTGGTACAACCTCGGAAAGAAAAACCCCTCGGGACCCCCCCTGGCACTAGCCCTCAAGGTTCTCTTGGTCCCGTTGCTACTGCGATCAGTCAAACGTCAAAAACGATCGGGGAACGGCCCTTTTTTTCCGAATCCTTGATCCCTGGTGCGAAGAAGGCCGACCGAGAAACGAAGAAAGGAACCGAGTTCCATGCACGCATAAACGGATGGATACATGCACAATCGCGCAGCGTATGTCCTGCGTTTCACAGCTGCCCTCGACCGCGTCAACTACGGTAAAGATGGAGGATCTCAAGGGCTCTCGTTCGATTTTGTCACATATACGTTTTGAATCCCACGCGAAGCTCCGTCACTCACGGAAGAATATCCGGACGGGAATCTTTCGTTCATCGATTCGAAAAGAACGACCCTTTTCGCTTCCACTCTCTTCTTTTTCTCCCACGCGCCCTTAAAATCCGGATATCTTTCGCAGAGACGCGAGTGCGACGGGAGAGACGGTGGACATTTTTCAAACAGGTCCAGGGCGGTCAATCGAGAACACTTCCGCAAATACCCTCGCTGATATTTGTTGAGGAGTTCTCAGATCCTGACACGAGCCTGTAGGGGTCCGATAGGAACGCCGCAGGTAGGAACTCCACGTTGGCATCCAATTGGATTTCGCGCTGTTTTCTGATTGGCGTCAGTTGAGAATAATTTATTTGAAATTGTCAACCGGAATTTTTTGGATCTCCTGAAAAAAAATATTCTTTCTTTATCTCGTGCACAAGTTGTTGGGGAGTCTCATGATGCCGACCATCTCTACGGAGATTTGTTTGGGACACCGCACGTAGGGAGTCCTCATTGGGGTGCAATCGGATTTTGCACCGTTTGCCGATTAACGCCGTTTGAGGAAGGAGATTCCTTTAGGCAGCTGAACATAAGCGAGTTTTCAAGATTTGTTGTGCCGACACTGTTTAATCTACATAATTGAAACTTTATGAACGTATTTTATTATATTATATAAATACGTATCTTTTTATATTATGTAAATAAGTATCTTTTTATATTATATTATACATCTTCTATGCATCTTTTTAGTGGAAATAAATTTTCTTAATATTTAAAAATGGCGGCTGTACGACAACTTGCTTCAAAGACGATTGCCGCCTAAGCTGTTCTACGACGTACAACCGAGCCTCCGGTGCGTTGATCTGAAACATCGAAGCCAAGAATTTCAAGGTTTCTATGACTCGGATGATCTATTTGATCCTGATGTGTTCCTTGAAAAGTATTAAATAAGACTACTTCTTATATTGACGAATATATTTTTTATTTATTTTTCAAACACGTACCGTTCTCTCAAATTGGATTTTTCTTTGGACCTTTTCGCTTCACATAGAGAATCTAAAACTCTTCGGACTGATGGTTCACATCAATGTACCAGACGTTAGGTTCTATGCCGTGGAACTCCTCAGGCGGCAACTGGCTCTGAAGCAAGTTTCGAACAGCAGCCAATTTTGAATATTGAAAAAAAATATGCTGCACACATAAACGATGTAATAATATTTAACAATTTTATTATGCGGAATAAACAATTTCGACACCATAAAGGGATCTGTCCCCCTTAAGAATGATTACCACTTTCGAATGGAAAATAAGAGAACACGAGAAGAATCTCGACGTGTTGAAACATAACTTGTCCGCTTCGAAAGTCCGTACATGTATGGTGATTTTATGTCAATGTTTACTAAAATAAATGACAAACGATAATTACAGTAGATTTTTAGTGATGTGATTCAAATCGATTTTTAAGATATACTTCTCAAATAGGTTGATACTTTTCTAAAATAAGACTTATACTTTCATAAGATCCAGTCATTTTGCATCTCTGTATAAATTGTTCAATAAAATCCACGCACAGAATGGATGGATGTCCATCCATCGATGGAATCCATCAATAATCGTATCGGATTCAGTTCGACAGTGTGGAAATTCTTCAGGATTCACATTGGCCGATTAGATCCCTTTCAGGAAGTGGGGACGACTATGGGAATTCAATTGGATCCCTACAACTTCTGCACGAGTTCACGAACGCAGGAGTATACCGGAAGCACTCGTTATCACCGCTGAATGCTACATTTGCTGTCACTTGTTCAGTCCCGATTCAAATATTCAGCCCAAATTTTTCTCATCGTCCGGACGATTTCCGCAATATTTGCCAGTGAAAAAAGGCAAACTTCACCCGCTTGACTAACTAAGCCCAAATGAGATGATATGATATCACCGCTTTCACAAATATGCAATGACTTTCTCTCCGAGACAGATCACGGTACGAGTCTCCTCCTTACGAATCCTTAGCGGACGCTCGCTTTCAGCCGCCCCTTGACTGTTCGTACTTCTTTCTTTTTTCCTTGACGACCAGAGGGAGGAAAAACGCTTTGCTCAGCCTTTGGCCATTTTTTTGCTCCCCACGAATTCGCCGCCTTGCCAGCGTGACAGACGTTCGGCGCGAGGGTGGCTCGAGTTTGAGGGTTACCGGCAACCCCCGCTTGAACCACCCCCCCCCACACACGCAGACACACACACACACAAACACCCATACCCACACTCACACATCCAGCCACACCCACACCCACTCACGCGCGCGCGCACGCACGCACGCAATATATATATATATATATATATATATAATGTAGTTACGTATGAATGTATGTGTGGCTGGGGCTAATCCACGTCGGTAGTGCGGCGTCTTTCAGTTCGTATTTGTCACACGCGAGAACGCTCTCCGAGAGAGTTGGAATGTACGCGACGCGATTGCATACGGAGGAACGGGAAATAAAAGAACGGGGAAAAGAAGACTGTAGTAGCGTGCAGAAAGAATAAGAGAGAGGGTGGTACCAGGTAGCCGGCAAGAAACGTCTCGTAGCGTGAGAGTGGAATACGTAATATGCGAAATAGCCTTCACGATCCCTGTACACACACACACACACACACACACACACACACACACACGCACGCACACACACACGCACGCACACACACACACACACACACACACACACACACACACACACACACACACACACACACACACACACACACACACACACACACACACACCCACACGCACACACACACACACACATATATATATATAATAAGAGCCTCGTACCACAGAAGACGATTCCTCTCTGTACCGCTGCTTCCGCGAAGGGGGTTGCTTCGTGCTGCGGCGTAGGTGACTCCACGGGGGTTGAAGAGATCGAGAAAGAGGCGGCAATAGAGAGGGAGAGAGATAGAGGGTGAGAGGGAATAAGAGAGATGCTGGGATGAGCGAGATGGAAAATGGTCGAGACTCGGGGAGCTGGTAACGAGCCACGGCAATTAATATCGCCCAGTTTCCACAATGCGTTTGCAAATGAAAGGCCTTTGTGACGTATGATTGCGTTACCGAGTGAATAGTTGAGTAATGGCGGTCGGTGCGGGGGCCGCCGAGCCACCGAATCTCGCTCCGCGCCGTTCGCGAACGCGATGTATATCCACATGTATATATGTATGTTGGTATGTACGTATATATTTATATGCGTGTATGTATGGAGATACGAATGTATGCAGATATGAATGTCTTCACCCGCGGTCATTGCGAGTTCTCCGCCCCTCCCGTACGATTTGCCTGTGGCGAACATCATTCCCGTCAAAGTACGAGTTTTACCGTACGAACGAGCCAACAATATAACTAGACGAGAATCCCAACAATAGCGCTGACAAATATTTCATCGTGGGAAATATACGATCAATTCGATCAGGCCTCATCCACTCGGGATTCAAGGAGACCCGTTTCGATCGTTGTATTTATTTTAATTTTATTATTAATCCGGTAGTTAAATAGAAACGTAACAGGACGATTTTTAGTGTTGAAGGGTTAGGCTACTGTGCCGACCCGATAATCAGGGTACTTTTATATAAATCTAATTTTGAAGAAATAAGTAAGGTGATTGGTAAAATCGTTTGGACGTTTATCTGTATTTATATTAACAAAGTTGTATACCAAATTCCAGAAGAAAATATTAATAGTGACAGAAGTTATGAGCCATCACGTCAAGGTCCTTTGAACGTGAGGGGCTCAATGGTGTACTTGATTTTGGCCACCTGTTGATCTGAAACAAAAAAACGAGTTTTTTCTGAAAATAATGAATATTGGCTACGACTTGACCGAGATTTTTTTGTTATCGTGCTTCAAAAATAAAAAAAGTTTTTATTGTATTTGTTAGATTTTTCGAGGAAAACTGACATCATTATTGTTAATAACTTATAAACAAAAAATGTTGAGAAGAAAAACTTCGCTCGAGACCAAACTATTATTATACTGAATAAGTGTACAAAATTTTAAGTCAATTTGTTCAATAGATAACGAGAAATCGTGTACACCGGTTTGACAAATATAGTTTCGAGAAAGACGCGTTGAATAAAGTTTTACTAGCAGTTCTATCGATGTAATCATAAGTTTACCTTCAATCTGCGATTCACGCACCATATGTTGGACCTTCGTCTTCAATTTGAGTTGCCCCAAACGATGAACGCGAGTTTTGAATTTTTCACAGTAGCCTAACCCCTTCAGGGCTTACACGTAGTTGAAATTGTTGAAAATAGCGATGGTCTTTGCCGGATTCGCAAAATATAACACTCAAAAATCATTCTCTGAACGTTTGAAGTCACAGTTTGTCTCAAGATAACTTTTTCAAAATCGGTGATCCTGATATCTAAAAAATCACTGCACCGATCAACTTCAAATTTTACAAGCTTCTTTCACATATCAAAGAGTAGCGCTTGAACGAACACATATTTATTTTCAATGCATATTTTTATTCGTGAAAATACAGCGTTTTTTCAATGAAATCGATACTTCCATTTTGGCATGCGACTATTTTTTCAAAAATCAATATTTCATTAACTCCTTCGTCCAAGATCTAGAAAATTTCATGCAAAAGTCAAATTCGTTTGATTTTTTAAATTTCGAAATATTTGTTTCCGAGTAGCAGTGGTCACCGCGAAAGATGTTATTCAAACAGTGATTTGCACGAGTATCTACACCACCCTAATAAATATTTTTCAATACAAAAAATGCTTATAAAAAACATTAAACCAGACCTTTTAACTTTAAGCCCCCAAAAAAGTCCCAGAAATTCCTCTCCCTCCCTCCCACGAGCTAGGTGTAACCCGCTTGTTATTTAACCCCTATTTTTTCCACTCTCCGCTGACATTTCGCGCGCACTCCCAATGTGGCGGTAGGCCACTCTTCAATTTCGATCTACACCAAAGCAACCGACGCATGGGCGTGTTTCTAAATTAAGGCGAAAAAAGCTACAGAATTACACATTTGCTATCACAGTTCGATTTACCATGTAGAGTTATGATATTTTGAAACTTGTCGATTTCGGATATATTTTTGACAAACGAGAATCCTCTTCGACGATGTGCAAGCGCAATAATTCACCGGATCTGCAAAAAGGCAGATGCGACGAATAGTAGAGAAATATGTACGTATGTATGTTTACACACACCTATATATAAATATTGGTATATATATATATATATATATATATATATATATATATATATATATATATATATATATATATATATATATATATACATATGGCGACAGCACACTCATACGATGCAAGGATTTTACACGAAACGCGACGTATAAATACGCGGATTTGTACGTGATGCCGGTTGGCTCGTTAAGCGTCGTTTGCACGTCGGAACGCGAGCTTTTATATATATATATATATATATATTCCGCGTGCATAAACACATACGCATACATATATACATATATGCAGCGAATCTGTGAACACGCGAGTACAAAATAAGCCGTGAATCTACAACAACGCCATCAGAGATTTCACGAATTGATAAACGATATATATATATATATTTCTTTTTTCTTTCGAATCATGAGTAATTACGGGGCAAATTATCAGAGGCTCATAACCGTCGACGTTTGTGCACGCATACGCATGGTGAACGCATCGAGTCTCGTACATATACGAATCGATGGATGTGGCCAATCATCATCAACGGTTCGATAGTGGCGCGTGAAAAAACGCGCACTTTTCAGCAAGGCAAAAACGCAGAAATGAAAAATATGCGAGGAAAGACACGAGGGTTGGGAGATCGAGAGAGGGGTGGGGGTTGAAAAGGGGAGTAAGGGCAAAGAAGAGTATACGGGGAGAAGGAAGGAAAAGGGAGAAAAACAACGAGGAAAGAACTCAAACGGAGTAGCTAACATGAATAAATAATGGGGTGGTAGCGCGGGACAGGAGTGTAGGGAGGCATCGTGGAGGACGAGAGGGTAATGCGGCTGGAGCTCGAGCGGGGCTCGCGGACTATGAGTAATATTGCGGGGCTTTTGCCACCCCGTGGGAGTAGAAACTCGGACGCGCGGGAAAGGGCTCCGTTGCGGAGGCTGCCAGTCTCGTTGGTACTACGATGGGGATGGAAGTCGATGGTCGCTCGCGGTATATGTGCACACGCACACGCGCGGAGAACGCGCAACGCCATAGGGAGAATGTGACACACGAGAAATCCACGTGTATACCGAGCGCGTATGTGTGGAGCTGCGTGCACGTACGTCCCGGGATATGTAGGTGGGTGCGTGTGTGGAGATTCGAGGAGCACGAAAATGCGAGAAAGAGAGTGTGCGAGTGAGCTCCGGAGTGAAAGCCAGAGGGGGTTGGTGTGGGAGCGGGGGTGGCAGCACGAGGGTTGAGGGAGAAGGGAGGGGAGCGGTTCGCACGGAGAGGGAGGAGCACCGATCCATCAGCGTCCCTCCACCCTCGCCTTTCCGCCACTCTCATTTTTCTCCACGGTCCGCGCTCCATCATTCCGCGTCACATCCGCCCTCTTTCATCCCTCTACTGCGCGAGCGTTACCGGGAGCGGCAGGAACCCGCGGGTTCTCCACCATCGTCGGAATAACACCAACGACCGTCCTCTCTACTCTGTACTTTAACGTTTTCTCCATTTTTGCAATGCGTATGTACACGCGGATGTCAATATATATGTAGATGATGAGAATATGAGGAAAGGATATTTTAAAAATGTTGTAGATGGTCGTTATCGCACATGTAGCTGTTTTGAGGACGGTCCTTGAAGTAACCTCTATATTAATGGGCTTAAAGTAAAATAAAGATGATTTGGAAGTCATTTTGGGACCATTGGCTACTGTTGTATCTGTTCGCTGTCGCACATGTGGCTGTTTTAGGGACGGTCCTTGAAGTGACGTTCGTATCGATAGCCTTGGAATGAAACAATGGTAATTTTGAAGTCTTTTAGGGACCATTGGCTACTCTTATATCTGTTCGCTATTGCAAATGCGCCTGCTTTGAAGACGATCCTTGAAGTGACCTTTGTATTGATGAGCTTAAAGTAAAATAAACACGATTTAGAAGTCATTTTGGGACCACTGACTACTGTTTTATCGGTTCGCTATTGCACAAGTGGCTGTTTTAAGGACAGTCTTTAAAGTGACAGTTGTATTAATGGATTTGAAATAAAATAAAGATGATATGGAAGACATTTGGGGACCATTGGCGATTGGTGGTGGTCCTCAATGTCAGTTTTCAAAATCAGCGTGGGATGGAGGAAGGGAGAGAGGGAGGGATAACCTACCCCTAAGTTACATCATGCGGATTCCTCGCTCGAATCCTAAATTCAGCGAGCCAAAGCATTCCGGAACGAGAGGAACACCCATACGCAGTTATTTGACTTTCCGACTGAGTAAATCCTCCCCCAAAGGGGGAGAGGGAGAAACGCGTGAGCCACCCCTTCGAAAGCTACTGATTGCACTTTCCGAATTCATTAGGACGAAGGGTCTTCCTTCCCTGATAACTCACGCGTACATAGTACACTTGGACTGGCCTTGCCACGAGGGCGATGCGTAGTAACTGTGTAGATGCTGCTTCCGGCCCCACAGATATTGGCGCCCAAAGGATCCCGTGGAGTTATACGGTCCAAGGGTCCCGAAGGTGGAACATGTAACGAATTAGTATTACAGGCTCTCATTGCCTATTCCAATTAGCTCTTTGATATTAATATACAGCAGGGAGTACGCGGTTGAGCGAACTTTAGATAGCCAGAGCTGCAAAAAGTTGTTTGAACAATTTGCGGAGGGTATAGTTGTATCCTAATCGTGGAGAATCGGTAGATGGCGTTTAAGTTTACGTCGGTGGAGTGCAACGAAAATCTTCTTTGTTTGTTTATTTTTTGTATTGAAAATCTGTTTTTGCGGATTTAGCTTGTACAGAATTAACGGGGATAGTGCAATTATTTAGTGCATTATTTATTGCAATATTTTTTCAGTCTAAATTTGCCGATTAAATTTTGATCTAAGCAAGCCTAAGCAAACCCGAACACGATTGAATTCTTTTAGCTGCCTACATCCCCTAATGAAATTTGGACCGAAGCAAGCTAAACGAACGCAAACGCGATTGAACTATTTAAGCAACCTAAATCCGCCAGCGAAATTTGGCTTTAACCAATCCTAAAGAAGCCCAAATGCGATTGAACTATTTTAGCTCGTTGTATCCCAGCAAGTCTAAACAATCCCAAACTCAATTGAATGATTTTAACAGCCTAAATCCGCTAACGGAATTTCAACGGAAATAAACGCAAGCCAAACAAAGAACGATTGATTTCGTTCAGCACCTTACATCTCCCAATGAAATTTGGACCCAAGCAATCATAAGCAAACCCAAAGCCGATTAAATTATTTCAGCAGCCTAAATCCATTGACGAAATTTGAATCCAAGCAAGTCTAAACAAACCCAAACATGATTCAATTATTTTAGCACCCAAAATTTGCGAATGAAAGTTTGATCCAAATAAACGCATCAAAGCCAAACACGTTTCATTTCCATTCAATTGAACTATTTCAGCAGCCTAAATCCACTGATGAATTTTGGACCCAAGTAAGCATAAACAAACCCAAACACGAATAAATTATTTTAGCAGCCTAAACCCACGAATGAAAATTTTACTCAAGCAGACCCAAACACGATTGAATTATTGTTGCAGAGTAAATCCGCCGATCACATTTGGGCATATAAAATCAATCATTTTTATGGCATTCCAAGAATGTAAAACTCACCATCATAAGTCTAGTAAGAAAAAACTCGCACTTGCATTAAAAAACACAATCCTTCACGAATGCTATTGACATTGTCGACTTAAGTTTCTGAGCTTGCAAATGTCCCGGAGCTTTTCCCTTATACGTGACGATAAAAACGTTCAAATGGTATCATCCTGTGGTTTTTTTCTTCAGCAAACCATCAGCCATGTACTCTGCATTCAGCAAAACCCAATCGCGAGAGTTTTCCCTAACAAGCCTTCCAATCAATTTTTAATCGCTGATTTCTCTATTGTCGCAACTGGACTGCTGAAGTTTCTCCAAAGCAGCAAATGTCACGAGCAATTGGTCGAGTCCACATGGGAACATTTCTCATCTGTAATAACATTATAATTGCGACGACCGATGATTTTTCAGGCGATCAATGCGGGAGATAAAGTCGCGCTCATTAGCGAATTAATGTTGCTCCTTTTCCGCGACTACCTGCGGCTCGCGAGAGATTCGAGTTCATTGGAAATTCAACTTCACGGGGGGGGGGGGGGGGGGGCAGTCAGCCCCCCAAACGACACCAAGCTTCGTTTTCGTTTCGCCTGCTTAATTAGATATGTGCGTCCCTTATAACGAGTATCGATTAAACTAATAAGCGAAGACATCAGTTTGCGTATCGCGAGTAACGAATGCCATATGTCTCGCTCTCTAGCTTGCTACCGGCTTTAACCGTCGTACATGCAGGCCTCGTAATGGCGTTGTACATGCCGGATGAGAATGAACACGCGCTCGCCTCGCATCCTGGATGCAAACGCGTTTTGACCGAGAGCTAAATCTCGAAACGCAAGCAAGGTTCTTTTACGATATTCGCGCCGGTCTCGCTCCCTTTCTCCCTATCTGTCTACCGCGTCATATATATCCTTTCCGATCCTCGTCCCTTCGCCTTTCGCGTTGTCTCGTTCCTCGAGACTGAAAAATGCGCGCAATCAGACGACACGGGACAATCGGCGCGGTGGATCAGTCGGATAAGAAAGAAAAGGAAACAGTACACTATTGAGACGCTGTCGAGAAAGATTTCTCACCTTCCCCCGCAACTACACGAAATTCTCGGTCGTTCAACTTCTTCGACACCAATTACAGGCGGTGAAAAAAAAATTACGTCCCACCGATGCGAAACACGATTGCAATGGGGATAACGACAATAATCGACGTTGCAACAGCATTTCACGGGGATGAAAATATTATTTATTGAGAAAGATCGGGTTACGAGATTGTGCGAATTGACCCGTGCAGGAATTGTCATTGGGATCCAGTTGGATTCCCGTACTCGTCTGCAACTCCTGATAGAAATCCTTAAATTTGTTCCTGGTAAAAAAACTACTACCTGAGAATGTTAAACAGACACCGAACAATGGGGATGACCCCTCCCGCTGCCCAACTGGGACGGCCTGTAATATATGTTACAAAAAACAATGTGTACTATATAAAACAAAGACAATACATTGGATTCTACGAGGATTCTCCATTGGAATCCAATGTACAAATCGAACAGAATCCGATACGATAATTAATGGTTTTCATCGGATTTCGCACGTTGAATTTTCTAAACAAAATGTATCGATACACAAATGAATGGATCGAATAAACTTCAAATCTCATCTTAAAACAGTATAAATCGCTTAAGGGAAGACACCACTGTGACGGGCTGAAAAAGGTCGTTTTTTCAGATTTTTTTCGTCTAATAGCTTATTTTTTGGAACTCGGAGAACGGTGTTTTTGAGCATCCATTGAACCTATTTCTTGTACATTTATATTTATAAAAATAAGAAATTAACAACGTTATAGAGCTTGTTATAGAGCTTCTGTATAAAAAATGTGATCCAACGTCTGGATCGATAACGCGACAATGGTTGGTCTGAAAGATAAAAATTGAAAAGTTTTCTAATATATAATTCCCTTTATAAGTGGACGTTTTTTGAAAAAAATCACAGAATGGCGGATGTTAAAAAAAAGTAATTTTGACGAATTTTTTACGTATATCCTGGGGTTTAAGAAATACTAAATTTAAAAAAGAGGGCAACGTATAATGACAGCTACTGCAATTACGGAAATTTCCGTCGTTTTAAATTAAAGATCGGCCTAGCTAGAGTTATAATTCCGGCCAGGTCGAGGAAACTCGTTTCGAAAAAAACGCGATTGAAAGTTTTATTATACGTCAATCGTTGCGCTACCTGCTCTCACCGAATGGTCTGTAATTTGGTCAGTTTTCAAAATTCTAACTTAACATTTTTTTCACATATTCTAGAATATGTAGGTATACTTTGAAAAAAATGCAAAAAAAAACGATTTTCTTACCCCTTACAGTAGTGTCCCGCCTTAAAAAATGATATCTTCATAATCGATTTGAATCACAATACTGAAAGTCCACCGTTATCGCTTGTTATTTATTTTACTGCACTTTGACATAAAATCACCACACGCGTACACGTTCACGAAGCATGCAGGTTATGTTTCAACACGCCGAGTTTTGTCTCGCGACTTTTCACACATTTTGGATTCAATTTTTCGATTCAATTTTTGAAACATCCCTGTGCCCGGGATCGCGAAAGAACTTTTCTTTTGGGCGATTCAAAAAACCGGTTAAGAATTAAAAAAAAAAAATTCTCAAACCACGTCAATCGGGAAATAGAGCGGAATCAACTTGGATTTCAATGTGGACCCTCTTCGTGCGACGTCCCTATCAAACCCCTATAGGGATATGGCAAGATCGAGGGACTCCCAACAAATTTTTGCATGGGAAAGGAAGCAAAATTCTTGGCGAGCCGTGTTGGGAAACTTTTCGACTCGTTCTTTTTTTATTCTTTACGTAATGTTCTTTTTATTCGTATGGTGTTTTTTTTTGTGGGAGCCCTTCATCGGGAGGCGAAACGAGGATTCGATGAAGGGCACAAAAGCGGAGATGGTGGTTCCACCGGCGAACGGTGCCGGGCCAATCTGCAGCGAGAATAAGAAGGGAAGAGAATCGCCTCGACCACGCTGTGGTAATCTTCATCAACATCATCATCATTATCGCGCTACTTGCGCGCTGGGGCCGGCCTCCCATCGCCTCGCGTTCCGTTCCATCCCATCTCGTCTACCGTCCCAGTTGTAACTCTTGCGCTCGCTTCTCTCGCTATTAGCAGCTACGATATTAAACTTGCAGTGGCAAGTACTTCTCGCATCGTACATTACATGTTTTCTCTGCGCTTGACTACCGATGCGTAGATATTGTGTCTATATAAGAACGCAGCCATTTTTCCTTCTCCGCCCTTTCTTGTTAAATTAATTGAAAAAAGAGTATTGCTGCCTCGTCGTTTTATTTTGCTTACGGAGCCGGTCAGATCGTTAAAATTGGTTTCCTCGCGTGGGACGTTTGGCGAGAGAAATCACATGATCAGAAAGCAATGGGCAGCCCCCAGCTGCATACAATTTTTATTTCCAAAACTGCATTTCAATAATAGGCTGTGAGAAAGATTGCTCAACATCGTTGTGATGAATTTAATAGTTGCCTGATAACTTTGCGTGCACGGAGTTTGATGTAGACATCTTAATTAACTGTCAAGCAAGCTATGGCATAGAAAAAGATTTTCTGAAAATTCAATCTCTTTCGAAGCGAACGCGTTTCAATCATTGTATGGAAATTAAACCCTGGCTTGTGATGCATTGCGCTCTGAATAACAGCGTGACATTTTTTTTTATTTAAATTTTCTCACAGGGCAAATTATTTTTCCGATTTGCCTACATGTTAGTGTGAGAATAAGTTGTACTATATATATATATATATATATATATATATATATATATATATATATATATATATATATATATATAGTGTTTCGGTAGTGTTGGTATTCTATTTCCATACGAAAATTCACCCAGGTTACTCAAATCTGTGAAAGTTACGGTGCTACAAAAATACTTGAATGAAAAGAAGAACTGCACGAAAATTTTAAGCATTTCGCAGATTTTCACTAAATTCAGAATGTACTTCCTGCAATATACTGTTGGTGGCCGAAAATTCAACCAGGAAGTTGAAAAACTGAGGTTTAGGGAGAAAAATTCTAAACGTCATCCGGCGATGTTATGACATATTTTTAACGCATCGTCATTAAAACAAAAGCGAACAACTTCTTTCGACTGCACTAAACCCTAGAAAAAATCTCTGTACGGTAAACCGTTCTTTAGTACCGCAGATTTAGAAAAAAATGCATTAGAGATATCAAAACAATGAGGACACATTGACCTTATACATTGATGATTAGCCCCGTGGAATTTTGCATCGTTGGCTTACGATGAACATTTAGTATTCTAGGTTGTTTAAATTTATGTTGGTAGAGTCACGCTACCAAACTTATTAAAAAATATTTCAGAATCTTCAATTAACGGTCTTCGAGGCATCAATCTCGCAAAAAGGCTTTGTGATCCTAAAAATAGGCAAGCAAAAAATCGCAAGCAAATATCGTTGAGAAAGGCTTTAGTTCTTAAAAATAGGCAAATACAAAATCGAATAAGTATTTTCGTTATGTTCCAGCGGAACAAACTTTAGCATCGTATTGATCCGAGGTATAAATGAAATAAAAATAGGCTTCCATTCATGAATATATCTTGCACGCAAACAGCCATCAAAAGAGGCCACGTACTGCAGGAAAACTCTATGGTGTTTACCACCGGCGCCCACGGTAGAAGATGGTACAGTTGAACTAACTGATCATTAGCAGAGCAATCATGATAAAGTTATGTTGGCCATACCGCGGCCGTCAATAACCTCCAGTTCCTTCTACCATACTGTTTCACTTTTCTCTTTGCTCTCGGAGTGCTCTATTATCACAGCAAAGTTTTACTCATAGCTCTGTTGATTCGTCTGATCGTATCCATTTTGATCGACATTGTCATTGGCGACTAATCGAATTAGGGATCGCGACACGGAGCCAAGAGTCGAACGCGCACATGAGTCAAGTGCGTTGACCAAAATGGCCGTACTGGCGTGTGTGGTGGCGCGTGGTCAACTCTTCGAAGGTGTAATCAAATACGCATTACCGCGGGACCGTCCCTCCTTGATGCTTTCCCATCCCCAAAAGCTGCGTTATGCCGTGTCGCGTTTTCTCCTCTCTCTACGTTGCTCGCTCGCCCATCAGAATTAAACAACCCTACGGATCTCGTGACCGCACGTGGGACGTTTCTTGATCACGCCGAACTTGCCGTAATAATAATAATAATATTGAACGCTATGGCGTCGTCTCTGCACATGTTACGCGTACGTGATGAGTATGCCGAAACACACGAATCAGGAGAATACCAACGCGCTCAGATAAGTAATAAACTAATAAAGGAACGTTCACTGGGAGGGTGAACGAATGGGCACCCCATTCTTGCACGCAACGCGGCAATCACGGTCAACCTCGAATTATAAGTGCGTTAAACAACGTAACGCTACGCCCTCTTATTTATATCCTTCGACTGTTAACGACAGGGCCATACTCAAATCACGTCAATTATATACATGTACTAACCTCAAAATGGCGCAGCGTATACTTTATTGTTGCATTTGTATAGAGGAAGAGTAACAAGCCTCTTGTTGTTTATGTTCCTCAATTTATTTGCGAACATGCAAAATGTCAGGTTGTAAACGCCGAAATTACTGATCCAACATTTTGGATCCGTTGAATTGCCGTTCGAAAATATCGTGATAACTGGATGACGAAAAACTAGATCAGAAATATTGGACCTCATCTATAGTTGATCTCATCTATCGTTTCTCCAATGTTGATGTCATGTATAGTTAATCTTATCTATAGTTGATCTTATCTGTAGTTAATCTTCTCTATAGTTAATCTCTTTTCCAGCTCATGTCATCGATGGACGATCTCAGCATAGTTGATCTCGTCTATAGATCATCTCATTTATAGATCATCTCATCTATAGATCATCTCATCTACAGATCATCTCATATATAGATAATCTCATATATGGATAATCTCATATATAGATAATCTCATCTATAGATCATCTCATCTATAGATCATCTCATCTATAGATCATCTCATTTATAGATCATCTCATCTATAGATCATCTCATTTATAGATCATCTCATCTACAGATCATCTAATCTATAGATAATCTCATCTATAGATCATCTCGGCTATAAATCATCGCATCTATAGACCATCTCATCTATAAATCATCTCATCTATAGATCATCTCATCTATAAATCATCTCATCTATAGATCATCTCATCTATATATCATCTTATCTATAGATCATCTCATCTATAGATCTCATCTAAAGTTAATCGCATCTGTGGCTGATTCTATCTATAGATGATCTCATTTATAGTTGATCACATCAGTAGTAGATCTCATCTATAGTTGATCTGACATATAGAGGATCTCATGTATAGATGGTCACATCATGATCGTTCATCTTATCTATAGTATCTCCTTCATCTCATCTATAGTTAGATGGTGATTCATCTCATCTATAGCTAGATGGTCGTTCATCTCATCTATAGTATCTCCATGGTTGATTTCATCTATGGTATCTCCATGGTCCATTTCATCTATAGTAGCTCAATAGTTGATCTTATCTATAGTCTTTTCGTAGCTGATCTTATCTATCATTCACCTCATCTATAGTATCTACATAGTTGATCTCATCTATACAGTATTTTATTTATAGTCTCTCCATACTTGACATCCATAGTTCATATAATCAACAGTTCCTCAATAGATGATTAGGAATATGAAGTTTCGGGTGTTTCGGACATGTCGCATTTTTATCGAGCTCGTTAAATAACGGCAACTGTAAGACTTGGCGCTTGATAATTCATGATTTTCTTTTAACGTTCATGAGGGGACGTACATCCTACAACGTGCATACGAAAACTATTACTGAACGCGCACACATAATTCGATGAAGTATTCTCCAGTGCATAGAACACAGAACGCTGACGGAGAATAGGTGGGGCCGTTATTAATCTGGTGTCGAGTTGAGCAAAAAGTTATATAGGAGCCCAGGAAATGAAACACGAGAAAGCTTCCCCCCCCCACTCGTACTTCTCTGAGCTCTTACTCTTGTGTCCATTCTCTAGGCGCTCTTTCTCCCCTTTTCTCTTGCCGCTCACTCGTAATACAAGCTCTTTCAAAATGCAGGAACAAGCGAATACACGTGGAGAGTCTCCCATCACGATCAAGCGCCAGAGGTACCAGCAGACCCCTCGGAAATCCTTTGGTTCTCTCTCCCTCTCACTCTTGCTCCATTCCCTTCGTCCTTGGTTTCTCACTGCGCAACGAGATGGCGTTCAACCTCGAATGTATTACCGGACCGCGAGGCCGCCTCCGCACAACCACCCTTCAACGTATACAGCCCTCTTTACGGACGATGGTCAGATGAAGATATAACGATCAGTGCGGAGACACGAATGGCCGGAGGAAGAGAGGAGAGATGTATACACTGCATGCCCTGCGGAGACACACACACATTAATATGCCTCTCTCGTCAGCACGTGCATATATACGAGTAACGTATGAGTACGTTTCCCACCGCCTCCGCATGTCGCACGTCACGTACATCCGCAAGAAACTGCCTCCTATTCTGTTTCTACAATCCACTGTTTTCCATGTAGGACGGAAGGACGAGTAGTCAGCCTTCGAGGAACCGACCTAGAATTAAGACGTGTTCTCCGCTTGTCTAGCCATCCTCCTATAGTTATATTCATGACTGGGTCACTTTAGTCAAAGAGAGTCGAAAGCTTTGCTGTTTTTTCACATGTGGATACGTCCAATAAAATATTAGAGTCTAGACAATAATAAAATCTAGACAGTTTCGCAAATTCAGCAACAGTTAACAAGCGTTGCAGATATGTGGAAGTATTGGGAGTACGTACTTAATTATTAGATCGCTGCCTAATGTTTTTCGTATGCTACAGGTGACGCATTCAGCTGTGGTCGTCGCTCAAGCAACGTTACCGGCAATTTAGTATTTATTAGGAAATGCTAATACATTATTATTTGCCAATATATCAGCATATACTAATATATTTGCTGTAAACATTATTTTACAAATATTAATATTATCAAAATTATTAATATTATATATAATAATAATAGTTATTAATATTATTCTATTAATACTAATATTTCAGTATTTCAGTAAAATACTAACATATTAGTAAGTATTCGTAAGTATTTACTAATACTTACTAATAATAGTATATAATACTATTATATAATTATACTAGTAAACATAGTTATTGACTAGACACGAGTAGGTAGTTGATTTATTTGCTTAAATCAACTATTTAGTAAATAAATGAATCATGCGCCTCTCCAGTTTTATTCCTAGCTCCCAATTCGATGAATACCGGAACAGAAAGTGTAAAGTGTTTCAGAGCTTGCGAGGATTAAAATCATATTGAAAAAAAATGGCTGTTACCGAATGTTTCAATCAGAATGCTGTAGTTAACGACAGCGATTAGTCTGCAAGTATAGAACTCACGTTGTGCCGTGAATTCGTGGCCACTGATTTATTAGCCGTGGTGAATCATAGGCGGACGACAGCTTGAAAACTCTGAGAAATCCGTGAAATTGCGAGGATTCATCTTTTGATAGTCTATAGACGTGAATGCTGTCATAGCAACAACGTTGCTATGTTTAAATGTTAACAGATTAAGTTCGCGTGTAAAATTCTTCTTTCACTCAAACAACGTGAGTGTGAATTCGTTCTGTCTTGATATTTTACCGATTCTAGCGTACAGAATCGAGTGATTTGGCACACTTTAAAAATTGTTATTTATAATTATAATTATGATATTAATATCTTTTTAATATTAAAATAGGAATGTTGGAACTCTTTTATAGGGAAACCCTCTCGTGTCTAAACTCTCTCTCTCTCTCCCTTTCTCTCTCTCCCTCGCTCTCTCTCTCTCTCTCTCTCTGGCGCTCTGACGAGTTCCTGTGCTCGTACTACCACAAATGTGATCACTGACGTGAAGTTTCTAGCGGGATTTACGACTTCCATATAAAAAATGTGCAGAATTTATTACTTAAAATTTTTTGTCTCGATGGTGCGGAACTCAAGGAGACTTTAAAAATGATATTTCATTAGACACATCTACATACAATAAAATTCAGCCTTCTTTGAACCTCCTCGATGAAACGCTCCTCGATCCTTCAAAATCCTTCGAGGGAATACCGCACTTTTTACAAAAAGGGAACAACTCGCGACGTGGGAATTCTGACTTTTTCGACATTATTCATGTGAAAATAATCTGATGCCGTGGCTCGTGAAAAAAAAATTAGATCATCATCGCTGATTATTAATTTCCGAAGAGCCGAACGAGAGCAAAGTGTGAATCTCGAAATTTCGGTGAACGCTTTGAATATTTTTATGCGCGATTAAAAGTGCATCAGCAGCGAGCTGAAGATAGCGGTTTACGTGGGCTCCATGTTTGGATAATAATATGAATAACGCGAAAATGGAGAAGTCCGCCACGGGGGTTGCGCGCACCTCTTCGGGCTTTATCTTTCGAGTCGCTTCGACGCCTCGCGTGTACTTATAGGTCGTCGTTGTGGTATAATGCCCGCAGCATGCCAGAGCGATCGCGCGGTATAAAGCTCGGCACCATAAGAGTGAGCGTTTCGCTCTGTGGCTACGAGACCAGCCAGGAACCCCGTCGTCGTCGCACCATCTACTTTGCCGCGAAGTTCGCCAGCTCGTTTCTCTCCTCTCGTTGGTGCAAAAACTCGCGGTGGTTCGCCTGCCACTGATGGCCTTATAATTGCGGGAATGCTGGTGGCAATCGTGCGGCTCCCTCTTCCCCTCCTTCGAGAGGATCGTCCTTATTGTATGGCTTCTATGTAGACCACAAATCCGCTGACTCGAGCACAAAGCTTAACGCGTCAATCTAGAATAACCGCCGTGCATTGAACGGCAAAAATAAAAATGAAGCTTGCGATCGTTGCCGTATCGAATTTTAGGCAGTACAACGGTGTGAGTGAAAGAGCGGCCGAGAAGGAGGAACGGAAGGTACGGAGAAAGGGCGCGCGTGGGAAAAGACGAATTGCGAGGACCATCAGGGCGGTCGCAACCATTTCTGCCTCATTCCGGACTCCATTTGAGACTCTTAGATTGCCAGTGAAAAAGCACACCGCGGTGATGGAAAAATCGCCGGAGTAGGAAACTGGCGAAATAAAAGTAGATGCATTTCTCACCGCCCGCGCTTTAGCCTCTTCGTCCATTCGCGTACACATCAGCGAGTCTGGCTCTCTCGCTCTACCTTTCTCCTGTTCTCCCTAGCCAGAGAGCTTTTCTTTCGCTCCTAGTTCATTTCTTCTTTTCGTCCGCTAGCGATCGTCCGTTTTGGCGAGCCGGTGTCGCGGAAAGAGGCACTGGCAAAAACGGAAAAACGTTAGAGCAGACCCTTGGTGCACTTGCCCATATCGTGCTGCACATAGGGATAGCGATCTATGTCTATGGAGAGATTGCCGTTTCTCCTCCCTGGCTCTCCGTCGCTCTTTCTCCACCATCCACTCCTTTCGTAATGGGACAAGTGCGGGAAGAAACTTCGGGACGTTGATAGAGACCTCCGGTGTTTTCCCTGGCTGGAGACAAATGCTGCGCTATTGCTTCCTTCAGGACGCGAAATCTCCAGGGTGAGTGTGCCCACCGGTGACTTTTATGCAGTCGTGAATTGTTGCGCCCGAGACAGCGATGTACAGGCTGGGCACTAATCGGAATTCATTTTTCCTTGCTGACCAATATGTCCTTGACACAAGATCAACCGGAGATCGAGCTTTCGGTCCAACTGGAAGTCCATCCGTACAGCCTAATTTGAACTGAAGGAACGAGCCATCAGCCGCGGTTCGGACGCTCTTCCAAGAACATGGTAGGGACTACAGAGCACTTGGTTTCATGCAAATGCAACCTTACTTCATTTTTCATCCAATCTGACAAGCCATGTCGCTTCACACACTTGCGCAACACATTCTGACTCCACGGGATCCTGTAGCTTGAAGAGGCAGTGGCATAGGGGAGGGGGGAGAAAAGAAAAAGGAAAGATTCGTGGAAAAAGAATGAAGAAGATGAACAAGCGAACCAACCAGTGGACAGCGAGAGGAGTGCTGGAGGAAGGATATATGAAGGAAAGAAATCACGAGCGAACGATCCCTGTGGGGTTGCGACGTTGGTGTCATTAGGCCGCGACGATCTCGCGGACCATCCCCGTACTACACGCAAAAGAGAGCGAGAGGGAGTAGCTAATGCACCGTACGCGCTCGTAGGATCCCAAGGCGATTTTCTTGGATTTTGCTATAAGCGAGTTCGAGGGAAAAACTAGTCGAGGTCAGCATGCGAGGGAGAACGTATAAGAAACCCAAAGAGCTTTTATTTTCTCGTGACGTTAGCTATGGGTAGTGCCACGTGACGATGGAACATCGCTTTCGCGAGGGTTGATCTATGAGGTTCGTAATTTTTTTTTGGCTACAGCACTCCGAGCCATCGACGTTGCGGACCCGCCAGCTCGAGCTTGGATAACACGACTTTTCTGGTTGAATCGCCAAGTCTAAAAGACCTGGAGCTCTGCATCGAGATCCGGAATGATGTGATCCGAGTGAACTGTCGCTCAAGAAAGAGCGATTTTTATGAGCGATTTGCCACTCAAGATACACCAAATGTGACAACGAACCACAGCCTGTGTTTCTATAGGGACTTGATAGGGACGCAGCACGTAGGGAGTCGACATTGGAATCCGAGTGGATTTCGTGCTATTTTCCGGTTGACGTCGTTTGAGCATTTTTTATTCGAAATCCTGAAACGGAATTTGTCGGATCTTTGAAAAAATATAATTTCGTTATCCCGTGCACAAATTTGTTGGGGAGTCCCAAGATGCACCCATACCTCTATAGAGATTCGTTAGGGACAGCCCACATAGGCGCACCTCATTGGAATCCAAATGGGATCTGCAGTGTTCCCCGATGAACGCCGTTTGACAATTCTTACCGCGTTCGAATCGAAAAAATGTGACAATCACGAGGAGAAACTCGGCGTGTGACACATAACCTGCACGCTTCGTGAGCGTGTACCTATGTGGTGATATTATGTCAAAGTGTAGGAAAATAAATAACAAACGATAATTACAGTGGATTTTCAATTATGTGATTCAAATAGATTTTTAAGATATACTTTTTTACGATAAGATTTATACTTTTTACAAGGTTTTATTTAACTTGACTTGGTGTGAGATGCGAAATGGAAAATCGATATTTCACCCACTTCCCGACTACTCAGAGCTTTGAAATTTTCGAAACATGCATCTAAGAGGTGACAATTCAACCGAAAAAAAAACTTTTCGAGATGCAAAAATGGAAATGCGATATTTCACCCACTTTCTGACTACTTAGAGCTCTGAAGGTTTGCAAACATACGTCTGAGAGGTGACAATACATGGGAAGTGTATGAGAACATATGAATTGGATCTAAGTGCTCTCGCAAAATCGTTAAAAGGGTCCAATAGGAAAATAGGTTAAAAGGTAAGGTCCAATAGGTTGTGAGCCAACATCTATGTAGATGCCACTTATCACAGTTCCCCAGGATTTCTCCTAACCAATATATTGGTTGATTGTCCGGTGTTATTATAATAACCCCATTTGGAGTTCATTTGGAAGGTTTAATCCCTCTTTGCAAAAATTTCAGCGGTCTAGTAAAATCAATTACGGACAAAAAAGTAGAAAATAATTTATCTGTGAACATTTTTTTAACAACCTCTTATTTGATATACTAAAAAGACGAAAATAATATTTTTTACCAAGTCACCCATGTGTGACTATAAATAAAAGCTTGGGGCGCTCAAAATTTGGAAATATAATCTTCAATTTACATAAGTGTAATTTATATAAGTAGTACAGATCAACCGTTTTTAATTTACTGTAAAACAACCTTAGATTTCTTAAATAAAAATCCTAAAACTGAGTATAAATGTGTGCTAGTAATTTCGCTAATTACTATTGTGCCAAATTAAATACAGTTAATGAAACCGACTTCATCAAATTTATCAAAAATTTAAAAAGTTGAGCGTCACAATCTTCTATTTATAGTCAAATATAGGTGACTTGGTAAAAAAAAACTATTTTCTCCTTTTTAGCGCATTAAATAAAAGCTCGTTAAAAAAAATGTTTACATATAATTCAACATCCACTCATTTTGTATATCTACAAATTTTATTTAGAGAATTCAACGTCCAGAAATCAATGGGTTTGATCAAGAATCGTATCATATTCTGTTCGATAATGTGGGAGTCCTTTAGGATTCAAATTGGATTCCAATGGAGAATCCCGTCAAGAATCCAATATACGAGCGTGGAGTTTTAGTATAGTGATCCAATGCGATCACTTATTGGATCGCTATCAGGAAGAAGGGACACGTATGGGAATCCAGTTGGCTCCCAACGACAATTTCTGCCCAGAAGACGGCATTAGTGCGACAGGGAACATGACAAGAAACGTCACCCTTTGGACCCGTGAGGGACGAGAACGTCGGCTCCAAATTCTTCATCATCTCACCCTGCCAGTTATAATTGCGGAGTTTTTGGAAAGCCAGAAAGAGATTGAGAGGGTCAGACAGATAGAGAAAGAGAATGATGAAATTTTGAACGAAGCGAAAGGAGATGAAAGTACGTATTAGTAACCGCAGACTCCGATCACTGAGCAACAGATTTAGCCTTAATGAGCTTCGGGAATGATAAACGAGGCCTCGGGCGCGCCTCTCTTTTATAATACAGCATTTATCCTTCCTGGTCTCTAACCCGAGTACTCTTGACGATGTAGTAGGGAAGTGTACATTGCACGCACGCCCGTATACATCCCCCTCTTTTTTCCCTACCGAGGGCAACGGGGGTCCTTTCTCATTGTCTCGACTATTCGTGTGCGTCTCCACGCACAAGTCTGTGTGTGTGTGTGTGTGTGTACGGTTTGGTCTGGTATCAAGGCAAGGTGCGCCAAGCCATCTTCTCCTATCGTGTTGGGGAGGTCGATACGTAGCCATCTTTCTTCTCGCATTCATCCTCATACACTCTCACCAGTCAGGAGCCCATGAGCTGTCCTCCTGCGGTACACTCGATGACTTCCATCTCCCTTCCCATCTCCCTTTCGCGCCTGTCTCTCTTTCTCGTCTTCCGCATGCTCGTTTCTCCCACATCCTCTTTCTCGTTCCATCGCCGCGTGAAGCCTTCATCTCCGCCTACGATTCCTCAAACTCATTCCCCCAGTGAAGACTTTGACCGGTCCTTGGCCGTGCGTTGCAAGAGTTGGAATTCAAAATGGCGATTGCAGGAGAGCAAGAGAGAGAGAGAGAGAGAGAGAGAGAGAGAGAGAGAGGGTCATTCAGCTGGAAGTGACGGGCGAATATTAATCGTTGTTCGGAACGTTTCAATTGGTTGCGGAGCTGCACCGATGGGATGCAGTACAGTGTGTATCGAGAAAAACACCGTCTATGGCAGGCCACCAAGCTCTGCACGCTTAGACGAGCTGGGATAGAACGCATGTGAGAATATTTCCAGCGTTGCGGTATTGGCTCCTGCTGATTTGTATTCTTCGATGCGAAAAGGAGACGAATATGCGGCGAGATCTTTGAGAGATGCCGAGCCAGCAGGTTGAAAGTCACGCCAGCAATAAGCAGTCTCTTTCCACCTGACAACGGGCAATCAATCCCGGAAGACGTTTCAATCCCAAGGATCGTTCTCGGTTCGGTCACGGGTTAAAGATAGGAATCGATTGTTCGTCTCGCGAAGGCCCATGCCAAGGGAGCAGGCAAAGGAAGAACGCTACAGCGAGAGTTGGATGCCGTAGGTGATTCGTCCGATTTTCAAGGACTGCCCGATACTTCGCTATACGCGCAAAGAGGGAACGAGATGAAGCACGAGGTGGTTCATCTCGTGCCGCGTGTCTAGATACGCGTTTTTTTTTTTTTCGAGATGAAAGACTCACGCGAACGTGTTCCACGCTGTGTGTTGCTCTCGCCACGAGATGAGGCACCGGCCAGGTATGCGCGCACGGAGCTACCTGCCGTGAACACGCCGCGCGTACACGCCGATCCTCCGTTGGCCGCGCGCGCGTTACGTTATTAATGAGGGTACTGGGAATTATTTGGGAAATGAAAGAACCTCGCGAGCGGATACTGCGGAGTCCGGGGGAGAGGAATAGGCACGAGATGACAAATGCAAGGAGACGAGGGAACAATTTGTACGCGCCATCGAGATGGACGTTGCAAGGTGAATCGTAGGCTGTAGATACGGCAAGCACACCCTCCGTTCCGTACTTCGAGAAAACCTTTCACCGTTCTCAGGAGATCCTCCTTGGAGCTTGTCCGAGGAAAGCTCTCACGTGATCTTGGTTTATTTGGATTCGTCAAGAAATAATGTGATTCGTGTCTGCGGGTTCTTTGGCTTGGCGAGCGACCTCGTTTAGGACTCCGTTTGCGAGATACATCTATCAAGGGAGCACGTGAGAAGCTGAGAGACAAGGAGTGGCGCGTAATGGTAAAGGTATTTTTGAGGGCGGGCCTTCGGAGGACCTTTGATGCCTGATATTGGAGGAACGATCGCGCGTAACTGAGGCAAACCGGGAAATTCAGATTTCACTGGCGAATGTTAATGGCGAGAATCGGATGATGTAGGAATAAGACGCGATGATAGGTGAAGAGGCTAAATAGCTTGGGTATTCACGATCAGGGATGAAGGAAGAGCGTCGGGGCCAACATCCGCAAGCAAAGATCTTCTCGTTCCGGTGAATGAGGAGCATCAATCAAGCACCGCGGGCGTCTGACGTCTCAATTCCCGCCGTATACGCGTACAGATGGCTGTGCACGTTGGCCTACGCACTGTTTACGGTATGTGTACACCGGAGTTAAGACGCCTACAACATCGCGTGTAACCGCGCTGAATGCACATCAAGCCGCAGCTCTCGGGGCTTTGCAACGCGAGTCTCTACGTTTTTGCAACCTTGGTCCGCCTTGTTGTCCATTCTACGAGGCACAAACGTACGACGAGTCAGAACAAAGCTAGGGAAATGTTACACGCGTTCATGGCGACCGCCTTCATCGCTTTGCAATAAAATATTCACGATTCCACGAGCCGTCCGTACACTCGTTCCGAGGGCCTTGGAGGACCAACGAGTGAGAAAGGAATTCCTTGACGTCATTTAGCAGGTGAATCATTAAATCGTATCAATGGCGGATCTCGAGAGAAAGAGGGAGCCGGATCGAGTGGAGAAAGGAGCCGAAGCGATTGGCTCTCCCGGGGCCCCACCCAGACACCATTAAGAGCCGAAACGAGAAAACCCTCCACATCAATTCAAAAGCAATCTGAGAACCAAGAACTTGGTCGCCATTTCGAAAAAAACATTCACATGGAAGCATCGATTTTCTCATTGTGCCACTCCAACGGTGCGTCCTATCAATGATGTTGTCCATTTTGTAATTACATCTCCCGTTCCTACAATATCACGAGGGACTTGCCGAGCACTTGGTGATTCTGACAGAATCTTGGAATATTTTGCCCCCTATGCTCGAGAAGTAATTGAATTTCGTTCCAGAAGATTTCCATTTGGTGGGGACTAGGATTGAGTCTGGTTGCGAGAACTTATACGCTGTTCCGGACAGCTGTCAAAGTCTACCACCGCGAAGATCGAGTACACATGCGCAACAGCGCAGAATAGGACTTCTCTCAAGCGCATAGCGGAGACCTATACACACGTATCCATATACAGAGACACGTGGGTAATGTATATACCCGGGGGTTGGTGGCGGACGGGCGAATGGATTTGGATGTGGAACGCTGATGTTGGGAAGGGTAGCTGCTGCCGCTGCCGCTTCTAGAGCACCAGAAACGAGCGAAGAAGACGAGCCGAGGAGCAAGTGAGACCGAGACAGAAGCACTGATAAATACCTTGCCATTTCTCTCCGTGCTCCCTGGTGAGAGCACAAACACTGAGGCTATACGTAAGACGGAGTGAGTTAGAAAAAGAGAGCGAGAGAGAGAGAGGAGACGGGCTGCTCGTTTCAGCCCGACGATGCCGGAGCAGCAACCCATACGAATGTACCTATAAGCCTCATTCTCTTCTCTCAAGATTCCTTCTCCCTTGCTGTTCATACAGTTCTTCCTCGCGTCCTCCACTGTTTCTTATCCCACCTTCTTTTATTCGTTCCGGACTGCGTTTCAGCTCTTTCTCCTCGCTGTTTTTCCGGAGCCGATTATTTACCCGCGATGGTACCGCGGGACTGTTATTTTTCACGAATTTTTAGCTCGCAATGTCGCCCTGGTAAATATAGAAATATGGCTGAAGACGATGGATGCGATGTTAGTGGTGAATCGAAAACGGAATGGCGATTTGATTTTTTCGGATCTGAGTTCACTTGTTCAAAGTGCCCCTGTGGTTCTTTTGAATTAGGATACTTTTGTCTTTGTTTCATGTTACCAAACATTCTGACATTGGAACTTCATCGTGGTGGTGACCGGCTGAATTTTGGAAATAGGAAAATTCAGCCCCATAGAGTTCTGGCGGAATTGATCTTCTTCTTTTCTCATCAACCCTTAAATGCACTCGAAAATATAAATGGCCGAGATGAAGATTAATGAAAATTTGGAAGGGTTGCAAACTTCGGGGAAAATTTTACAATGTCCGAATCCATTATTGTTGCATGAAATTGAAGGCAAAAATAATGGATTTCTTTTTACTACACCGAATATATACAATGTATATATGTATATATATATATATATATATATATATATATATATATATATATATATATATATATATATATATATATATATATATATATATATATAGGGTGTCTTAACATTGACCTGAGATTTAAATATATTTTTTAAAAAGAATATCTTTTATTTCAATATATGGTACAATCATGAAGGTTATGTGTGAAACAATATCCGATAAATGGCCGCCTCGTCCCTGTTTGCAATCGTTCACTCTTTCGACGAAATTTTCAATAACATTTTGGCTTAATTGCGGACTAATTTCATAAATGATACGTCCAATTGCTTCCTTGAGCTCCAGAATGGTTTGTGGATTATTGGCATTCGATTTTCTTTTCGGAAAACCCCAAAGGAAGAAGTCCAATGACGTAAAATCTTACGATCTTCGTGGCCAATTCACGTCACCGCGGGGCGATGTAACACGACGTGTGACTTTTCTCACCGTCTATGTGAAGTTTCACCATTTTTGTAGGGCATTTTCACGATTTCTATGCGTTGCTCGATCGTGTAATTGTCCATGACTAAACCGCAATACTTCCTGATGGCAGTTGTCAAAGATCAGTACTCTATGTTCGGCACAAAAAAATCACGCGCAATTTAAAATGTCAGGTAATTTTGAGACACCTTTCATATTTTCAATACCCATGCAAAAATTGTCGGAGGGATCCAATTGGATTCCCATTCCCGTCCCCATACTAACACGTTCTGCTCGTACATTGAATTTTCATCGAGATTTGCCACTGCAATTCAATGTACGAATTCCATTTAAATCTTTAAGGTCTTAGGCCACAATAACGGGTATAAAATTATGTGCGAATTTAACCTTTTTTTCGTATGAAAAAATAATTCGCTCATAACATTAATTACACATCTATTTAGTATGAGTATTAACCCGTTATAAAATATATATTTATTTTCGATGTACAAGTTGGCCGACTACTAATATTTTCTTTTGTTATCTTTTTTTAGGCGCTCCACGGCGTGACATTTAGCATCCGCAATTTTCTACCTAGAACGAAAAAAAAATTCTCGTCAACCTACATTAGAATACCTAGAGAAATACGTACGGAATTTAAAAAATATTGTTTTATTCAAAATTTGTAGGTATTTGAACTTAAGCTTATTTGTAGGCATTTGAAATACAGTTAGGAACATAACTTTTAAATTTGAAATAAATCGAGTGAAAATGGTTGACGTTATTTGTCATGCCAATTGGAAAAAAGCTGTTTCGAGAAGTTACGAGTATTCGGCCATTTTGCACGTCGAAAAAAAAATCTAACAGCTTGATACTCATACTAAATAGATGTGTAATTAATTTTATGAGTAAATCACTTTTTCATACGAAAAAAAATTGTTAAATTCGCACATCATTTCATACCCGTTACTGTGGCCTAAGGCCTTAAGTATTTCCGCATTATCGAGCAGAATTCGATGCAATTATTGATAAATCCCATGGCTCTGTCCGTTGAATTTTCTAAACAAAACACATAGATGTCCGCAATGAGAAGATCTTATAAAAGTACAAATCTTATCCCAAAAAGTATAAATCACTTATAAAAGTATATCTTAAAAATCGATGTTCATCACATCACTGAAAATCTACTGTCACTATCGTATGTCATTTATTTTACTGCACTTTGACATAATATCACCACACCAATACACGCTCACCAAGTGTCTACAGTATTTTTTTTGTCGATCCAAAAAAATTCCTTTTGAGAATTTGTAAAATAAATTATCAAACGACGTCATCAGCGTCAGAATACCAAAGAGACATTCCTCGACCTGATGGAATGGTAATATATTTAATATTACCGACAAAATCAAACGTCATTGACTCGGACCTCGCGTTGCTGCAAAGTTCCTGAAAAGCGCCATTACTCATTTTTCGATTCCGCAACGATTTTTCGCCGTTTCGGCGAGAACGGCATCATTTTTCGATTTTGGCACGACCGTGGGGTTTGAGGAACAGCGGTCGCCGCCGTTCATTGAATTCTTGCTTGTGCTCCCGAGGATCACGAATACGAGGCTCATTATCTGGATCAAAATGATATCGCGCACACCGGTGGCTGCAGAGATGTTTGAGGCCGTGAAAGGGTGGCGCAGTACACTACATTCATTTTGTTCCTTCGTCGCATGAGAAAACCGTTCGAGTTTTCTATTTGGCTGAACGGCGATGTAAGCAGTCACGACCCTCGTCATTCGACTGCTCTTCGCTCCACGATTTTCTCGGTGGCGTTACACATATATATATATGCTCGAAGGATCGGTAGATAGAAAGAGCCGGGAACCTTATCAGCTCGACGTTATTGTTTGTTATCGGCGTTGAAATATTTACAGTCTCAGAGGAGAAGCAAGGAGTCTCTTAGTATCTCCCCTCCCCCCCTCTCTCTCTCTCTCTTTCTCTCCCCCTCCCTGTCCCTCTCTCGATCGAATCTCTCCTCAACTCGATTTAGTCCCGTCGCGTCCCCATTTCCACACACACATACACAAACATTAAGCTTTTCTGGCCTGCATGGCCTAGAATTTTCTCGAAGGACATTAGTTTCCGCCTGTGCAGCTACTGAGAAGAAAAAGAACGCGCGTACAGGATGAAACCGTAATCTTGATTATGAAGAAACGAGCGAGTCAAAATATTGCGTAAAAAGTCTCGAATGATTCTCACGGGTCTCCCCTCTACTGTTCTTCGAGGACCAACGTCCTCACTTTTCCTCTCGCGTTTTCTTCGTTTTCGTTCAATGGCGAATATAAGAGACGAACGGGGGAGTTGAAGTTTGTGTGTGCGTGTGCGAGCGCGCACTAATAATCCCGAAATAATGTAAGCATAATAAATGACGGTGCATTAGTGGAGCGCTCGGCAGCCGGTTCATATTTTCGGTGGCGCTGGCTTTGACGTAGCATTACTCCAAACTCTGCGTTACATATTACCGCCGGGCGCTAGCGCCCTCTGATTCTCTCACTCGCTTGAATCCGCGCTCTTTTCTGTCTGTCTGTCTGTCTCTCTCTCTCTCTCTCTCTCTCTCTCTCTCTCTCTCATTCAATCATGATGCGTGTATTCACTATTACAAGATCGGTGTTTCCTCTTTCCTTGTACAAGCACTATACGGTATTTGTTTTTTTTCAATTCTGCTGCGTCATTCCGAATGCATATACATAGAGCGAGATACCTCGTGCAAATATGTTGCACCGTGCAAGCGAATTCGCGAGAGTGTAGCGTATTTCGCAGCTGAACGGTGCAAGATCCTCTCTCTCTCTCCCTCCCTCTCTCTCTCTCTCTCTCCTCTCTCTCTCTCTCTCTCTCTCTCTCTCTCTCTCTCTCTCTCTCTCTCTCTCCCGCGCTCCCTGGGTGACGAGAACGGTAGTCGTTATTAATTAGCAGATAAACATAAAAAAACGAAAAAAAAAAAAAAATGTTTTGCCTTTTTTTGGTCCTTCGCATGTCGGCGATACGCGAGCCCCGACTCGTTAGTCAAAAAGCGCCGAAAGTTTCTTTTTTTGCCCGCTATATTTCTTCATAATCCACGATCCGAGGATCTCGACGAAAATCTCGACTGCCGGACACGAGAATGCACGTGCTGCCCGGATCATTTTTATTTTATTTCTCCACACGGTTAGTCATCGATCCTCTTTTTCCTTCATTTTCGTTATTATACCGGCAAGAAGCGAGCGATGTGTATGTATAGTAGGTATGGGTGGAATAAATATCGGGCCTCGTTAAATATTAATGTTACGCCCGATAATTGGCGCTGCCGAGGTGGATTGATAATCGTCCGATTTTGCGATCGAAGATAAGAATCCATCGTTATTTACGTAACTCACGTGAGTGATAATACACTCGATGTTTTCCACCCGATGCAATTAGCAAAGTACGTTTGTCGGGGTTTTCACTGCGTTTCGCCTATTCATTGGCAATAGCGAGGGCCTCGAGCGAGGTCGTGGACCTCCCGTGAACATGGATCTCGTTCGAAAGGTACCATAGCTCGCTGCAGGACCCCAATTGAATTTCCATACTTGGACTAATTTTCTGGTAGGGAGATCCAATAGGTCATCGCATTGGGTCACTACACTAAAACGCCATGCTCTTACATTGGATTCTATCCAGGGTTCCCCCATTGGAATCCGATGGATGAATCCAGTCCGAATCCTAAAGGATTCCCACATTGTTTAACAGAATTCGATATGATTCTTGATGGTCCCCATCGCATTCTGTACGTTGAATTCTCTTAACAAAATGTATAGATACACGACATAAGTCGAACTTCAAAAAGCATAAATTTTATCTTAAAAAAGCATAAATCGCTTAACGGTTTATGGTTAGTAGTAACAGTCAAAAACAGCTAATTTTTGGGATTTTTTTTAGAACATCGCGATGACAAATTTTTACGGAAATTGGGTATTTAAAAAAGTATCGTCTGAAGAATACTCTGTGATCTTTTTGTGTAAAACTATTTGGTTATAATCGATTTACAGCCCATGTCCGGGAAGCACCTCTCGAAACGTCTTTCGCTGTGAACCAGGTTATTTAATGTAAAAAAAATAATCAGATTTCGTTACTATATTAATTTATCCTATAATTTATCGAAGGGATTTCCGAAATATCAAATTTAAAAAAATTGCGTATGTTGAAAGTGAGTCTTGATTTTTGCGAAAAAGTCGTCATTTTTCGTTCACTAATTCGAAAGTACACATCGGAAAAAAAATCCTTCGATCAAACACTATATTTTTATATCTAGAAAAAGCCTTTGAAACTTCAGAAAGATTGATGCATTATTTTTTGAGATATTTATATCACCGCCTTTGAAAACGTACAAAAAAAAGCATTTAATGTTTCGAGCAACACTCCGAGAGTTCCGACGGGCGTCAATATAACAGCCTATAAAACTCACAATTTTCATCCGATCACCTTGAAATGTTCAGAGAACATTTATAAGACTATATACTGTCAAAATGTATAGGTTTTGAAGAAAGTGTTTTTTTTTACTTTTACAAGACGTAACCTCTGAAAAAAGCACATTTTAAGAATCGATTAGAATCCCATCATTGAAAATTCACTGCGATTATCATTTGTTATTTATTCTACTGCACTTTGGCACAATATCACCACACCCGTACGGGCCCCCGGCGTGCAGATTTTGTTTCAACACGCTGAGCATTTTCTCACGACCTTTCACATATTTTCGATTCGAACGTGGTAAGAATTCTCAAACGGCGTTCATCGGGAAACAGTACAGAATCCAATTGGATCCGAATGAGGATCCCTTTGTGCAGTGTCCCTAACAAATCCCCATAGAGATGAGGCTGCATCTTGGGGCTCCCCAACAAGTTTGTGCAGGGGATCATGAAAGGATATTCTTTTGGGAGACCCACCAAACTCCGTTTGAGAATGTTAAAAAAATTCTCAAAAGTCAGTCGGGGAGTAGCACCGAATTCACTTGTATTCCAATAAGGACTCCCCACGTTCAGCGTCTCCATCAAATCCCTATAATGATCTGCGGATCTGCAGCCTCCCCAACAAACTTCTGCACGGGAAGGCTCGAGTCGTATCGAAGGACTGGTAAAAGTGACCATCAACAAACGAAGTTCCTGGCTCGCGTTATTACGCCTCGGTTAATGTTGTCTCTCGGGAGCTTCGAAGCCGTGACCTCGGCAGTTAATTAACATTCCGTACAGTAGCTCGAGGTAGCAACGAGAGGAGACGTCCGGGTGAACACTGCGTATGCCGGGAATCATCAACCTCGCTGAGGACCTCGTACCTCCTGCGCTGAATACGTCACTCTCGCTTATTCTGGCGGGGTGCCATTTTGCGCGGGGCGCAGGGGGGGCGCGAGACTCAGGACGTAAGTTCCAGAAGGATACAGTGCCGAGGAAGAGAGAGATAGGGAGAAGGAGCGAATCGAAGAAACCGCGAGAGTGCCGGTAACGTCGGGGCACGCACCAACAGCCGGAGATGTCGGTTGACAGAAACAAATGCCCTGGTGCGAGGAAGACGGGGAGCTCGCGCGCCCGGGACCCCGTTTGCGGCCGGGCACCATCGCCTGAGATATTGCTCGGCAGATGCGGTCGCGCGCTGATCAAAGAAACCCTCCTCACTGAGAGAGATTAAATGGATGCTGTTGGAACACCGGGGCTACAAATAATAAGCGACGAACCACGCGGCCACTCAAGTACGTCATAAAGAGAGAGAGAGAGAGAGAGAGAGAGAGAGAGAGAGAGAGAGAGAGAGAGAGAGAGAGAGGGAGAGAGAGAGAGCCTAACTCGGACTTGATACATTCGCTGGTGCGATTTTTACGAAGGCATGAAACGTTTGCGCGATCTCTCAAGTTTCCTCTTTCTCCCTCCTTCCTGCCCTCCATCGCTCTCTCTCTCTCTCTCTCTCTCTCTCTCTCTCTCTCTCTCTCTCTCTTTCTTGCGCGACTTGAGCGATTTCTCTCTTGCTCGCTCCCGCTAGCAACGCGGATTCGTTTCGTTCCCCGGTACGTCATCTTGCATTCCCTCATTGGGAGGCCAGCCTCGCTGCGCGTTATCCGTAGCCTCCAACGTCACACGTCATAACATCATTACACGATGCATGATCGGGGCCTCATGCGCGAGCGAGACCAAACGCCTGCGTCGTGAACGTGAAACCGCGAAATCAGGCCAACTTCCGGTTATGGCAACGCCACGCGCACGGCGATCTCCATAATTGTCGGAATCATCGCAGTTGGCAGAATCTTACAGAATCTTGTCGATGAAGATGGGCTTGCTTTTGACGTCAGGCAAGTGACGTTAAAAGCTATTCTCCTCGTGATCGGGTTTGGATTTGAAGTCTTCATGGGAAATTGACGAATACGTGTTGCATCGTTTTTTGAAAATGCACCCTTGAGAGGGTGAAATGGGGGATGAAAGTTTGTATTGGGAGGAACATTTTTTGGTCGGATTTTCTTGGAACTTTGCATACATTTTATGACTCCTTTGCACACCTTATGGAGGTCGATTTCCAGATAAATGAGAAATACGCGCTTACTTATCTAAATCGTTCACTGAATCGTCGGTTATTTCGTCTCTGCGACGGATTGGACCTCCACTGTGTGCTCATTCTCTTCGTTATCGTTTTCTTTATGAAATCGCGTTTGGTTTAGTGAGCTCTGTTCATTTTTCGAATTTTGGCAGTTCAAATTCGGATAATCGATTTTTCTGAATTTTCCCACCCCCTTGCCTCTTTTTCGCCATTTTTTCAAATCCATTTTCTGGGAAAAGTAGTTGACATATTGAGATGAATTCGACGGCATTGTCTAAGTGTACAAAAATCCTTTCCGAAAACCTCACGATGAATCTTCCTCCCTTAAATAGAATCGATGCTACAACGGTTCGAAATTTCGTAATTCTGGCGATTCTGAAAAAATGGCCAAAAGGTCGGAACATTTTTTTATCGAGTATTAAATAATTTTAATGGTCTACCTTATAGGGAAGTGTTCTGCCGATTGCGAATATCATCGAGTTTTTGCCGAAAATACGTTTAACGTTTACGTTTAACGAACATACGTTTTCGATTATTTTTTTTATAGAAATAAAGGATTCAGGGCTAATCTAATAGTTAATTCGTATTCAGGAGGTAAAAATGCATCGTATTGGACCTTTAGAACAAAGTTTTTAAATTCGCATTTCTTTACCATCTCGGCCAAAAATAAGTGGCTTTATTGAATCGTCGATAATTTTTTTTTTTAATTCGGTTTGGAACTCTATTCGTGCTCATTCTCTTCGTTACCGTTTTCTTTATAAAATCTTGTTCGATTCACTGAGCTCTGTTCATTTTTCGCAGAATTTCAAAGTCGAACCATCGATTTTGTCCCAAATTTTCCGATATCTAAATACATTTTTTCAGCGAAACAAGTACCTAAAGAAATCGAAATTTTGTGCACAGGTCTTTATTACATTACTCGTGGAATATAAAGAATCATTCTTTCATAGTGATTAATAACAAAGTGGTGGCCGTTTATGTCGTTTTAGTGGCAGAATTTCGAAGTCGGACCATCGATTTTTCCGAACTTTTCCATAACTGCACAAATTTTTTCACCGAAACAAGTCCATACATAAATCGAAAAGCTGTGCACAGGTCTTTAACATATGACTAATGGAATATACGAAGTACTTTTTTCATCGTGATTAATTACAATGTGATGGACATTTTTTGTGGATTCTGGAGATCGAAGCATCAAAAGTTTATTGCTGGAGCGAGGATAGTTTGAAATTCGCCCAAATGCGCAAGTAAAACTTCACGGAATAATTTCGATGCTTGACAGAGTTGGGAACACGGGGATATGATGGAGTGTTCAATTCCGTTGCGGAGATAGGAAGCCCAGAGGTTTTTTCGCACCTGACCTATGCATAAACGTATGCACGTTACCGACGAGGGAATTAAACGAGGCTGTAAATGAGAAGTGGTGAGCGAACTGGTGTGCATAGCTCGGGGATTGTGTGTGCACATATATGTATATATTTAAATGGGTAACTGGATACGGGCGCTGACGAGAGAGCGCGGCAGACGGCGGAGAGGAAGAGGACGAGAGAGAGATGTGGTAGGAAGAGGAGGATGAGGACGAGCGCGTCGGGACCATCGGGTCGCCCGCAGCTCATCACCGAGCGATCACATCTCATCGCGTCCCACCATCGCCGAGTATAATATGTAGGTACGTGTAGAGAGAATCGGCTCTGTTGCCTTCTGTTTTACGACAATTTCCGCCATCCGACCCACACGCTACCTGTATGTTTCGTTACATGTACTGCGGCACACCGAGTGAGCATTATACCTCCGCACAGATGAAGTCTACGTGTCGTGTCTACAATGTCTCGAACAAAGAATTATTGGTACATGTTATCTATTTTTAAAAGGATCGGGTAAATTATATATAATTAATATATTAATAACCTGGTAAATAATATATTTTTTTAAAGATCGGGTAAATTATATATAAATGATATATTAGTAACCTGGTAAATAATATATTTTTTAAAAGATCGGGTAAATAATACGGAGTGTCTCCCCGTCCGGTTATCGGACGAATAAGCGTATGTTATTCGTCCGGATAGCGGCTCAGTTCACGCTGTATTTCCAGGAGGCGTACATATTATTGTGATTCGTGTAAGCTAGTATCGGACGAATAACATATATATATATATATATATATATATATATATATATATATATATATATATATATATATATATATATAATTGTCCGGATAGATTGTGTCAAATTGTCCAACAAACTTTCCGGAAGAATAATTTACACGTAGTCGCCCAAAGAAAATTTTTATAATTTTGTTTGGGTTCGGGTTGGTTGGTTGTGTTTGGGTTTGAGTTGCTTAGTTGCGTTTGGGTTTGGATTCGTTCGTTTTGTTTGGGTTTTGTTTTTTTTTTGGATTCGTGTTGTTTGGGTTTCTTTGCGTTGGGGTTTGTGTTGGTTGAGTGTGTTTGGTTGGGTTGAGTTGGAGTGTTTTGTTTGGGTGTGGGTTTTTTAGGTTTGTTTATTTGGGTTTGTTTTTTGGGGTGGTTCGTTTCCGTTTGTCATTTTGGGTTTGGGTTGATTTGTTTGGGTTTGCGTGATTGGGATTGTTTGTTTGGGGCGTTGTACAGCGTGAACCGCGTGAAATTAGCGGCTGCGCGGACGAACAACACACGCTCATTCGTCCGATAATCGGATGGCTAGCCTCAGCGTAAATAATATATAAATAATAATATAAATACCCTTTTCGTAATGTAAGTGGCGTACCTGCAGCATTAAGGGGTCTTTTCACTTTAGACGCTAAAAAGGCTATTTTCAGGAGTTTTTTGATAGGTTTAAATTATAGATATTAATATAAAAGTTGTTATACTTAATAAATACACATTTGAAATGCATAAAAAAAAATTTTCACGTGTTTATGTAACCCAAACAAGCTTTGATCGCGTTTTTCTCGAAGCAACGTTTTTCGACGGCTTGTTTATTAAATCTTCGAAACTACTGAACCGATCCTTATGAAATGTTAACCACATATTCTTTACAACTATAGCCTTAGGGCATGTCAAGGATTTTTTTTTATTTTGATATTTACTATTTTTTTTGCCAAAAACGGTGAAAAAACACGTTTTTTTTGTGTTTTCGAAAAAAGTCCGGGATTTTGTTATTTTAGCATATATGAAAAATCGTATGATACGGGCTACAGCCATTAACATACTGAATCTAAAACCGTTTGATTTTTGTTTCGGATGATCCATCTTCGAGATTCATCAAGGGGGCTACAATTTTTTTAACTACCATTTTCGTCTATAAGTGGTGACTTAAATAAGTAAATAAAATTTTTTATGTATTTTGAAAGTGTATTTATTAAGTGGAATAACTTTTATATCAATATCTATATTATAAACCTTTCAAAAAAATTCATGAAAATAGCCTTTTTTAGCGTCTAAAGTGAGAAGACCCCTTTTCAAAAATCGTTTTTCTTTTATCGATCATTGGACCTTATAATTTTTGGCGATATTTTAAATTGTGGAGTCTCAGTTAGAAACGTTTTTTACATTCTTTTTATGGATGGACACCAGTGTGACGGGTCCTAAAATCATTTTTTTTCGCATTTTCTCAAAATAAACGTATGCAGGAATATATGAAAAAAATTTAAGTTGATCTATTGAAAATTGACCAAATTACAGACGATTTAGTGAGAGCAGGTAGCGCAACAATTTACGTATAGGAAAACTTTCAATCGCGTTTATCTCGAAACGAGTTTTCTCGACCGGTCCCGAATCATAAGTCTAGCTACAAGTGACCAAATTAAAATTTAAAAAATCAACATTCTCGTGATTACAGTAGCTATCGTTATACGCAGCCGTTTTTGTTATTTAGTATTTTTCAAGCTCTCGAATGTAAGTAAAAATTCCGCCAAAGTGGCCGTTTTGTAAACACCCACCATTTTTATGCTTTTTTTTCGAAAAACGGCTACGTACAACGAGAACTACATTTATATTATTTATAAAACTATTTTATATTCATTTTTCAGAACAACTATTGTCGAGGCATCGATCCCGCCGTTGGGCACATTTTTAATAAGAGGCAATATTTATACTTCAATAAGGTTGTGAATTTTTTATATTTTTAAATAAAAATTTCCACAAAATAAACCTAATGTATGGTGCAAAACATTTTTTCTAAATCTTTTTTCTTAAAAAAGGGTGTTCTTATCGAAGACCCTTTTTCTAAGTCCTAAATAAATAATCTAGCAGTCAAAAAATATGAAAAAAAACCATCTTTTTCGATCCGTCACAGTGGTGTCCTCCCTAAATCCCTGGAAAGAGATTCTATAGTTTGCCGAGCTGTTTTTAACACTTTTCATCTAGAATATTGCTCCCAAATAATCAAAGAGCGCAATGCGATGAGATTTGTTTTCCTTCGAAGGGTGATAGGTTGTATTTTTTTTCGAAATTGAAAAATCCTGCTTGATGGATAACTATAGCAACGCTATACAATAATGTTCTTGAATATTTGGATCCATCATTCCATGGATCAGTTATAGCGTACATCATGTGAATGTATATTTTTAATAAAAACATCCATACGGTTAAGCTAACAATAAATTACGTATAACGGACCTCTTCCCCGATTTTTGAAGATTTATCCAGCGCAAGAGTTCCCGACGCCGTTTTTCGGTCCAGTTGGAGGTACGCACCTAGCTCAACATCCAATATCCCCATTTTATTAACTAAAATATAAAAACTAAAAAAGCACCTTCCGGTAAACGCTTAAAATTGCAAACACCCAAGGATAATTACGATTGATAACTGATAGCGAATATTTCATCCAGCAATAAAAATCCCCACATTTGTAGACCCCTCAATGCTGTCCCTATTTAATCGACAATCATTTTGATAAAAAAAAAGTCTCGGATACTAAACATATCCACGTTGCTTCCACGGTAAGATCCGGAAGATCCTGTACTTTGAGCTTTCATTCGCCGAAGGAAATTGCTATACCCTGGAATTTTATCGCGGATATCCGGTGGTATGCGTACGCCTCGAAGGATCGGCGTCGAAAAGTGTCGCGAGATCACGGAGTCTGGTTCCTTTGACCCTGGGCACATGACGATATGAAAGAGTACAGGGTGATATTTCCAGGCTCCTCCTCGCAACCCTCCTGCGCGTACACGTTGGTATCATCGCTCTCTATCAGCATATCCGACCGCTTAGCACCTACTTCCCAAGAGTGTGATACGCTCGTAACTCATTTGAATTACACATTTCCCTCGGTTCCACCGAGAGCTCTGGCTATGAACGAACGAGGCACCGCTCGCGAGAATCGTTTCGGTATGATGGGTGAGTGAGATGGAGATAGAGACACAGACAGACAGACAGACAGACAGAGAGAGAGAGAGAGAGAGAGAGAGAGAGAGAGAGAGAGAGAGAGAGAGAGAGAGAGAGAGAGAGAGAGAGAGAGAGAGAGAGAAAGGAGGAGGAAAGAGCAGAAGAGAGACGAAGACCGGAACCAACTCCCGAAACCACCCCCTAGGAGGCTACAGGGCTGAATCCGTTCGAGTCACGCTTGTACGAACCACCCCCGACCCGCCATCAACCCCCTTCTCGAATTATTTCGAATTCTCGTGAATTATGCATTGGAAATTATACGACTCTTGTTTCCTCGCTCGGTCGGTCGCGGAGGATGGATGGATGAATCAATGTGAAAGCTCCAAGGGATCCGAAACCGTAGGGGTAGTGGAAAAGCTCCGCGATGACACAGGTGCGATACAGGAGTGCCAACCTTTACTCGAAAAAAGAAAACGTACTGCGAAGAACAATGTAAAAACGTGGCGAGGGATGGGGACCGGAAGTGGCGGTGGAAACGAGGGAAGCCAATTTCCGATAGGGTTTGGACTCCGACACGAACGAGTGGTAAAAATGGTAACCCGCGAGAAATTGGCGTTTCTTCGTTGTGTATATACGACTCCCCGATGCCTCGCTCCACTAATCGTGCCCCATTAAAACAACCCCTCGCGTCTTCCTTTACCACGCCACGCTGGACCACCCAAAAAACTTGTAACTTTCAGCCGGCTAAGTGCGTCCCTACTTTACCGAAAATTTTCTCGCTGAAAATCCCGAGACTTCCTAATCTCACCCTCGATACTTCGAATCTTTTACGACCACCGCGAACTTTCCTCGAGCTCAAACTTCGCGGACTTTAGGGCTCGCGGGCGTCCGGTTCGAGACGAAAATACGTGGCGGCGCGCTAGCGACGCTCGTGGCGAGAATTTTTCCGAAAATCTCTGGCTCTCGGGGCGGAAATTCGGTTGCGTGAATCTTGGCGGCGTTTCAAATGGAAGTGCACGATAAAAACGTCGAGGCAAAGGCGAAAGGGCTTTCACCGGACTTGCTAGCTGAGGAAGAAATTGGGTCAGAATTTTGGACAAGGAAACGAGATTAACGACTCACCGTCAAGATCCTAATGTCTTTTTCATCATCGAGTGAGGCAAAATTGTGCCAACGGAAATGGCGAGAACCTTCGTACAGTTGTATTTCCAAAATTGGGTCACTTTTTACCAATTTCACTTCTTTAGGATTGCGTAATTCAGAAGCTTGCTGCAATTCATTAGCCGTGTGGAAGTTTGTTGGGGAGTTCCAAGATGCTACCACATCGTTATAGGGACTTGATAGGGACGCCATTAGTAGAGAGTCCACATTGGAATCCTAGTGGATTTCACGCCGTTTCCCGATTAACGTTACTTAAGGGGTTAGGCTGATGAGAAAGATAGGAGACACTCGTTAAATTGAAGATAAAGGTCCAGAGTGGGGGAATCGCAAGAAGGTGAACTTATGATTAGAACGATAGAACTGCTAGTAAAACTTTAAAGGCCTTTTTTCGAAACTACGATTTACAAAACGGTGCACACGATTTCTCAATATCTAATTAAAGGATTGACTTGAAATTTGGTGAAGTCAGTCAATATTATAGTGTTTTAGTCTTGACCGATGGTTTTCTTTTTAACACTTTATTTTCAATAAGTATTAACTATAATGACGTGATTCTTCCTCGGAAAATCGAAGAAAAAAGGTTCAAACATTTTTTTAATGACTAAAACACGACAACAAAAAAGCTCTGTCAAGGCTTAGTTAATACTATATATTTCAAGAAAAAAAACCTTTTTTCCTTTGAAGATCGACCGGGTGGCCAAAATCAAGTACACCATTGAGCATTCTTTGATTATTCATATTTCTTCATGAAATTTGGTACACGACTTTGTTAACGTACAAACAAATAAATGTGAAAATTATTTTTAAACGATTTTATTCATTCCTTTGGAACGAACTTTTTTAAAGTCTCCGGATGCACCCACATCTCCATAGGAATTTGTTAGGTACCTCGCAAATAGGGAGTCCTCATTGAGATCCAATTTGATTCTACACTGTTCCCCGATGAACGCCGTTTGAGAATCCTTACCATGTTCAAATCGAAAATATGTGAATAGTCAGGAGAAAAAACTCGGCGCGTTGAAACATAACCTGTACGCGTCGTGAGCGTGTACATATGTGGTGGTATTATGCGAAATAATATCACCAAACAGTACATTTTTAGTGATGTGATCCTAATCGATTTTTCACATATACTGTTTTAAGCGATTTATACGTTTTGTAGATAAGAATCGGATTCTGCTCGATAATGCGGGAATTATTTAAGATTCAAATTGGATTCGTACACTGGATTCCAACGGGGAATCCCGGTGAGAATCCAATGTACGGGCATGACATTTTAGTACAGAGATCCAAAGTGACGACCGATTGGATCCCTATTAGGAATTTGGAAAAAGTATGGAAATCCAATTGGACACCTACAAGTTCTGCACGGCTAAAACCAGTAACCAAAAAATGTGCAAAAAATGTAGATGTAAGCGAACATGGAGTAATTGGAGGAAGTATAAGCGCAACGATCGTGGCTGATATGCGGATTCATTCGACGGAAGAAATTTCCCTAATTATTTAAAGCCATTATTACAGATGGACGTTATTATTTTAATGCTCATCGGCGTGTAGCTAATTTGCCTCGAGCACCGTTGGCCAATCGATTGTGCTCCCTGGACGTTCTTACGGCAAGCGCATTTTGCACGTACGTAAATAATTAGATCGCGATCACGCGCGGTTGCCACAGAAACGAGTAAAATATTGAGAAAACAAAAAGAACGAGTCAAGGGGAATGAAATAGTGCCGGGTTATTGAGCAACCGAGTTTATAATGGATTCGCACTTTCGTCGATATCGCGGGCGATAATTTATGGAAATTCTCGTATGAATGGATGCATATAGATATATACATGGAGGCAGATACTCGAGAATATGTGCTCGTTACCGAGACTATCAAGAGTACCGATCTATCGTGAATTTTCTCTATCAAATTGCCATTTCCCTTTTTTGTCCGGTGTCACCTGACGATTCATCAAGGGACTCTTCGAAAATTGTCGTTTCATTGACGCGGCCAAGTTTCATTAGGCGTCGCGATATGATTTATTGGAATAATAAGTTTTGCACCCTCGCGCTCGAAGGTCGGAGGATAATTCAGCGGCGTGCCGCTCTGCTATATTGATTGCCTCGCAGAAACGAACGAGAGAAAGAGAACGGCTGGATTTGTCGACTACTGCGATGTTACCATGTTCACCACCGACCGCGATAACTCCACTGTGTCTCTCTTAGTCTCGGTATTACCGACCACCCCGAATGAACCGCGCAAAGTTTCGACGTTCTTCCCACAGATGGCTGAGCGCTTGGAAAACCTTTTCAGCCCTCCGTGAACTCGGGGGTAGGCTACGAATTTAGGCGGATCGCTGCCAGGACCCTGTCGAATGAATTACCGACGTGCGACCTCACAACTCACAGGGGTGGCCTCGTGTTAATCGAAAACTTGTTTTTTACTGGCAAATTTAAAGATCGGTATCGCTTTTTTAAAATTCGATGAGGCGTATTAATAAACACATTAAAGAGCAATTCATAATGTTCTATTCATGCTTGAAGAATATATTTTTATATCAATTAATTCGTTGAATATATTTATTTCAATTAATTCGTTGAATATATTTTTATATCAATTAGTTCGTTGAATTAATTGGTAGTTCTTTAAACAACTCGATTTTCCGAAAAATGAGCCTAACATTTTGTTTGCTACGTTTTCTTAACCTTAATAAACCCAAACAAACCACTCTTTTATCACGTGTTTCTGCAAAGTTCAGAACCCGATAAGATTTTATGGGAGGGGGGGGGGGGGGGTGAATTTCATCTTCCCCTGGCTGAATATCATCATTTATATCCCAATGAATGATAACATAGCAAAAAAATGTTAGGCTCATTTTTCGGAAAATTCACTTATCTAAAGACTTACCAATCAATTATTTAATACATTAATTGATACGAGGATGCTGGTTATTGGTCATGATCCCGTGAAAGAGTTGTAGGACGTGTTTTCCGCTACCAAATAACCGAGGAATGGTTCATGCAAAAGTGAACCATTTCTGAGATATTATTGCTTTGATTATTCTTTATGTGAGGGGTCGGCAACTTAAGAGACGAATAAAAAAAACTGTCGTATAGGAGTAAACTTTTTCATCATGTGTAGTTTGAGGACGCAGTAAAAAATAATTATCGGCAATAAAATAAGAACAAATATTAGATTTGCAGTGTTTTGGACCCCTAATTGAAAACTGTTTGCAAATTATTCTTATTTTATTGTTGACAATTATTTGTTACTGTGTCATATGTATCATTTACTTAACAATGAAGCAAAATGATTTGCCTCTAGCTAAGCATACAGCAAAAACGACTCTTAATAAAATAAGCCGTCGGATTCAAAGGCTTTTTTTCAGCCTACTCTTTGTTTCTCAAAATATAGCAATACATTTCTTCTGGACATACGCGTTCATTTGTAAAAGCGCGAAACACCATACGACAAAGAGTGATTAATTAGCCCATCGACGATCGATGATAGACTCTGAGAAAGCAGAATTTCAAAATTTAGCGTGATCCATGATTGGACAATGTTGGTGTAGAGGAAATAGAAAATTGTCGATTTCGAAATGTCGACCGCGTCAGATTTGTATTGGTACTCGATTAACTGATTAATTTCTTCCCTTAGAATTCCGGTTGCCACCTGTATAAATAAACCTTTCTGTAGGAAGAAACATTTATTTATATTTTGCCAGATGAAGAGTCGGCTCAAAAACCAGTCTTTGGATTTGTGGGCGAAATTTTGAGGGTGAAAATTCGAGGCCCATTTTTTACCTCGTTTTGTGGGTTGTTTAAATGGTGATTTTGAAGACATGAGATTTTATGTAATGTTTAGTACGGGGACAGTGGATTATGAAGACGGTCTTCGAAGTCGAATGTCTGTAAAATGACCTTTCTCCATATATATATGTATATGAACCCACCATCTATATTCCAATCATTCAAAGATAAGGATTTCCAACCGCGATTAATTTTCTTACGGCTCGTTGCTCAACTGATGCTCCGAAAACTTTCCAAGAACGAGAGGAAAGGGGAGAAAGGCCTTTGAGAAGGTAGTCAGGCTTGGTGCGAGAATACGAAAAGTCTGAGGGAAAAGAGAGAGGGCTAAAGACAGGAAGAGCTAGGGAGGGAGCGAGAGAGAGAGAGAGAGAGAGAGAGAGAGAGAGAGAGAGAGAGAGAGAGAGAGGAGCCCTCGCGCGATTCTCTTCGCGGCGTACAGTGGCGTGTACCGCGTGATTGCCGTAATTTCGACTCATTACAATTACCTTAATATCCAGCCATTAATTAGCCGTGGCTAAAGAGCCTCGCATTAAACAGCTAATGGTTCCCGTCGTCGGGTGCGCGAGAGAGCTCGGGATTTGCACGGCCTTATGCGAAGCTCATCCGGGGAGATGACTGAGAGATCGAGGACCGCGGCCAATGTGCGACTCTGACCCTCAAACGACTCGACAGTTTAGTAGCAAAACGACAGTCCAATTGACACGTCGCTAATCGTTTCCCGCCATCCGAATAAACAGGCGTAAATTTTAATTCTTCAGACCCATGCAAAAAAACTCAGCTGACAGAGTTTGGAAAATTTTTTAATTCGTGAATATGGACATTTTGATATATATCCAGTATTTTCTGAAATACGTATTACCCTTTCCGATAGCACTCTTCCTTACCACTCCCCATCCGCACTTCGCTAATGTTAAGTAACGTCCATTGCCTCCGCGTTCGTCTTCGGGGGAGATATCCCTTTAGACAACGGAAAGTAAGCAAATTTTCAAGATTTTTTTTTGTGTCGAAACGATTTATTCTGCACAATTAAAATTTGATGTACAAATTATTACATTTTTATTTTATATACATTTTATTATTTTTTTTTATTATCTACATTTTTTTCAAATGTTTACGAA
>OX632362.1:33494348-33800329 GCA_951751655.1 Ophion costatus | reverse complement strand
CTTCAGGAGCGATCGACGAGGGAGGGTTAAACCGGGAGAAAGATACCGCGAGATCGTCCAAGGGTTTGCCTGGCTTTGCTACTCGCGTGGGCTCATTAAATCGTGCAACATTGGGGCGACGCGCGAGAGCTCGCATTCTCCGGCCAACTCGATATTTAACGTATCTCACGTCACTCTATCACTTGGAATATACATACATAGTGTCAATATCGGGGCGAGAGAGAGAAGGAGCAAACCTACGGATGTAAAGTTCCCTTGCGTTTTGCGGGTTGAAAAAAAATCCTCGGAACTTTAAGTGCTTTCTCGGATGAGAAACACACGAGCAGTTTCTACAGATAGGGAAGGGAGAGTATGATACACCGAGGGATAGCGAAATCGTAGCGAAAAATTGATAATCCTTTGGGACAAAAAAAAATAATACCAAAATTACACGATTGAAAACAGCGTCCACGAATGCTCAGGCTGTCAAGCATGCTTGGTACAAATGTGAATGTACAAGGCTGATAAGTACAAATTTCGGACACAACTTGAGAATCACTTGTGGGAGTAATTTTGCTGGGAGACTTGCTGGGAGTAATTTATCACATTAGAACACATTGACAGACGTATCGGGCTGTCAAAGGGCGAGACCACGCGTTATAACAGGATTCCACTTAGGTTTTTCAGTCACGCACGTAATTTTAACCCACTACACTCTATCTAGCTATCAACGAGGTTTTTATTCATATTCAAGTTTACAGTACTGTATCATTTTATGGCTCCTAGAGCCTCTATACTTTTATGGGGTAGATATTTATGTTTTAATGTCAATGTGTGTTTTTATTGCCTCGCAGCTCGTTCTAATTGTTGTTTGTTAGAGTCATTATATTATGATGAGATGAGGGGTTAGGATGAGTATTTACAAATGAAGCTATGGGCGATATGGTCCCCTTTACACTAGAGAGGTGACTCTCGTTCACCACTTTTTATCCGAGGGAAAGAGGCCTCGAGTGCAAAATCGTTAATATTGAAGTGAAACTCAATTGTATTTGGAAAGCTTGCACCTAATGTAGTGTTTACGAAGCAAGTGTATATTCCAGGCGACAACAAACATTGACGTTTGACATATCCATTCTCAATAGTGACGAAAATGTGGTTAATCGAACCTCGTCTAGGCGCAAAGTGTTTTTTTTTCGTAAGCTTGTTATTTTACGGTAGCCGAGATGATCTTACTTCGAAGCACTTACTAAATACTGTTGACGAATTATTTTAGATTTTTAAAGCAAAGGGTTACAAGAATAAGGGTGTGTGTAGGAACACCCTCTGACAGATGGAAGGGCATACGAAATTATGCGTTGTCTTAGCGGCAATGGAATCCGGAAAATTGGACATTCGACTAAATCAACGCTCATTAGGCTGACAAAATTGGATTAGATCAACCCTTTGAGTTCAAAGCCCGGAACTCCCGTGCAGAATTTTATTGAGGAGTCCTCAGATCCTACCACATCCCTATAGGATTTTGATAGAAACGCCACACGGAGGCAGTCACTATTGGGATCCAAGTAAATTCCTCAGTATTTCCCAAATGACGCAGTTTGAGGATCTTCATTTCAAATTCTGAACCGGAAGTCGTTGGAACTCCAAAGAAAAATGTCTTTTCGCGATCTCGTGGACAAATTTGTTGGGGAGCCCCAAGATGCACACACATCTCTATAGGAATTTGTTAGGGACACCGGCCATAGGTAGTCTTCGTTGGGATCTAATTGGATTCTGCACTGTTCCCCCGTGAGCGTCGTTTAAGAGATCAACAAGAAAAAACTTGGCGTGTCGAAACATAACTTACACGTTCGGGAGCTCGCACGTGTGCGGTGATATGGCAAAGTATAATACAATGAATACCAAAGAATAATTACAGTGGTTTTTGAGTGATGTGTTTCAAATCGATTTTTAAGATATTCTTTTTCAAGTGATTTATACTTATTTAAGATATTATAAGATTTATACTTTTTAAAGATCCTCTCATTTCGTATATCTATATAGATTGTTTAGAAAATTCAACTTACAGAGTGCGACGGAATCTATCAACAATCGTATCGATTCCTTTTCATAATGTGGGCTTCCTTCGGGATTCAAATTAAATTCGTAAATGGGATTCCATCGGGGAATCACGATTAGAATGCAATATACAACATTGACGTTTTAATATAGGGATCCAATGCGATGGTCCATTGGATCCCTATCCGGAAGTGGGAACAAGTATGGGAATCGAATTGGATTCCTACGACAATCCGTGCACGGTTGCGTATAAATTGCGTCCTCTAAAAATGTTATAAAAAATGCCTAATTTTTAATAAGATTATGACACCATTAAGTTGTCAAAAATGACAGCAAATAGTATTTTCCAAGAGTAATAACTATGACAGATTTAACTTAGTGTCCATGCCATTTTTGCAAAATTGTCTAAATCTGCTCATATTCATTAGCACGTCCGCTGCTTGCAACGAACTTTCATCGACAGCGATTAGTGGACAGAATATTTTTCCAATACCAAAACAAAAATCGTTCCAGATAATTTTATGCAAAACTTTCCGTCGTCGTTCCGACTAGCGGGTAGCCAACAATCCGCCCTTTCATTAACCTTCGCCAGTCACACCTCAAAAAAATTACGTAAAAGTCATTGTGGGTGAAATTCACCCCAATCATTTTGCAATGTGGTAAATGATTGAAAAATAAAAAAAAACATACTGCAATGTACTTTTAACTCTTTTCTACACGACCATACCGATTATTTTCAAAAAGTGTGATTTTAAATATACAAAAAAATGTCCCATTTTCCCGAATTTTCTGGAAGGTGTTCCAGGTCAAAAAACTTCTAGGTCACATCCGGTGTCACCATTAAGGGTTAAAACTGCTCCCGTCCAAACATTATCTCTACTGTTCCCACAAATTCACGAAATTATTCGATCCGGTTTCACAGCTAAAATCCCTGACGAGTCGCTAATGTATTCAACAGGATTTTAAATGTCGGGAAGACAAGACATCCCTTACGGATGTGTAAATTTTGCAAAGCCACCCCTCGACCCGTTGTAACGAATGTACCCTATGGGCGTTTCTCCCCGAGCATGTAATATTGCGAGTGTGAAGGTTGATAAGTGCGGTATTAAGCTGTGTGTTTCGATGCTGCTAAAGCTGGTCGAACGTTCTCGGAACAACCTGTAGAGCTCTCCTCGCGCAGATCTCTGCAAATGGTTTATGACTCTACTCACAGGATGATCCGGAGCAGTAGTCCTGCCGCCTAGCCGATAATTAGTTAATCAGTCAACCTTGCCGGGCAGCACTCTCGATTCGTATACGTGCAGCACGTGTATAGATGTATATGTATGTGTAGGGGGGGGGGGGGGCATAGATAAATGTATATAGATACCTGAATGTGCATGGGAGGTCGTCTCCGGTGTCCAAGTTAACAAGCCCTCCAGTCTTTCCGAGACTTATACGTACATTTATATATATATATATATATATATATTACTTGACGCACTTTTTTCCATGCACAATCTGGGATTTTACCCCTTGCAATCAATCGGTTGATCAAGCAGGTCGATAAGACTCTATATGGCAACCCGCATACACGAGCTTGCAAGGCGATCTTTCGTGACGTAAACGGCTTACCTGAAAAACCGAATTAATTACGAAGCTCGTTAAATACCGGATTCTCTTTTCTTTTTATCTCCTTTTTTCACTTCAAGAGGAATCTTATAAATTTGCCAACACAATTTCGACGAGGCGCACACGTAATGAACATCTGTATCCCTTTGTCAACTGATATGAAGGAGAAAAACCCGTGCAGAAATTGCCGGAGGGATCCAATTGGATTTCCATACTTGTCCCGACTTCCTGAAAGGCATCCAATGGGTCATCGCATCGGATCTCTATACTAAAACGTCACGCCCGTACATTAGATCGTAATTTGAATTCCCAATTGGGATACGATGTACGAATTCATTTTGAATCCTAAAGGATTTTCACATTATTGAACAGACTCAGATACTCTCCGTCGAATTTTCTGAACGGGATACTTGGATATGCAAGATGAATGCATCTTGAAAGAGTAGAAATTTTGTCTTAAAAAAGTATAAATCGCTTAACGGGCTTGCAGTCTAGAGGCCTAAATTTCGTTCGCTAAATCCATTTTTCTACGGTTTACTGTTTCGCTAAATACAATTTTTTACAGTTACAGTTTTGATTAATGTTTCAAGAATTTACAAGCAAAATGTTGTGCAAAATATAGAAAAGGTTATGGGCCTCTAAGTATGGCTTCGAAAAAAGAGTTGAGGCAGTTGACATGATTCCAAAGCTCCCATTCATCTGAAACAGAAACAAAGATAATTTTTTTTACTAATAAAACTGTCGTCATGGCAGGTATCAAAGAGAAAACAAAAAATGTATGGCGACTGTCCGAATAAAAAATAAAAAATTGGCCTTAATGTTTCAAGTTAAATTTTTTTTTTAAAGTAATGATAACTTCGCAATGCCTGTATATTGGCATGTTATACTTGCGTTTTACTGATCGGCCATTCCTGCCTCGTAAAGTGTGCCTTCCTCGACTTCGAAATGATGATTTTCTGGAGCTAGTTTTTCCCTTCGAGCAATTCTATCTTCAGTAGAAGCCTCTGAAGTTGGTAGCTCCAACCGTTCGATCTTATTCTGGTCTTGTTTCAAATCGCTATCACCATACAAATATTGAGAATTTAGACATTTCCTTTTAAGGACATATTCTTGAGAGACTATACTTAAAGAAAAAGGCAAAAAACCGATTTTTTCAAATTTCCATACATGTATACTGCCTTGAAAAAGTTTATCTTACAAATCGATTGGAATCACGTCTCCCAAAATCTACTGCACTCTGACATAATATCACCACACATGTACACGCTTACGAAGCGTGTAGGTTATGTTTCAATATGCCGAGATTTTTCTCGTAACTTATCACATATTTTCGATGTGAACAGGGTAAGATTTCTCATACCTCGTTTATTGGAAAACAGTGGAGAATTCAATTGAGTCCAAATGAGGACTCCCGCTATGTACGGTGTCCCTAACAAATCTCTTTAGAAATGTGGGTACAGTTTAGGACCCCCCCTCCCCAATAAATTTGGGCATGGGATCGCGAAAGGATATTTTTTTGCGTGGTCCAACTAATTCCAGTTAAGAATTTCAAAAAAAAATTCTCAACCTGCTTTAACGGGCTACATCTACCTAGGTGGGTAAAAAATTGCGATTTTCAAAATCATTTTCATTCGAAAGTATTACAGCGATTTTAGCTATATTTCCTGAAAGTGTTATTAAAATATTCCTAAAATTAAATAAGCTACAGCATGTAACAATCAGCCTGGCGAGCAGTAGCGGCGCCATACGTCAAACTTTAAACCGGTTTTCCTCGAAACACTGTTTTCAAAGGCGGTGGACATGATATCTCAAGAACCATTCGATGGATTGTTTCCAAATTTACAGGAGATCCAATCAGAAATGTTTAAAGATCGTTGACGATCTCGCTTTTTAAAAATCGATCTTCGTTTTTAAATAGTTTCATGAAAATGACAACTTTTTTCATAGATATTGTATGTGAGTCAGATGACGAGTTTCAATTCATTCCCACGTTGTCAAAAAAAATTATTCCAAAAATCAAGGATCGTCAATGACCGTTATACATTGTTAACTTAAATAACCCGTTTGGTGTTTACATTCCGGATGGGCCGTTCAAGCTGGAGAGTGTCCACCGCCTAACGTCACGAAAAAATTTCACCATCCGCCACCAGCCATGTTTTTGTAGTGTCTCGATGATTTTTTCAAGTCTCTCAATAATTGTACCTCTGTATGAAAAAAATGCGTTTCTTTTTCACCAACTCAGAAAAAAGTTCGGAATTTGGCAATTTTTTCCGGGCCTCTAGGTAGATGTAGCCCTTTAATCGGGGAACAGTGCAGAATCCAATTGGCTCCCAATGAGGACTGTCCATGTGCGGCGTTCCAATCACATCCCTATAGGGACGTGATAGGATCTGGATTCACCCCAACAAATTTCTGTGCTTTACAGATGTTTTAACTGCACATTTAAAAAATGCCATCAGTCAGCGGTATTAATAAGCGTGGGGGTGTCATTTGTCTCGAGAAATCGCCAGATTTGGCAGATCGCTTGCAACACGCGGCAGGGTGAGTAGACGGTGGGGAGCCCGAGGACGTCAATCCTGCAAGGATGTGGAGAGGGAGCGAGAGAGAAGATCATCGGAAATTTGTCTCCTTTAAACTCGCGACGGTTGTACAGGGTGCGGAGGCTCGGTTGAAGGGTAAGTCGAACAGGCAACGGGGGGGGGGGGGTGATCGGTGAGAGAAGAGAGTCGTTGGTTTTATATGATGCTCGACGGGTTGATGATCGAAATAGTATGCACGCGGCGAATGAAGGCGTGAGGCGCATATGGGGAACGGAAGCAACAAATAATGACCAGGAGGTGTGGAGCGTAAACGGTGCGTAGCCGAGTTTTACACTCTATCCGCGAGAACTCGATGCTCACTCTCACGGAGTCAAAAGTCCCGCGAGAAGTTTCTGGCCGAAGAGAAGTCTGCGATTCGCTGTCTCTCTCTCTCTCTCTCTCTCTCTCTCTCTGCGCGTTACTCTTGGTTGCAATCACACCGAGGTTGGCCCGAGAGAACGGAAGAAGCAGAGAAACGCTTGAGATGAGTACATATGTATATGCGGTACCGCTTCGCCCCATATAATCCCAGCGATGCCTCACAAGAGTGTCGTACTCAAACTTCCTCTCCGCCTCGAAGATCTCGCGCTCGTCGCGAATGCGTCACCCTCTACGAGCTCTTGATAGTTCGTATATTAATTATAATCGTATTTCTTCTATATTAATTATAATCGTATTTCTTCTATATTAATTATAACCGTATTTATTATATATTAATTATAATAGCATTGTTTGTACATTAGTTATATTTGCATTTATTATAATTATAATGATTCTATTATGATCGTTAATTAAATTATAGTATTATTACATTCATCATTGCAATCGTATTAGTTGTGCATGAATGAAAATGGCGTTGGTTATACGTAAATTATAATCGTATTAATTGGATATTAACTATAAACAGATTATTGATTAATATCAATTGAAATCGTATTAATTGTACAATTATTGTAATCGCATTTATTGTAATTATATTTTTTCTATTATACTCGTTAATTGATATTTATTTTATATTAGTTATATAAGAATATTATTATTAAATGTATAATTATAATGGTATTAGTTGCATATTAATTATAATCGCGTTCATTATGCATTAACTATAATCGCATGTTTTATCACTATGTTTACTCCGGCATACTCGTTGGTTTAATTATATTATTATTAACCTAATAAATTATAATCGTAGTTATAGACGCTGTAATTATGCATTAATTTGCAACCGTATTAATTGGACATTAATTAGTCAAATTCTCGCGTCACACACTACGAGGTCTTGAAAGTTTGTATATCAATTATAATCTCATTACTTTTATATTGATTATAATCGTATTAACTGTAGGATATTAATTATACCCACATTAACGGAGTATCCCTCTCTGGAAGCCCAATTTGAAGGGGCAGAATGATGCATTTTCTTTCTAGTAACACATTGGTTGAAATACATTATTTTTTTCAGCATGCAGTACACATGATTGTGGTTACAATGTAATTTTTTCGGAAGAAAATCTTTCACAGTTTTCGCGGTGCTGCAGTTGGCGTTGCAGGCCTCCAGCGGCGAGACCCGAAACGGCGGGATCTCTACCAGCACATGGTAATATACGTGCACGTGTATTGATCATTTTGACGTTAATTATTACATGAAACTATCGTATTATATACAACAAACACCCATGATAAGAATAGTATAGTAAAACTAACTATACTTTATTCGCAGCTCATATAAAGATACTTCATCAGCAATAATAATATAATCATAGCCACATCACGAGTACCTACCAATAAACTATACTTATTTTTATATTGCTATCTTTCACCGCGGACGTTTGTGGTAACTACCATCGATGTTTCTATTTTTTCAAGATGATCTACGACAGCCAGGAGTGGAGCATTTGATACAAATGTCAATTTGCACATTGGATGAAAAGTCAATTGCTTAATTGCCCCTTCCCTAGGAACTATGCTCAAGCAAAAGCACAAAAATAGCAATGCTAAAAAATCTGGGTGCTTCGACTCGAAACCGTTGCACATAGAAAATTCCGCGATTTATATATAACATATATAGTATATGGACGGAGCACACACGTGTCATTGGTAAGTCACGTGTGCTCTCTTCACAATGTCGTATATACGTATGTGAGAGCTTTCGCGGCTTGGGCCAAAGCAAACAGCGAATGTCGAGTGCATAGACGATTTATCGCGATGACACGTGTCTCATTCTCTCCCCATCTACCCCCTGGGCAACGAGAGCGTACATTTCGAAATCCACGCAAGATCTAAACTCTTATATGAACGACTTCGTGCGCGCGCGCGCGCGCGCACATATATATATATATATATATATGTAAACCGTACGATAAATATGCGAAACTTCTCCTCTCTCGCTGCGGTCTTGCGTCGAACGAGTTTTCAGAGGATGCGTGACACACTGTACATAACGCGAAATTTCTTTCCAAAGTCGGCCTCGGGAGTGTCGGCGTAAATTACGTCACGGACTGTTAAGGTCGGGGCAATTTTTCATTTTCTTTTATCCTTTCCCCGACCGAACTTGCGAGCCTCCGAGGACCGACGGACTTTCTGTCAAAGGACATTTCGTTCGGGGCCAAAGAGAAAAAGAAAATACCATATTCACGGATCGGAGGCGAAAGGGTTGCGTAGGGTAAAAAAAATTTGCAAAGCTCGCGGAGTCCCAGAAACTTACGTTGCCCGTCGAATTGGAAAATAAAAAAGTATCAAAAATATATATTTGGAAGAAGAAGGAAAAGGAATTTGTTCTTGGAAAAAATGGTCAAAAAGAGAATCGTTCTTGTTTCCCAGGAGCATAAAAGACGATTAATTAAATTTTAGAAAATAAATCCTCGTCTTTGTATTCGCTTACCGCGGGACCCCGTGAACGATTATTTTTACTATGCCACACGGGTTCGAATCGAGACCATATACGAGGGAGCAATTAATTCGGAACATTTACCTTTTTATTCTTATTTTATGACCGATTTCGGGATCGTTGGCAGACACAGTTCTATCTCGCGATATGCACTCGCTGAACAATGAGGCAATCGCATATTTGGACGGATATCAAGAATCTTAAGTACCTCAGCTATAATGAGTGTCCGAGCGGCACATGCGATCGTATGACAGATCACTTTTTCGAACAGAAAATAAACTGGTGTCGTACCTTGCGTAACGAAATTTTGGGTGAGGTTCAGAACCGACCCCCCCCCCCCCGATCGGGTTAAAGTTTTCCACAAACCTTCGTTTCAGTATTCCAAGAAAACCCCTGAAGAGATTTTTGGCGCCGCGCAATAATTTTTGGGTTTCGGTTTGTGTGGTTTGTTTCGGTTGTTTTTGTTTGTTTGGGTATTGTTGTTTCGACAAAACGGAGCTCGCGATCACATATATAGGTATGAACGGAGACATAGCAGATATAGGTAGAGCCGACGCGCGTTAAAAAAAAACTTTATAATTCAATATCTCGGAAACTATTGCGCGTCGCTAAAAATTCCTTTAGGGGTTATCTTAAAATATTAAACGGAAGGTTTGTGCAAATTTTCAGCTTGATCGGAGGGAAGGGGGGGGGGCTTTTCGGAACCTTATGCGAAATTTGTATTCAAACAATAATTGTTACGGTTTCAGAACACGATTATACATATATTCTGTCCCATTGCATTTTAAATGTATGTTTATTTTTTTCTTATTTCTTGAGTTCCAGCCTATACCATTGCACGCCTTTACGTATCTAGTATATTTTGTTTCACGCCTTTTTAAATTTTATTTTTAACTTTATTTTACATATATTTACATATGTCATATAAAGTTAATTGTAATAATATATATAATAATTAATATTATATATATATATATATTCATTATTATATTATATATGACATATATTGAAATACATAATAATTAATATAAAATACTTATATTTTTACGCTTTCCGAATTGGACCCTTTCTTATCGCTTCGTACTAGCACTTCGCTAACATAACCTAACTTTTCGTTGCGGCCACAACCATCTTAAGCTACACTCAGCTAAATGCTCAGAAGTCCATTTACAGTTCAGTATATTAAAGTTCTTTTTACTCGGAATGAAGTATAATAAGTTCTGCCAAAAGTCCCACCCGTGCGAGAACTGACCTTAGAAGCTTCCAAGTAATTGAACGAACAGTTTGAGCATCGAATTTTAAAAAATCGCAATTGTCCCGTATACTCAACATTATAAGAATGTATCCACAACCTTTGTAAAGTAAACGTAATTATTTTCAAATAAAGATTACTTAACAAGTAAAGTCATTCGAGGATTTTCAAATTTTCAGAAAAGAAAAGCAAGAGGACAAGGTTACTTTGGAAGGCGAAATGTATGATGCTGGCATTGCAGATTATATGTAGATCGAAACATTTTATTGCTGAATGTTAGTTCTTAAACGTGTTTTTTCCGTTACCACGTTTTTTAAACTGGCCAGAATCGTAGCTCACGCGAATAATCGATCACCGATCCACGCGAAATTTTGAGAGTATATTCTCAGAGGCATTCTCCACGGAACTGCGTACGGAATTGACGTTTAGCTATTCACTTTTTTTAAAATTAACTATTACTCATGTGATTTTTTCTTAAAAATGAAAGTTTTCATTCAAATCTATACTACCTTTTTGAAAAAGACATTTCTGAATTTCCATACGCAGTACAATAGTTTTTTTCATATATATTTTAAAGATTCTATTGGTTTTTTGTTCTAGGTTGTAAACTACAGGAGAAATCTTTTCGGCCACGGAACACTTTGCACGAGAGGTACCTACTTCGCACCCGTGGACTTTGACGCCGCCATTGTCAATTGAAAAAAAAATACAAAAAAAATGTTTCTTCACTTAAAACGGCGTATAACAAAGTTTTCGAATTCAATTTTGTATAGTTTACATTGTGCTCGTTAAAAAATCTTTAAATTAGCTTTTTTGAAAAGCTGAAGTGGCTTCAATCCTTGAGGTCACGCACTTATTTACTGTCCCGATCCCGAAGTGGACGATTCTTTTTAAAAAATTCAAGATCCGTTCTCAAAATACTCCGATGTGCTAATAGTCAACATCATATACATACTTTGATCCCGGTATTTTTATATTTGTAATCGATATTAGGGAGGTTCAAAAAAAAAAAATTCTCGCGTTCTTCAACGGAAAATGTTACTACGTTATGAAAAAGTGATTCATACAAAATTTGAGAGGTCTAAACATTTTTTTATGTAGTGCTCAAATGACTTTTAATTTTTTTCCTTCGTTTTTTCGTCAATTCTTTTTCTTTATTTGTTTTCTCACTCCTAAACAACATATTACTCCAAAAAAACACGCATACTTATTAGACGTTCAGTGATGTAAACACCGTGTTCTTGTTCATCAAGTGGTTGATATAATTTTCACAACCGAATAACATAACTTGATTCTTAATCTGCAAATACAAATTGTTTATGGTGAAAAAAATATTTAAATAAAAATTGTGTATTGTTACAGAAAACAATTAAATCAAGACTTACATTGGATCACGCACTAACATTTTCTGCATCGAGAAAAAAAATTAATACTCCGATAATCATGAAAGAAAAAAACATGAAAAAGGCGTTTGAGCACAAACTAAAAATCTGTTTAGAACGCTCAAATTTTGCAAAACTTTCTTTTTCTTAACATACTACAACTTTCCGTTAAGAAAAAAAACGATCATATATATAATAAATATATTTGACGTTTTGCGCGCATAAAATTTTTCCCAGATCGGTGTTCACGTTGTATATTACACGTAATGCGCACTTCGCGCTCATATTGCCTCCGTTCGTCGATGAAAAGGCTGGTAATATAATTTTTATGCAAAAACATAAATAGACGGTAGTGGATGTATAAAGGTAGGATGTTATCTCGTTTCCTGATTATCGAGTTTGGACGCTATTGCCCCCGGCATACACTTATATATATATATAGTATACTAGTAAAAATGCAGTGAACGAAAGAACACCAGCGTACGACATACGCATAGAGGAGTAGCATCGTGAAAAAAAGAAGGTGGTTCTTATCGGCCTATTAGATGGATCCGCTGACTCTTCGCCGTGTTATATATATATATATATATATATAAACGTACTTCATACGGGTGCTTTATCGAATCACCCTGTTCGCCAGTACCTATTCACCTTATAGGCGGGTTACTAAATATAAGTGAGTTGCTGTCGGGGCCGGGAGTTCTGTTATCGCAATCGCGAATCTTTAATCCACGGCGCTCTTTCACGGTTCTCCACCTTTTCACAAGCTCCCTACCAATTCTCTAACTCTCCGCGTGGGTACGTGGCTGCGAGCCTGTTACTTTAACGCATTGTAATAATGTTGTATCACCAATTAGCGTAATGTGCGAGAGAGCAAGACGATATGGACGGATAAAAGGCAGAGGGCGAGAGAGAGGGGGGAGAGGGGAGAAAAGGTTTCTCTGACGTAAAAGAACTCGGCTCAACTCGGGGCGGTAGCGAGCGTATCGTCATTAGCATCGTTACGATACATCATTCATCCACTTTGAAGAGGTGTATAGACCCAACGAGCCATCCCTTTTCCTTCTGCATACGTGCATACGGAGATGCATGTATGGCTTTTTATACAACGAGGTTTGCTTGGCAATGCACCGAAAACTTCTGGCGCACAGTAGCCTCCGTATAAAGCCATAAACGCATAGATATTAAAAAGTCTCGTACGTTGAATGTGTATGGTTCGAGCTCGTTGCATCGAAAGCTCTCCACTCTACCGTGAATAATTTTTGTACTAAATAATAATCGACTGAAATTCACGTGTGATCTGCCTCCAGGGTGATTCTCGTAATACTTTAATAAGAAGCCTTTGGCGTAATAGAGCCATTTGTGATAATTTTTTTTCCTCCCGGGATTGCCCGATCGGAGTTTCTCTTGGCATTCAGGACAGGGAGAAAACGTGTCACGAGGCGTACGAATTTCGAACTTTTTTTGGAAAGACGTACCAAGGCACGCAATACTCGGCTGGATTTTGTTGTGTAACTGTTAAGGGGCTACATCGACCTAGAGGCCCCAAAATAATTGGCAAATTCCAATTTCTTTCTGGGAAGCGGTTGGTGAAGAAGAAAAGCATTTTTTTTAACACGAAGGTACATATATTGAGAACTTTTGAAAAAATCACCAAAAAATACAGAAAAATTATTTTCCCGACGTTTGGCGGTGGACACTCTCCAGCTTAAACGGTCCATCCGAAATTCGAAAACCAAACGGGGTATTCAAGTTAACAATACGGACGAGTCGTTGACGATCGTCGATTTTTTTATTTATTTTTTCAGCCAACGTGACAACGAACTGAAACTAGAGCATACAAAATCTGTGGGAAAAAAGTCATCATTTTTACGTAACTATTTAAAAATAAAGACCGATTAAAAAAAAGTGAGATCGTCAACGACCTTTAAATCTTTCTCATCGTATCTCCTCGAAATTTGGAAACGATCCATCTAGTGGTTCGCGGGATATCATGTCCACCGACTTTGAAAACAGTGTTTCGAGAAAAACCCGTGTTACCGTTAACACGCGTTTCTCTGCAAACCCAATTTGAAGGGTCAGAATGATGATTTATTTTGCTAGTAACGCATTGGATGGAATAAATTAATCTTCACCCCGCATCTAGTACATATGTTTATGGTTACAATGTAATTTTTTTCGCAAGAAAATCTTTCAAAGTGTGCGTGGAGCTGCAGTTGGCGTTGCAGTCTTCCAACGACTCGAATGTAATTTGAAACGAAAACAAAAAACTATTTGTCAAATATTTCCAGCTGGCTATGGGTTCACGCTTCACTTTTCGAAATTAAAAAAAATACGAACAATGACAGCTTCTCCAAAAAAAACGTAATTTTTCTCTTGAAAAACAGCATGCTGAAGTAATTGTTCATAACAAATGGTTTATCCAATTGAAAAATGCGATCGTGAACCGAAAATGACTACTGTTTGAACGCTAACTGTGCAAACTCAAGTCCATAGTGTGAAAGTTACTCAAGATATCAATCCCGCCGTGTCAAGATATATAGTTTCGAGATGATCGCGTTCAAACTCGACGGATCGCGGTAAACCCGACGCGCACTGTTCCACTAGAATAGGTGTAACTTCGTCACTTTTAGAATTTCAGGGTCCACCCAGTCTTAAAATATTCTTGAAAGTTCACACTATAACAATTTGCAAGAGAAAAAAACGATTTCTCGAAACGTATAGTGCTGCTACCGCTCGCCCGGCCGAACATTAAAAACTGCAGCTCATTCAATTTAAGGATGTTGAGTCCCAAATCGCAAATGATGATAAAATTCTGAAAATTTGGTATGTTTTTGTATGAAGTATTTCAGAGGTCGTGTAAAAATTTTACGACAATCAGGAAGCTCGTTATTGAACAATTAATCTTCACAAATTAAATGTTGTTTTATGGAAACTGATGTAACTTTGCAATAAGTTTTTTTTTGACCTCTCAATTTTATAATATCTACAATATACTGAAAGCAACGGAAACAAAATGAAGTTTATTGATAAATTTTTTTTTATTTCTTTTAAAAATTGTTCTTAACAAAATGTTAATTTTTTTAATAACGAGCTTCCTAATCGTCGTGAAATTTTAATACGACCGCTTAAATACTTCATACAAAAACATACCAAATTTTTAGAATTTTCTTATCATTTTTTATTTCAACCCTTAAGGAGGTCGAAGTAATGACGATAGAATTCTGAAAATTTGGTATGTTTTTACATGAAGTATTCAGGAGGTCGTGTAAAAATTTCATGACGATTAAGAAGGTATTTATTGAACAATTAACATTAACATGTTTCATAGGGACTCAACATCCTTAAGAATATTTCAATGACATTTTCAGAGAACATACCTAAAAGGTGATACTATCGAATAGCAATAATTTTGGAAAATTCCATTTTTGACCAACCTAGATAGGTGTAGCCCGTTAATTCGTATTCGGAGCTTTTGGAAATTCGACGTGGACCGCGAATTGCGGTTTTCAGTTTCGCGGGTCAGCTCCCGGAGTCCGGGAGGGTCCAATACAAACAAGCGCCGAGGGGGGTGCCTCGGTGGTTCGGTAATTAATGGCTAGTTTGGCGGTCGGCTGGACAGCTGTCCCGTTTTTTCCTTTTTCCTAGGGGAACCAGCGCGTCTCATCCCTGCGCGCTCCGCCGGAGACGGACCAGAGATCTCTGCTCGCATCGTCGCTGCGTGTGTGGCTCGCTAGCCTCTCTATCGCTTTTATAGAACGCATGGCTATGTAAGCCGTCGCGCGGAACGTCGTCGTCGAGCGTGCGAGACGCGGAAACTGGCCATGCGGTCCAGCGAGAAAAAGAGAGAGAGAGAGAGAGAGAGAGAGAGAGAGAGAGAGAGAGACCGCGAGATGGAAGAATAAAAAAGAGAGACGGAGAAAGAGTCTCTGCGTTATGGTTCGCCCCGGGGTCCGCCGAGAGACGCGAGCGACGCCGTGGCTGCCAGCAGCGTCGGGAAGGACCAAGATGGATAGTCCGACACCAACGGACAAGATCAATTGAATTTCTATTTGGGCATTGCCGGGCGCACGCGCCGCCTCTTCCCCGCACCGCGAATTCCATCTCCCACGCTCTTTCTCTCTCGCTCTCTCTCTCTCTCTGTGTCTCTCACTCTCTTCCTTTAGTAGTAGAGCTAGGCCGGTTCTAACCCAGGGATCTCAGGGGGGAGCGGGGCGGGGGAGTCGAGCGCGGGGAAGCCGCGGTATGCATGGCGGGGGGGGGGGGGGATCCTGCATGCGGCAGCCGAGTGCTGGGTTGTGGTGGAGAGGGAGGGGGGTGTTAGAGAGTGGGGAGGCTAGTTTTTGGTGACGCTGTCTTCCAGGCGATAGCTGGACCCGCGGGCGAGAGGGGGAAGCCGCTGTCGACTCTGTGGGGGAGGGGGCATCATAGAGTTGCGTTTCCTTGAAAACCCATAAAATCTGATAATTTATTATCAACATTATAGATGTAAGCGGAGCATTTCCGAGATTGGGGGAAAAGGATCCAACACGCGAGAGAAGGGAGAGAGTCAATGAAACATACACTTTTTGTTATTATAACAATCACTTTTTATTTTTAATTGTGTGTGTGTGTGTGTGTGTGTGTGTGTGTGTGTGTGTGTGTGTGTGTGTGTGTGCGTGCGTGCGTGCGTGCGTGCGTGTGTGTGTGTGTGTGTGTGTGTGTGTGTGTGTGTGTGTGTGTGTGTGTGTGTGTGTGTGTGTGTGTGTGTGTGTGTGTGTGTGTGTGTGTGTGTGTGTGTGTGTGTGTGCGCGCGCGCGCCAACGTTTCAACCACCTCGTCCGAAAAGTCTCAAATTTTACGACTCTTTTTTTTCTTACGTCGAGCGCCAGGGACCGTCATACCCTATCGCTTCGCATGTGCAACTCGGGCCTCATCATTCCGTAGGTCCACACTTGAAAACCCATAAAATTTTACGACAGCAAGCGACGAAGACAGTGATCCGGGGAAAAAATGCATTTCCATTTTACCGGGCTTTAGTTTTTCATCTCCGAATGAAAATATATACAGAGAGTGCAACGTCGAACCTTGATGCCGACACTTGAGATCATACAGGTCTGGACAAGTTAGTCCCATGGTTAAGGATTTTTTCTTCGTTAACACCACTCTCCAAGCTATTAGAATTTTTTTTTATTGCTCCGCTATTCAGAGCATATACGATAACGCGGTGTTTATGTTGAAAAACTATAAACTTTCGGAGATCTATGGATCGGAGACCTTTTTAGGCTTCGACCGTGGACCACTTGAGCGCCGAGAGCCCATACATTTTTTTTTTTTTCACTACACGCATCTTGACTGAGATGCTCTTTTATTTTTCCCGGCATTCCGATGCGATATTAGAACATTCTCGTGGGTTGGTGATATTGACCGAGATGATAGGGAAAGACGGAAAATGTCTAGAGGGGAAAACCATGCTTAATGATCTGCTACGCTCAAAAGTGTTGGCACTTTCGATCGAGCAGTCAGTTAGTGAACATCATCTCTTTTGGGAAGCCTCGTTTCATCAAATATGGAGAGCAACGCGGAGAAGTCAGAACAAATCTTGCACGACCAAGCCGCGCTCCTAAGTTCATTCGAAGATTTTGCTGTGTGGGAACAACGGTGCGTTGAGTTTATCGAAGAGTTGGAAACGCAAAGCCGCATTAAGCGCCCGCGACTATCAATTGGACTTCAACAGTCATTGATAGCCCAAATAGCGCGGCTGGAAGGGTTGAGGAATTCTGTGCGTAATCATTTTATACACACGGGTGCAGGACACGGTCATCATGGGCTAATCTGGCGAGAGATTGACACATCCTTCAATAGTCGAATATTGACCGGTTCCGTAATCAATCGCAATCACATCGAACCACGGCAATTTCTCAACGATGCTCGCGACCTAGTGCTTCAACATGTGCAAAATACTATCTGCAAACATAACAGTATTAAAGTTAATACAGTGTTTAATGGCGAATTCGCGAGTGGAGACAAACATGCCAATAAAAGTGTCAACACGCGAAACTGTGAACTATTTAACACAAGCGATTTGAATGAGTGGTACCAGCAATGCGTTATGGAGCTATTAACCAAACTCGATGAATTTCAAGAACAAGATAGTGGCTGGGCTTTGCGGAAAATACTTAACCTCACGATAAATGTGAATAAGTATAATCCGATGCGTGCTGGGTGCTCCATATCATTGCCGCGGGAAATAATGATGAAGAGGGCTGTGGTTAACGTCAAATCGAACGACAATGCATGTTTCGCATGGTCAGTTGGCGCTGCTCTACGCCCAGCTGAACGACACAGTGACCGTCCGTCATCTTACCCACATTACTCAAGCATACTGAATCTACAGGGCATTCAATTCCCGGTAACCATACACCAAATAAAAAAATTTGAGCTGCAAAACAATTTATCCATCAACGTGTATACCACCACCACCAACAAAAAGGACATTGTTCCGATACGCGTGACTCAAGAGAAGAAGGAGAAGCACATCAATTTGTTGTACATGCAAGATACCGAGGACAACAAGGTGGGGCATTTTACATGGATTAAGAACTTGTCGAGACTAGTAAATGCACAACTGAGCAAAAAGGAGCACAAACAATATATCTGCGATAGGTATGTAAAGTTCACATAAGTTATATTCCGTTGGCATCTACTAGATCGATTGAACGAAACAATGTTTTTTTTTTTTTTTGCAGGTGTTTGCATTACTTCGGATCCGAGGATAAATTGCAGTCGCACGAGGTCGATTGTGGAGCAATAAACGACTGCGCGATCCGACTACCGAATGACACCAACAAGTGGCTCCAATTCACCAACTTTAGCCGGAAAGAGCGACATCCCTTCATTGTGTATGCCGATTTGGAGTGTGTTTTAGCAAAGACTGATGAGAAGAACCAAGCAAAAGATATGTATCAACATCATGAAGTGTTTAGTATAGGATACTACGTGTGTTGTGCGTATGATCAAGCACTATCTTCATATCACTCACGTCGCAGTGTCGATTGCGTTTCGTGGTTTGTCGAAGAACTGAAAAAACTAGCATTGCGCATAAAAGAAATTTTCTGCGACAACGTCCCAATGATTTATCTGACACCGAGCGAGTGGGCCAGTTTTCGCAACGCGACCCAATGTCATATATGCAGGAAACCATTCGCGCAAGAAGATGTACGCGTTCGAGATCATTGCCATCTGACTGGACGCTATAGAGGCCCTGCCCATTCTAATTGCAATTTAAACTACAAACAATCATTCTTCATTCCCATAGTTTTTCACAATCTATCGGGTTACGATGCACATTTTATAATCAAGGAAGTAGCCACAGCGTTCGAAGGAAAAACCGATGTGCTTCCAATCACAAAGGAGAAATACATCTCCTTCACGAAGCATGTTGAGATTACAGACGATTCAAAACATAAGATCCAATTGCGCTTCATCGATTCATACAAATTCCTCAACACCAGTCTCGACAAATTAGCCTCATTTTTGACCGAGGACAAACTCAAAATTTTACGCATGCAATTCCCAACGCTATCGACGGACAATTTCAATTTGCTGACGCGAAAAGGGGTCTTCCCTTATGAGTATATTGATGACGTGACCAAGCTAGACGACACTTGCCTACCATCACGGGACGCATTTTATAGTTCCCTGACAGATGCCACAGTATCCGAGAGTGAGTATGCACATGCTGAGAAAATTTGGGAGCGGTTCTCCATTCGAACGCTGGGTGACTATAGCGATTTATACTTGAAGACAGATGTCTTGTTATTAGCTGATATTTTCGAAAACTTTCGAAATACGTGCATCGAGAGCTATGGCCTAGATCCCGCGTATTACTACACATTGCCGGGGTATACCTGGGATGCAATGCTGAAACATTCGAATGTCAAGTTTGAATTACTAACCGACATCGACATGGTTTTATTCGTTGAGCGGGGTATACGCGGTGGTCTCAGTCAATGCTCAAACCGATATGCACACGCTAATAACAAGTACATGGAGTCGTTTGATCCATCGAAAGCATCATCATACTTGATGTATTTTGACGTCAACAATTTGTATGGATGGGCAATGTGTCAACCTTTGCCATACGGAGATTTTCGATGGGTCAACGACGTGTCCAAGTTTGATCCATCTTCCATTGCGCTAGATTCACCAACAGGCTACATCCTTGAAGTCGACTTGGAATATCCACAATCTCTACATGATGCGCACAAAGACCTGCCGTTTTGTCCAATACATGAAAAACCGCCGGGTAAGCAGGGGGAAAAGCTGTTAGCAACCGTCTGTGATAAAAAACGCTACATCATTCACTATCAAAATTTACAGCAGTGCTTACGACATGGACTTTGCCTCACGAAAATCCATAGGGTATTACAATTCACACAATCCCCATGGCTACGTTCATATATCGAGTTAAATACGCAATTTCGAACGCTGGCCAAAAACGATTTTGAAAAGAATTTATTCAAATTGATGAACAATGCGGTGTTTGGCAAAACGATGGAGAATGTGCGCAATCATGTAGATGTAAAGCTTTTAACAAAATGGGAGGGCAGGTATGGCGCAGAGGCAATGATTTCGAAGCCAAACTTCCACAGCCGAAGTGTTTTTTCGGAAAACTTTATTGCTGTAGAATTGCGCAATCTCGAGGTGAAATTCAACAAGCCGATATATGTGGGTATGTGCATCCTCGACATATCCAAAACGTGCTTGTATGGATTTCATCACGAGTATATGGTGCCTCTGTATCGGGATAAGTGTAAAATCATGTATACCGATACAGATAGTCTCATATATGACATTGAGAGCGATGATATGTACATGGACATGAAGCGCGACATTGTAAAATTCGATACGAGCGATTATCCGGTGGACAATAGGTATGGTATGCCGCTTGTCAACAAGAAGGTACCCGGTCTCATGAAAGACGAATGTAATGGTGCAATTATGACCGAGTTCATTGGACTTCGATCGAAAATGTATGCGACACGTGTTGAGGGTAAGAAGGACACTAGAAAAGTCAAAGGTGTCAAGAGCAGTGTTGTGGCTAGGACAATCACGTTTGACGATTATGCCCGATGCTTGAAGGAAGACATTGAAATGATGCGTAGTCAAACGTGTATTCGATCGAAGTTGCACAAGGTCTACACCATTCGTGAGACGAAAATCGCTCTAAGTCCTCATGATGATAAGCGGTATATCATACCTGGGACCTCTGAGACCCTACCATGGGGGCATTACAGCATACCGTTGTAACAAAGTATCATGCATATAAACTCGATGTAAAATTGTGTACATTTTTGTAAATACTTGATGTATAAAACTTGTGAAAATTGCGTATGTTTTTGTAAACATTAACTCGATGTAAAACTTGTTTGTTGTAAATATTTGATTTTGCAAAAATGGACTTTTGTAAGTAAAGGAAACGGCTTTTGTAATCCATGTGTACCCATTATTTCCCGCATACACTGTTCGAGAGTAGGGGGAAGAAGGGATTGGAGGGAGAGAAAACGCCTGCTGTGGCGCACCACGTTGACGGGTAGAAAGAGAGTCATAAAAGTCTAAATGTTTTTGGCCTTTTTTATTGACGACTACAAATCAGATTTACTTATCCAACTATTGTGGGCATTGTCGAAACCCAGCCATTTTACAAACATTCGATGACCGCGCTTCTTTAAAATTTTTTCTATCAGATAGATATCGGGGTACTTGACACGGAGAAGCTCTTGTTCGTAGAAACCACCGGCGATGGGTTCATCTTTATGGTCCTTCAAACGATACGTCACTGGATGCGTTTTCTTCACACGAGATACAGTAAATATTTCCGTTGTCCAATTTGGCGTGTAACCCTTTTCGAAAACACTCTTAAATTTGCTGATTCTCACTTTATCGCCAGGGGTGAATTTCGGTGGTGTTTTTATTGGCGGCTGAGTCTTATTGAAAACTTGCCGCAATATTTCCTTCTCAGTCTCCGCGTTGACATTTCTCGGTTTCATCTTAATGGTACGGTGTACGGAATCATTATATTCAGCTACTAGATTATCAAGAATATCGATCCACTTATAATTACCACGAAGACTAAATTGCATCCACATCTTATTTTTCAATGTACGATTGAAACGCTCGCAAATGGATGCCTTCAAGTTGCTATATGTTGAATACATGTGAATATTGTACTTTTTCATTAGGGATTTAAAGTGACAATTGTAAAATTCTTTTCCCTCGTCGCCGTGCAAGTGCTGTGGTATGCGTCCCTTAACGAGTATCGACTTCATTGCGGCTGCTGCATCTTTACCACTCTTACTCAGTATTGGTACGGCCCAGGCGAATTTCGAGAAAGTATCGATGACGGTGAGGAGGAATTTATGTTTGGTGTTTTGATGTGCGTACGATGACATATCGACGAGATCAGCTTGCCAGGTCTCATCCAAGCCGCGGATGTCCACATGTCGACGCGGATAGTTTCGTCGAGCAGGCTTATGTAGCTCCAGCACGAGAGCGCTCTTTTTCTCGTTCATTTTCTAGTCCACTCAGTCGCGCATCCAGTGCAGCAATGATCCGTGAATTACGAATCACCAAATCTTGTAGATTTTTGACATTGGCCTCGAGTGTCTTTGCAATATCTCTTATCGTAGCTTCAAGTCCATTAACCAGCAGCTGATTACTCTCGTTCATTTCTTTGCGAATGTTCTTAATGATAGTTTGCGATCTTTTGTGTAAAGTATTTAGAGTGATGGCGTCGTCTTGTCCTTCCGGATTAGCGATGTTACACAATCGTTTCTGCCCCACGTCATAATGACCATCTGCGGTGGTTTTAAACCCAATCCCAGGTCGGCCTGGAGGACCTTGCTTACTGAGGAGTACACTCTGACGCAATTGGCGTCCAAACACATCGACACTCATGATGAGAATGCATAAATTTTCCGACGCCGAGTTAATAAATTATTTCAGCTTCACGCAATTCCTCGATAATCGATATAATTTCATTCGCATGGGCCGAATTTCCGGCTGCTTGTGATGCCAGAAGTAGACGAAGACGGTCTACCAGCTCATTGGGATTGTCCCAATATACATAGTCCAATTGAGCGTTTTTTCTAGCCAGCTTATACGTTGGCATACCCTTTCCCACGTGGTGATCGGCTATATTTGCAATATAAGTGTTGAATTTGTGACAGGTATTACGTCGTATGGCCGCACTAGGCTTATAAAATTTTTTGTGAGCATTCGTCGCAATGACAATTTTTTCATAGTTTTTCAAATCGTCTGGTGTGAGAGTTTCGATATTGGGCACTTTTTTAAACAGCAGCTCAGTTAATCCAACAGTTTTCGCATAATTCACATCTCCCACACGAATATGTTGAGAGTCGAAATTTATCGGAGAATCACCAATCATTAATCGGTTGTTTGAGAGATTCCGCACACCATATGATACATCCAGGCTTGCTTTTCTATTTGTTCGTAACAGCAGGAGATATTCGGTGATTAAGTCATCGACATTTTGTGACTCATCATCATCATCATCCTCGTATATCAATTTGAAAGAATCTTGTGTTTCACTCTTGAAGGAATCGTGTGTCTCGTTCTTCAATTCATGTTTCACACTATTTATCGCATCTCCTTCTTTATCGTCGGCTTTTTCATCCTTGATTTCCTCCTTCGCCGGCTCACCGTTTTTGTATGACACCAATTTCTCCAATGGTCTGACTATAGGCTTAAAGACATCTCGCATTCTCTGCTCATCACTCTCTTTGCCAATTTTCATCATTCGATGCTTTCGTCTAATTGCATCGCTCGCCTTGGCAATTTCACGCAATACATTTTTTTCTCTCAACAGTTGTTCGCTCTTCATGTTGTCACTGTCGACGCGTGCACAATACTGCCTCTTGAACCACCAGCGACGATTCATTTATCAATGGTGAGAAAATCATCAAAACCTTGTCTATATCGACCCTCGTTCATATTGCTATCTTTGTCGATCGTGATAAATGCATACTTGTCGGAATTCCAGCATTTCATGCACATGTTTTTGAAGCATGTATAAGTCATATCCGTATTAACGTGATCGTTGTACACATGTTTGAGATTCATATCATCCTGCTTGAAAAGCACCACGAAATTTGCATTATCTCTCACGAGATGTTTGGGGATACGGGTGTACGTCTGACAAAGATAAAAACTGTCTACAATCTCGTGTCTTCCCATGGAAAAGAATGCTCTAACATTATCCTGCTTTTCGCACGCAATATCATCAAAGATGAATATAGAGTGGGGACGTGCATCACTTGGTGCAATCACTTGTTCATGCTCATTGAATGGATTATATGTAACTCCATGCACAGGTTCAAGTAATTGTTCGAGCAACTTGTACTTTGGCTGCTTCAGCGACTTGGAATACAAATAAATGTTCTCAAATCTCAAGCCATTGGGATGGATGATGAGAGTGAGCAAAGCATTGGTTTTTCCACAATTTGATGGACCACAAAACACCGCACGTATGCTATCCGGCAATAACTGTCCATGACGCTTTTGTCTTTTCTCCCGGCCATCTTCGACAAATTCATCGAAATTTATCACGGGAAGGCTACCTCCGTGAGTTTGCTTCTTGGATGCCATCTCGCACAGGACTAACGGAAAAATCATATAAATAGCATTTTTATACGGATTCGCCGTCAGTCGAGTATTGTCTTTAGACATGATCGTTCATAGCGGTAAAGGTGTCGTCAATCGCCTAATCAACAATCTACCCGTTGAATTGCATCTGCCTGGTTATCAATATTGCGGCCCAGGCACAAAGTTGGCCAAGCGTCTTGCTCGTGGTGATCCGGGCATTAATCCATTGGATGCAGCTTGCAAACAACACGATATTGCATATTCGAAAAATCCGGATAATCTTGAAGCGAGACATTTGGCGGATAAAGTGTTGGCTGAACAGGCTTGGCAACGCGTTAGTGCGCGAGACGCTAGTATCGGTGAAAAAGCCAGTGCTTGGGGCGTGGCAAATATTATGAAGACAAAGAGAAAATTTGGTATGGGGATAAAGGCCCGCAAGGGTGGCGTTTGTTTGAAAAAAATAATTGGCGCTGCGAAGAAGACAATGATTCAAAGTGATGATCCACATAAGATTATTAAATCAGCTCTAAAGGGTGCTCGTGCAGCTGTAAAGATGCAAGGTGGTAAAGTACGCACACCTCGAGTTCTACCTGTACCCCATAAAATTGGTGGTTTATTACCGTTCCTCGTGCCTATTTTTGCGGGTCTTAGCGCTGCGGGTGCTTTGTCAGGTGGTGCGGCGAGCATAGCTAAAGCGGTAAATGCTGCTCAAGCAGCTAAACGTGAATTGGATGAAAGTAAGCGCCATAATCGAACAATTGAAGCGATCGCATTGGGTAAGGGCTTACATCTGAAACCATATAAGCAGGGATTGGGTCTTCATATTAAGCCAAAAAACTAGAAGTTACGCTACCTCACCGACCTCTCACCGACATCGATCTTCTCAAATATGCGAAAATCCTAAAAATTCCACATTTTCGTGGAGTTTACATGCGCGATACATTGCCAGCGAGCGGGCCCCTCAAATGTGAAGCAGCAATTGTCAATTTGGATGAAAATGTTGGTCCTGGAACACACTGGGTCGCTTACAAAAAGACTGGATGGAAAGTCCTGTACTTTGATAGTTTCGGCAACCTTCCACCACCATCCGAACTCATGAGATATTTTCGTGTTGGTAGCGTAAATTATAATTATACTGGATATCAGGAATATGATACAATTGAATGTGGACATTTGTGTCTCAAATTTCTTTGTCGGCAATTACAGCACAAAGACAAATATACACTATATATAGGGGGGAAATGACGTGGAGAATTCAGTTGTTAATTTACCAGCATCATGGATGAAAGTTTAACATTGACCATATCTGGCTCATCATCCATACTCGAGGTGCAATACTTTCCCCCCATCGAACTCTCGCCACACAAAAATTATACTCTCGGTCTCGTGGAATTGTTGACTTTCAACTCTATTCCCAATATCGACGATGGTCACGATAAACTTTACGTGGGAGAAGAGGTGTTGACGATACCTACGGGTAGTTATGAAATAGAGGATATCGAGACGTTTGTACAAGCAGAGCTCTCGCGTAAAAACATCAGCATCAGCATTAAACCCAATAATAATACGCTACGCAGTGAGATCGAGTGTGATCATGATGTAAATTTTGAGCCGACAGATTCTATTGGACATCTACTAGGCTTCACCGCACGCAAATTGGAAGCCAATAAAAGACATGAATCTGACCTTCCTGTAGCCATTCTCAAAGTGAATGCCCTACGCGTTGAGTGCAACATTACCGCTGGTGCCTATATTAACGGACAAAAAGTACACACAATTCATGAATTCTTTCCATCTGTGCCACCGGGCTATAAGATCATTGAAGTTCCCTCACATGTAATTTATCTGCCGATTACAAGTCGAACGATTGATACGATACAGCTTCGCATAGTGGATCAAGACGGTGATTTGGTAAATTTCCGCGGTGAAGTAATCACCATACGCCTGCATATAAAGTCGTGATGGGTATAGTTTTCAATAGATCTTCCAATAACAATAAACAACCATGGATAAAAACGATCAGTCGTCGGCCAGCGCCCAAAGTGCTAACACCTCAAAACGTGCTACTCTTGAAGAGTTTGGGTCTCAAAGTGCGTGGCGAAAGCGTGTAAAAAATTATTTAGTCTGTGCTCTGTGCATCTGCTGCGTGAAATGGAAGAAGAAATCGTAGACATTCAGACACCCGTGGTCTTTGATGAATCCATCATCCATTGCGAGATTCACGCTCATCAGCCATATGCATCTTCAACCTTCAATAACAGCGATGAAATCCGTATTGCCATCCAACATCAAGACCTCTCCATCCTGCCAAGCAAGAGTTCCCTACACATATGTGGGAAATTATCCAAGCGTGATGGGATGCCAACCGCTGCTACAAGTCTCGTCAACAATGCCATTTGTCATTTGTTTGAGGAAGTGCGATATGAATTGAATGGCATAGAAATCGATCGTAATAAGAATGTTGGCATTACGAGCGTAATTAAGGGATATTCATCTCTCTCACCGGCCAAAAGTTCTATGCTCGAGAACACTGGATGGCTCGATGTCGAAGAGACCAAGCAGATTGTAGATGTATCGGGAAACTTTGATGTGTGTATACCGCTCAGCATGCTCCTCGGCTTTGCCGAAGATTATCGTAAAATTGTCGTAAATGCCAAGCACGAGTTGATTCTCACGAGATCAAAGACCGATGATAATGCCATTGTACAAACGGCCGCCGAAGACTACAAACTCGTATTGCATAAAATAGAATGGCTCGTACCGTATGTAACAGTCTCGGATCAGCGAAAAATTCAGCTGTTAAAGTTTCTCGCCAAAGATGCACCAATCTCCATGAGTTTCCGAACATGGGAACTGTATGAATATCCATTGCTGCCTGCCACCTCTAAGCACGTGTGGTCTGTGAAAACTTCGAATCAACTGGAGAAGCCACGTTATGTCATACTCGCGCTGCAGACGGGACGGAAAAATAAGAAACAACAAAATGCCAGCCACTTTGATCATTGTAACCTGAGCGATGTCAAACTTTACCTCAACTCACAATGCTATCCATATGGAAATTTGAATTTGAACATTGACCAAAATCAATATGCTCTACTCTACGAGATGTACGCAAACTTTCAACTGACCTATTACAGCAAAGAGGCTGAACCATGGCTGAGCAGGATTGAATTTTTAGAAAAAGCCCCCCTCGTTGTCATTGACTGCTCAAAACAAAACGATTCTCTCAAGTCCGGCCCTGTTGACGTGCGTCTTGAGTTCGAATTGAAAAATAATATTCCGCCACAAACTTCAGCTTACTGCATGATCCTCCATGATCGCATTGTCGAGTACAATCCAATCAGCGGTGGGGTTAAAAAATTGGTATAAAATCATGCTGATGATTCGCACCCGCATCAGTCAACATGGAGCTTATCGTCGATGTACAGGGCTTCAAGAGACCCACGAACAAATTTGTCCTGAAGGAGATGTCCATCATCAAACTCCACGACAAGGATGCTGAACCGCTGACGCTCACCTTCGACGCACCATTTGCATGGGACTCTCTACCGGCCAAGTACAAAATGACAAACAAGTGGTTGGAACGCAATTTCCATGGAATACGATGGGAACACAGCGGCATACCGTACGAGGCAGCTAGAACGACAATTCGAGGAATCTTGCAAGGAGCTCCTACCATCTATGCCAAGGGATTCGAGAAGTGCTCATGGCTATCGAGATTCACGGATTCAGCAACAAAAGTCATCGATCTGGAGACTCTGGACTGTCCAGCGCTGCAGAAGTTGCCGAAAATCACGAAATCCAAATGCCCGCATCATTCCTCCAACACGAAATACAATTGCGCCCAGGCAAATGTAAAATCACTGAAAAGCTGGTTGAGTGTATACGAAGCGTTGTGTGAGTGAGGGTTTTTTTTTTTAAAGGAATAAAAACATTTTGAACAAATATCGTTCTCTCCATTTATTTCCTATATCTACGGCGAATACAGTTTGACATTTTTTTTTCTTTTTTTTTTACATTATATTCGATGAAAAAGTTTTTTTGTACATTTTTACATAGCACTAAGCGTTGAAAACTCTATCATGATGACTGTGATGCAAACAGTCTTTGCACTCTACGATGGTGACGATGCCAGCTGCCGCTGAACTCGTTGTTTCCACCGGGCCTTCACGAGCGTTCTTTTCCACCATACTCAGACTCGAGCGTCGAAAACTCTACGATGATGATGATGATGACTGTGATGCAAACAGTCCTTGCACTCTACGATGGTGATGATGATGCTGGCTGCTGTTGAACTCGCTGTTTCCGCCGGGCCTTCACGAGCATTCTTTTCCACTATACTCAGACTCGACGGAACTCGACGCTGTTGTATTTTCCACCAATGTACTTCATGTAGAGTTGACCATTGCGCGCCAGTTGCAGCATACTCTCGAACATTTTCACATCTTGATCGAAGGCCTTTACCAGCCGTGCTGGCAAGAAGACGGCAAACTCATTTGCAACGTCCACGATGTAGCGTTTTCCAAACTTGGTCTGTACAGCTCTCATGTCCGTGATTTGATGATCCGTATCGACGTGGAGTTCTGACAGCTTCTTCGTTGGGAGGAATTCCGCCATCAGGCTGACTTTGTTGATATTTGAGAGATCCATTTTCACTCTTTTTCAAAGTTCTTTTCGGAGAAGTTGATGGTGCGGTGGAATAGTGCAGTCTGAGCTTGGTCCATGAAATCATAAGCTCCCTCGTAGCCCCTCCACTCAGATTTTACAAACTTCTCCCCACTTATCCAATCATAGGCGCGTTTAACAGGTTCAAACACGTTCGAAGAACCCCGCACGTAGAGCATTTCCCCCCTCGCAACACTTTCCACAGTCCCGACGTTGGGGTGGGGGACCATCAATGTGATCCTTCATCTGTGGCGTATTATAATGCTCCATGCATGGAAGATACGATATCACTTCACTATCGTTCCGATGATGCTCCGGCAAACGATCCCACAGTAAACCAATAAAGTTACCCCAATACTTTAGGATCAAGACCTTTGGAACTTGTTCGAGCTCGTTTTTGGTCAAGTCTAGGGGGTGCTTGGCCGGATGCACTGCGTACATACTCGCACATCTGAACATCTTGACGTAATGTTGTGGAATGAAACCTCGACGGGTTGAAACTTATTTTGGAATAACGCCGCAGCTGCATGCAATAAATAAAACATTTTATGGGCTTTGAAGGGCCGCCCTTCATATGGGAACTATCGTTATCTCACTCCCGAGGATTTTCCTACAGCGGCTTCCCCCTCTCGCCCGTGGGTCCAGCTATCGCCTGGAAGACAGCGTCACCAAAAACTAGCCTCCCCACTCTCTGACACCCCCCTCCACCTCCCCCGCCACAACAACCCCGCAATCGGCTGCCGCGTGCAGGATCCACCCCCCCCCCCCCCCCGCCATGCATACCACGGCTTCCCCGCGCTCGACCCCCCCACCCCGCCATGCATACCCCGGCTTCCCCGCGCTCGACTCCCCCGCCCCGCTCCCCCCTGAGATCCCTGGGTTAGAACCGGCCTAGCTCTACTACTTCCTTTCTTAAACTTCCTCCTTCTTTTCCGCTCTTTCACATCGGTTATCACATTGTGAAAGAAACTCGTACACATCGAGAAATAATGGAATCTGGACCGACTGTATCGAGCGGAAAAAATACGCTATCGTAGACGGTGTGTAATAACAGGGCTAAAATAAATAGGAAAATAGCGATTCGAGACTAGCCATTAACGGGTTACACTTAAGGATGTTGAGTCCCAAATCACAAATGATGATAAAATTCTGAAAATTTGGTATGTTTTTGTATGAAGTATTTCAGAGGTCGTGTAAAAATTTCACGACAATTATGAAGCTCGTTATTGAACAATTAACATTTCCAAATTAAATGCTGCCTTATGGAAACTGATGTAACTTTGCAGTAAGTTTTTTTTTTGACCTCTCAATTTTGTGATATCTACAATATACTGAAAGCAACGCAAACAAAACGAAGTTTATTGATGAATTTTTTTAAATTTCTTTTAAATATTGTTCTTAACAAAATGTTAATTTTTTAATAACGAGCTTCCTAATCGTCGTGAAATTTTACGACGATCTCATAAATACTTCGTACAAAAACATACCAAATTTTCAGAATTTTCTTATGATTTTTTATTTCAACCCTTAAGGAGGTGGAAGTAATGATGATAGAATTCTGAAAATTTTGTATGTTTTTACATGGAGTATTCAGGAGGTCGTGTAAAAATGTCATGACGATTAAGAAGCTATTTATTGAACAATTAACTTTAACATGTTTCATAGGGACTCAACATCTTTAACTCGTGGGCGGAAATAAAGAGGAATTGTGTGATTTTTTCTGGGCAAACGTGTACAGATTTTCAAATGATTATTTTGTGCATTGAAGAGTGTGGTTTTAAGTATCGTCTTTAGTATTTCCAATGTTTGTATTGAAAAATATTTATAAATATGGTACATACAATGGTCCGTGCAGACCGCTATTCAAAAAAACGTCCTTCGCGGTGACCACCACTCGGATAACATGTCCTGACTAATTCAACAGCGCTGAGCCAAAACCGCTGATGCATGAAATTTGGACAGTAGCTTGATTTTGTTACGTGGCTCCCACTGAGAAGGCATTTTCCGAAATTAACCCCGCGAGGGGAGAAAAGGGGTGATAAAGTTTGTATGGAAATGAAAGAAATCTGGTCGGATTTACTTGAAATTTGATATTCGCGCTTCTTGGCATAATTGATGCAACGCGTATTTCATCGTTTTTAGAAATTCAACCCCTAAGGGAAGAATGAGGGTGGCAAAGTTTGGATGTAAAATAAAACAAAAATCTGGTCAAAAGATTTACTTGAAAGTTAGTAAAAAAAGCTCTTCAACACAATTAATAAAGCACGTATTTTAGTGTTTATCGAAATTATACCGCTAAACGAAGGGGTGGCCAAGATTGTGCCGAAAATTAAAAAAAATTGGGTCCAATTTACTTGAAACTTTGTATTACTGCTCCTAGACACAATTAATCAAATTTCAACGATGTCGGAAATTCAATGCTTAAGGGGAAAAGAGGGTAGCAAAATTTGTATGGTAAAAGAAATATCTGGTTAGATTTTCTTGAAACTCGGTATTAATGCTCTTCAATACAATTGTACGTGTTCCTTAATGAACCATTTCACGAGCGCATTTCATTAAGGAGCATGTAACACAAGTCTACGCGAGCAAAGCCGCAGGCAAAAAGTTGGTATCAAAATAAACCACGTTTAGTTTTTGCATAAACTTATCTAGTGTTTTTCGAGGAAGGATTTAATAAAATATTGATTGTCGAAAAAAATGACCGGGGCTAAAGTGGAAGTATCGATTTTTGGTAAAAAAAATGCTCCATTTTCGTTGATAAAAGAAAACTATGCATCGAAATAAAAATTTCTTCGTTTGAGCACTGCTTTTTGATATGTAAAAGAAGCTTAAAAAATTCGAAGTCGATCGTTGCAGTGATTTTTTAGACACCGTGACACATTTTTCAAAAAATGCCCATAACTCCCTCAACGTAGAACGGATCGACTTGACCTTTCCAGGGAATATTTTTGAAATGTCATATTTTGAGAATCCGGCCAAAACCAAAAATCGCTGTTTAAAAAAATTTTAACCAGGTATGATCCCTTAACGACACATTTTTTTACAATCGACGCTGCGTCTCGGCCGAAGAATTGTTCTGCCTGAGAAAGAGTGCGGTGCTGATTTGATCTACTAATGTAGACCGATATATGTATATGTGTAGTTCCGCTCGAGGAGTGAGAAACCCGGAGTAATTTTGTCGAGTGCCCACCGGAAACGCGAATCAAAGAATAAACATATAGGTATACGCAGAGACGTTCATCCATATGTTGATGTACCTTATTTGCGTTTACGCGAGCCACTGGTATTTCGATTTAATCGCTTCAATCGTTTTTTCTTTTTTCTCTTCGTGATGCGCGCTGCAAATAAAAGGGCGCGCGGCTAATTGCTCCGACAGGCTAGAAACGGTTGAGCGGTGATTAATTAGTTTCTTTTTTCCACCAAGCTCAGACGGTCGTACGTTTAATTATTTCGTGATCAGACGGGACGGCAAACTCGAACGATAATTGAACATTTGGAATTGGACGCACGTGCCGAAAAATTTTATTCAGCTGTTTTATTTTGTCCGGGAAACGATTGACTGATCAATTATCGATGAGTGGCGTTTCTTGACAATTCAAAACAAGCGCAAGCGAAGGAGAAAAAAAATGCATTATCACACGCTGTGTTGCAAGATTCGATGTTTTTCCATGTCACGTAAACTCTTATTGCGCTTCATTCTGAGAATAATCATAAAAATTTACATGGTCAGCAGTCAATAACCGATTAATATTATCGTAGGCTTCCGTCTGGTGCAAGTTTAACGCTGGTACGAGAGTGAGTCTGTATCGACGCGGTTGCGTTATACGTATCGAAATAATTTGCCTCGTATGGATTCTCGGTAACGAGCCGAGTGAGATAAAGGCAATCAATTGTTTATAATATTTCGTTACTTCTCTGGGGCAGCGAGCGGCAGTCTTTGGCATAATATTAAACCGCGGAGACAAAAGTGCATTGTTCGGGTTTACCAAACCCAAACGAGGGTGATTTGGTTCGATCGACATGACTATCGGATAATCGTGCATCGATCAACGAGCTACATCTACCTAAGTGGGTCAAAAAATTGCATTTTCTAAAAATATTTTTATTCGATAGTATCGCCTTTCAGCTACATTCCCTGAAAAATTCTTTGAAATATTCCTAAAATTCCTAAAATATTCCTAAAATGAGCTGTCAGCACCATACTTCAAACTTTGAACGTGTTTTTCTCGAGACACTGCTTTGAAAGTCGCTGGACACGATATCTCAAGAACCATTCTAGGGATTATTTTCGAATTTACAGAAAATACGACGAGAAGCATTTGAAAGTCGTTAACGATCTCACTTTTTTTTAATCGATCTTCATTTTTTTTAATTATGTAAATATGACGACTTTTTCATAAATGTTGTTTGCTCGAGTTTCAATTCATCGCTACGCTGTTAAAAAAATTATTTTAAAGATCCTCGATCGTCAACGACTTGTATTTATAGTTAACTTGAATAACCCGTTTGGTTTTTAGATTTTGGATGGACTGTTCAAGCTGGAGAGTGTCCACCGCCAAACATCGCGAAAAAATGTCATTACCTTCCAGCGGTCATGTTTTTGTTGTTTTTCTATATTTTCGGTGATTTTTTAAAGGCTCTTAATATATGTACCTTTGTGTTTAAAATAAACTTTTCTTTTTCACCAACCGTTTACCAGAAAAAATTCTGCATCGTGCCGATTTTTTTGGGTTTTTCGGTAGATGTAGCCCCTTAAGATTTTGCGCAATCGACTATAATTACGAAAGTGTTGGCGCGAAGAGTTCAACGAGCCTCGTGACGTTTGTAAAATATCGGTAGTGTCATTGAATTTATTTGTAGATTAAAATAAAGCATCTTTGAACTCTTATTGATTGACGGGTGATAACATCTTCAATGAACTCCCGTTGCTTCAGAATGTTTCTAAGGATACGCGCGACGAACGAAAAAAACGACAAGAATTCTTTTTTTTAAATGCTAGCGAGAGAGGTTTTGGTATACATAGCTTGGCGGCACCCACGGTTAGGGGGGATCCCCTACTGATCTGCCGAGATTTAATTTATCGATGTACCAAGCGAGAGGTGGGCGAGTCTTCGGGACTCACGGGAGGCTCTCGCTTGGTTCGTTCAATGTATCATTAGGCATTTATTGCGATCGCCACGCGCTTCTCCGACGCATCCATAAGCTGCATAGTTCTACGCTCTTTCTCGTCCACGTATTACACTCTTGGACATCCGTTTTCCCATATGGGACCATCCGTGTCGTTTCATTGATTATTAAAAATCGTTACTTCTTTTTTTGCTTGTGATTTCGAACTTTTTGTTGCATTTTGGAAAAATGTGGATATTGATAATGAATTATGGAGGAAAATATAAATGGGCTGATTCATTGATAAAATAAACAAATATTTTTATAGATTCGTTAATTTCATTAGGCTTGATTTTTAAAATATATACTTTTTATACAGTCATTTATTTTTGAAAAGTTACCCTCTGTATACAGTCTTCTCTTCTATTTTCCTTGATAATAAAAATTCAACAAGTTTTCCGAAGGAGCTTTACTTTTCATCGTCTTGCAGCTAGTCATAATGTATTATTGAGGAAAATATAAATGTACTGGTTTAATGATGAAATAAATAAGATCAAATATTTTGTACGCATTCAGTTATTTTATTATTTTCGATAAAAAATATTTTCTACATTTATTCATTTTATTATTCTTATTAAACAATATATTCTAGATGTTTCGTACTAATATTAATGTGACTATTTTTTTATAAAAAATATATTTTACATTTTTTAAGATAATCTTTTATTTTATTGTCCTTAATAAAAAAAAAAATTCAACAAGTTTGCCAAAGAACACTCCTCATCGGCTTGGCTATTGATAATGAATTATTAAGGAAAATATAAAGAAACGAATGAACGATGAAATATATAAAAATAAATGATTTTTTAATACATTCATTCATTTTATCAGTCTTCATGAAACATATATTCTACATTTTTTATACATGTATTCATTTGATTATTCTGATGAAAAATATATATTTTAAATATATCGCACGTTTAGTCACTTTATATTTTCTTAATTTTTTTTTAATATGTCACATTTTCTATATTACTTTTTAATTGATTGTCCTTGATAAAAGCTGTATTCAACAAGTTTTCCGAAAAAAAGCATCACTCCTCATCAACTTGTGGCTTTTGATGATGAATTATAAAGGAATGGGCTAATTCAATCATGGAATAAATTAATATTATTTTTTTTATACACCATTCTTTTGTTATTCTTTATAAAGGATATATTCTTAATGTTTTTATCTATTTATTCATTCAGTTATTTTTATTAACAAATGTATTTTAGATGTTTCGTATATTTACTCATTTTATCATGTCAATTATCATTCATTTTATTCGATAAAATTTATTTCGTTATATAAAAAATAAATTCAACAAGTTTTCCGAAGAAGAGTAACTGCTTCTTGATTTGTAATAGCCCGATCAACATTTTCGGTGCGGGTTGAAGCAAAATTTTTGGCATTGCATGCATATTAAAAGATCTTTTCCCGAACTAAATAAAGGCGATCAACTGGAAAAGAAAGATAGCTTTTGTCTGGATGCGGTCATTATTTAGTGACTGAAATGACGCGGAGTAGCCCATACGCGTGTATTTGCAGTATCGAAGCGAAGGTACAGTGGACAAGCCGGACAGCCACGACGTGGGGTATAGGTGAACCATTCACTGGCTTCATTCACGTCAGACGTGAGGCGACCGCGTCATTTATCTGGCCCATGCTATACATAGTGCAGTGATCTCGCTTAACGATGCATTTTGCCCGGCGAGCGCTCAGCACGCCGAACAAGAATTTCGATATCGTCGTTCAGCTGTTCAGTCACGGATCTACGCTATTAAACGTTTATACGGTTTTCTCTTCCCATCGTTCTCTCCCCTCACCTCTCTCTCTTTCACGCCGCCAAAAGCTACGAACCGGACAATGAGAATAGTATTCTAAAATTCGTTCCTTCAAAATGAAGAAGCTCGCACCTAATTAATTCTGACTAATTTTGGCTGTGTTTCAATTTATCAGTTAGTTCGGCCTTAGAAATACTCTACTGCAACGAGGCTTTATTGACTCTAAATAGCACTTAATTTCGCAACGTGGATCTTGGTAAATCTGAGGGTTCTTTTTTAATTGATGCGAACATTTATTGCTAAAAGGGAAGAAGCTATGCAACGAAAATAGTTTTTTTTAAATTTTCTATTCCAAATACAAAATTTTAATTACAAAATAAAAAATGTTGTGTTGCATTTAGGATGTGATCATTCCTGACTAATTTCAATTGAACTTCACTAAATATTTTGTTGTACTTTTCGCATTACTTCACTACGATGGGGCTTTATTCATTTTGCGGCCGGCTGTATCGCCATACAGCGTGCAAATTTGTAAAACTTGACCGTTCTTTTTTACTTTGTTGAATTTTTTTTTCAATTTTCCACATACTGCATTTGAAACAAAAAAATTTGCTCCTAATCACTCCTATTCACACTAATTTTACGTAAATTTTAATCGACCACTTTATTTAGTCCCTGGAAGGGCTTCACTCAAACAAGACTTCATTACTTTCAACAATTCCTCAATTGTGGCACATGATTATTTATTTGATGATTCTCAGGTTTTTTTTTCATTCGTGCGAAAAATGATCATCGACAACTTATACGAAGTGGGATTAGCGATAATTAGTTTAATGTTCTTTCGAAGCGTGTCCCGCCGACTTTATTTCGGAGAGTGGCTTTATTCTCCGGCTGAGCATAGTAATCGGTGAATGCCGGGTGTATTTAACGTGCGTGCTCGTACAGGGAGTGGCGTGATGGTCTATCGAGGAGGCGCACACGGAAAGCCCGATGGATAACACGTGCTCCTGCGAAGATGTAAAATGCAGGGCGAAAACCGTTCCCTTTGTCCATTTTATGACACACACATACACACACACAAACACATGCACGCATGTAGTATTGTTGCTCGACGTTTTCCGGTGCACGCGAACGACTCGTTAACTTTGGCCGATCAAACTGGCACCATAAATGCACGCCTCTATCTTTCGTTTTTTTTTCTTATCAATTGGGCTATTATAGAAGAAAGAGTTAGAAGAGCGTCTACAACTTGTCGCAAACCATTGGTTCGATGCAAACCATAATTATTATTTTTACATCGCGACAGTACAAACTTAGTTTTAGTGGAGTAAACTTAGTCGCATTTAGTAATTTATTAGAATTTAGTAATTTAGTAGAATTTAGTAGAATTTAGTAGAATTTAGTAGAATTTAGTAGAATTTAGTAGAATTTAGTAGAATTTAGTAGAATTTAGTAGAATTTAGTAGAATTTAGTAAAATTTAGGAATTTAGGAGAATTGAGTAATTTAGTAAAATTTAGTAATTTAGTCGAATTTAGTAATTTTTCAGAAATTCGTAATTTTGTAGCATTTAGTAATTCAGTAGAATTTAGTAATTCAGTTGAATTTCCTAATGCAGTAGATTTTAGTAATTTAGTAGACTTCAATAACTCAGTATAACTCAATAATTTAGTGGAATTTAGCAATTTTGTAGAATTTAGTAATGTAGTACATCAACAATTCATTTAGATAGAATACTTTAAATTAAGTTTGGGTCAGTACATCTAAAATTATTATCAAGATTTTAAATGACAAACTGAAACCATAAACGAGGTATTTAACGATAAATAAAATAGTTAGCGAAATATATTTATCAATATTGTTTTCGAAAGTATTCGAGAATTATTGTTAAAATGGAATCGGTTTGTTGGTGCGATATCCACTTATAACAATTATCTTTTTCCTCAAAAGCAAGTACATCATTTTCCATTATAAATTCGCATGTACCATTTTTAGGTAGTATGCGCACAATAAGTGATATCGATTCGTCGAAATTTCCGTTTGAACAATGTGTTTACTTCTCACAGCGGTCTTTATTCTTCTTCTTTCAGGGTTCTTTTACGAACCCCCCGCATCGGAGCGGCCGCAAGGGTGCGGGGTTCGCAGATCGTAAAACGGGGAGTAGCTCTATAGGGCCGAGGAAGATCGTTTATCATAGCTCGGCACTGTCAATCTCCAAGGCATTGATACGGCGACGAGGCATCGTAGACGGTACGATGCTGTATATATATATATATAAAAACGAATTACACATCCGGCATGCAGCTCGACGGTTAATCTTATTTCCGTACTGACGCGTGAATTTTATTATCAATTACTTATATATTTATAAATGATTATAATAAATTCAATAGGTAATGGAAATGAAAATAAAAATACATTCTATTATAAGTTATGAATTTATTATAAATTAGTTTGATCACAAAATAAAGTAAATAAATGGAATGTTAATTTAAGATATAAACAAATGCGATCGTGATATTAGCATTTTGCGTAATTGAAATGTAATTGTATCAACATTATAATGCTCCTGGTGAGAAAGAAAAATATTTGACATAAATTAAAAAATCAATTTTATCAAAAAATGAAGTTTACAAATTCAGCATTTTTGATTTATGAAATAAAAAATACGATCAAGAAATTAGAATTTTGCGTAATTGAAATGAAATTGTATCAATATTATAATGCCCCTAGTGGGAAGGAAAAATATTTGAAATAAAATAATGTCTCGATATTTTTCGAATGGAATTTTGCTCCCGATCGTCTTGTTTGAAAGGTTTGAAAATGTTTTTCGAGCCACAGGAGGGGCAGTTTAAACGATGTTTTGGGTCTCGATTCCCAAGGGTACTTTTAACAGGTTCGTCTTTGCGTCTCTCCGCGCTCAAATCTCCAGGGAATTTTAAATAGTACCGGAATACGAGGATCCAGTGTATGCCAAGTGACAATATGTACCGACGATATTATAGGCGTGTTCGACTAATTCGTGTCAATGTTTACCCCTTCCGGTGCTAATCTTCTTCGGGGCTGCTGCTCTCCGGGGACCAGTAATACGTTTTACGAACCTCTGTACCTGAGGAGAACCAGCAAGAAACTCGAGAGGGATAATCCTCTGTTTGGATTCTCGTGTTATTTCTTATTTCGCCAAAAGCAATCCCCGCACAATTCCGTCGTTAAGAATTGCGATTTACTCGAAGTTTCACAACCCTCTTAACCCTTTGGCACGTAGCACACCATTGGAATGGAACGGAGGGAAAAAAGGCGTCAGAAATGGAGGCGAGTGCGCGCAGCTCGGTTGGATCCCGATGAGAGAACGAGAATGAATCGACACTTTTTGCGCTCCGCCCATTATCAACGCCCGCTTTACGTACCTTCAGACAACTATATCCCTTCGACGAAGTCATTCGTGGTCGGGTGTATCCATCGATTTTTGCGGAATTTCCCACAATACTCAAACGCGAATCTCAATCGAACGAATTCACTCAAGATAGGCGAGTTGAAAAAATGAATTTTTTTTCGAAGACCGGATGCATATTAAATAAACATTAGAAAAAAATTGCACATTTCGTGACATTGAAAAATGGTAAGTTAGTATTTGTAAATAATTATTTCACAGTGATCATTATAACAAACTTAGTTTTAGTCCAGTTAGCTTATTGGAATTTGGTAATTTAGTAGAATTAAGTAACTGAGCCTAGTTTTAAACAAATTTTCATTTGCAACGAAATCATCACACGCGAATCGAAATTAAGCAAAATTAATCGATATAAGCATTAATCAAGGTTCAATGATAATTTAAAAGACAGATTTGGTGCATAAAAAATAAGCATCAGGGAAAAATACACAGGACGGTGAAGAATATTAATGTTAAATTAGTTTTTTATAAATGATTATTTTACATTGATCCTTACAAAAATTATCCTAGTTTCAACAAAATCTACTTTCAGAAGTATTGACTCTGCAACATCGCATCTGCAATAAAATAAGCACACACAAACCCCCATTGAACAAAGCCAATCGCTATGAGCATTTTTAAAAATTCATTGATCATTTTCGACGACAGATTTTATGCGAACAAATAAACGCTAGAAATAATTGCATGTGTAGTGAAATTGGAGACTACGAATGTAAATGATTATTTGACATTGATTCTTATTCAAATGAGCCTAGTTTGAACAAAATATACTTTCAGCAATATTGGCTCGACAACATCATATCTGCAATGGCATAATCAGACACAAATCCCAATTCAACAAATACAACCCATCTACGCATAGATAAAAAATTATTAGATTTGAAGCGGGCAGATTTGACAGATTTGAAGCAAACAAACAAGCATTTTAATAATTACACATGTAGTGAAATTGTGGACTACTAATTTAACGTTTTTTTTCTTCATAAATGATTACTTGACATTAACCATAAATGATTACTGCATTACAAAAAATCATACATGTAGTGAAATTGAAGACTACTACTGTGACTTTTTTTATGAATGATTATTTGACATTGATCCTCATCAAAATGACCCTAGTTTTAACAAAATATGATTTCAGCAATATTGGCTCTACAACATCACAATTGCAAGGGAATAATCACACATAAATCTCAATTCAATCAATATAAGCATTTGCAATAACTGAATAAACGTTTTTAAAAGCCGATTTGATGCAAGCAAAGAAGCATCAAAAAAAAATTACCCACGTAGTGAAACTGAAGACTACTAACGTGATTCATTTTTCAATGATTATTTTTAACAATCGACAATTGAATAATGACCCTTAACAAGCTTTACCAGAATCTTCTTTCACCAATATTGGCTCTACAGCATCGCCCATTCCATCCACATATATTACATCATCATGTAAATCCCACAAGCCGAAATACCCGTCCAAATATTAGGATCGATTTAAATCAATCGAAATGAATTTCCCTTCGAACCCTTCCATGTTTACCAAACTTTGACCAGAATGAATCCTCGACGCGAGGGTTCTTCCGAATTGGTTTTCCCGGAGTAGTAAACGCCATAGATTTCGTTCATACGAGCCATAGAAAAATCATGGGTTTTGAGCTAATAGTTCGATCCATTCGGCAGCTTGATTGAAGCAATATCATGCAGACGCAAGTACAGTCTGTCGCGGCGTTCATTCACTGGAATAGAGAGTAAGGGAGCGCAAGAATCAAGGGAGAGAGGGAGAGGGGGGGGGGGGGGGGAGAGGGAGAGAGAGGATCGCAAACAAAGTATAAATCAATCCAACAATAACAGCTAGCCTACCATGCGCTCTGTGCGCGCCTTATGCTCTCTCTCTCGTTCCCGATATCTCGAATTTTCCCCAAATGGTCGCAAAAGCCGGCCCCCTTTCTCTCGACGCAACACGGCGATACTCCCCGATCGAAATTGTGTTCGCTTCGGCAAAGTCCAAGCTCTTTCTTCACCCCCGGCCGTGGCTGCGGAGTTCACCAAAGAGGGAAAAAATTCCCGGGGTGCCCAAACCCACGCGCGGTAACTTTCAGACGAGTTATGTATACACGGCCGACCCTAGAGAGGGGCACACATGTCGACTTTTGCGTTTAGCCGTGCGCCATTTCACGCCAGGTGAGAATAAACCCCCGGGAATTAAATTTGTCTGGGTTGCCGGAGTTGGGACCATGATTTTCGAGCGTCACGAGCCGATTTTCGATCGCTACGTTTTGTCGAGCGATCCTTGACGAAATGTACCAGTGACCCTGTTACTGGAAGCGAAAAAAGGTCATTCTTTACTCATCTCGACCTTCACCCAATTTGGCCCTTGAGGAGTTTCGGGACAATTGACGAAATGTGACCTTTCTGTGCCAACTTATACAGTACATTTTTTTGTCGTATACCGAATGCACCCTACAAATTTTTAATCGATCTTCTACACCTGTTTTTTTAATCAATTTTGCAATCGAAGAAAAAAAACATTTTTTAACATAGAGACTACGCTCATCGCTGAATGGCAGTTTTGGGCACGAAATAGTGTGACAAAACTTTTTACTGTTATAAAAAACTGGCAAATCATTCAGTACATTATGGTTGGTGATGAAATTGTCATTGCGTACTGAGTTATTCGATAATTTTTCATGACATTTTAAACATTTTTCATATCCAGGCATACCTTTCAATGCTGACAAGTGTTTTTTCCATTGTGCATTTCATAAAAAACGGTGTAGACGATGGATTTAAAATTTGATGGGTGCATTGAAAGAATTTACTTTATAAATTTGAATCAAATGATAATATTTCGTCTATTGTCATAAAACTTCTCAAGGTGGCGATACCTTTAGGCGACGAAAAAATGTGCTGATTTTAATAAATTTTTTTGTAAATAAAAATCTTGCTTCACCATTTCTTTTAGACATAGGGTATGTGTTATTCCCATTTTTGGCTGTTACATGGTATTATTTTATTTTTATTAATCTTTAAAAATGGCGGAGGTATGGCACGGTTTTCTAAACTGCATTTTCGAAAATGCCATAACGTATAGCTAAAAAACTAGTCAACCGATTCTGATGAGAAAATTGGTATAAATCTTTGTACCCTTATTGTGTAAAATATGACGCTAATTTTTTTCGAAAATAAAAAAGATATTGCCAAATGTATAATTTTTTCTGAAAATTCAATCGTTTTATTTCAAAGCGTACCATTTAATCGATTTTCAACATTTCTCATTTGACCTTGGTTCATATTCTGCGTATGAGTGTTACTGACAGAAAAATGTTCGTTGGTTTTTTTCAGGTTGATCCCGCCGACGGTACGCGACACGCCGTCTGACAACATCCGCCGCAAAGCGTTTAGAGTACCGTTGCCATACCTCCTCCATCTTTTAAGTTTAATAAAATTAAAAAAATACCACGCGCAGACAAAAGTAATAATGAAACATATCCCAAGGCTCGAAAATAGTGAAGGAATCTTTCCTTTTAAAAAAAGTCATGCAAATCGGCAATTTTTTCCTCGCCTTGAGGTATCTCCCCCCTTAAGCAAGACGGGCCTTTTTCGATCGGTATCTACTCACTCAGGGCGCAATTTACCTACCGCGAGGGGCCGAAAAGGATCCGTCGCGTGACAAAATATTTTGCCCGACTCGAAGAAAGTCTGACGAATCGGGCGCGCGTCCCAAACACGAAAATTCCATGCGCGAAGAGATCCAACGAACGATTCTTCGCGTTCGTCACAGTGTTTTTTCGTTCCTTTCTTTTTTTCCCTCGAAATGTAAATATCGGTACGAAGTTACGAAACATTGAGATGGAAGAGAGAGGATTTCTTCGACGAGCGGGAGTGGTGAAAGTTTTACGATTTATTGTTGTCATCGCTCGAAGACCGATGCCAAAGCCCTTGTGTACGAAGTCGAGACCAATGTAAGAATGGTCTACAAGAGCGGCGAGTCCTGCCGAAGATTTACTCCGCGACGGAGACAACTCCCAATGACCGGCAATAATTTCGCTCTGGAGTCTCCTCGAGCCTCCAAAGGTAAAATAAAAATTATTATGACGTGAGGGAAGCGTTGCAAAGGTAGACGAAGAAGAGAGGGCTCCCAGAGGCACGTGGCCGCGCGTGTCCCCGGGACCGTTTCTCAGACGTCTCTCTTTGGATTTTGGATTTTTCGCCCACGTGGCTTTTATTCTCCAGGGAACGAAAGAAGCGAAACGGGTGGGAAAGCAAACTTCCCGTGTACAAACACGCATATATATGTTGAAGCATCGTAAAATATTGACGAAAGCAGTTATTGGTCATAAGATGCCCTCATCCAGGTTGTACGTCATAATTCGCCTCGTTTCAGGTAGAATTTTCAATAAAGCATCTCGAACAAGGAGCACACTTTAAGTAAAAAGTCGTCCACCGTAAATAAAATTATTACCCATTTGGAGAAAAAATTTGGAATAGGGTTTTTCCATTCTACAATTTTGTAAAATTTCAACCAGTTAGTTTCATAATCAATATTTTTGTGTGTTTTTTTTTGTAATTTCCTGACCTGCAATATAAACCCTTACGGGTTTTTACGTATTTCACACGAACACACGCGCAGGTTTCGAAATTTTTTTTTTCTTCCAAGCGTATGGCTTTAACTCCACGTTAACATACTGGGTCATTTTGACACGAATTATTTTTTAATAAAATGCTGACTCTTTCAAAATGAAACATTTTCAATATTTTTTCTAAACCATTTAATTTGATATTGATCGAATTTTAATTATGCAAACATATTAAAAAATGTTGAAAGTTTATCGCTGATTTTATTTTTCTAATCGACCTAAGGGTCGTCAATGACAGATGGATGAAGTGCGATCCGGGTCAAATTGATCCAGTGTGTCAGAATCGTGGCCAAAGGTAAGTGTGTCAACGGAGGGTTAAGTATCTTTTACAATTTTCTAAATCAACAATATTTCTAAATGTTGTAGGCACAATGGTTTCTGCAGACTGCTGTTTGAAAAACGTCTTTCGTGGGGACCGCTGAAGCTCGGTAACAAACCACCCGAAAGAAAAAAATTAAAAGTATTTTGTTTTCACATGAAATTATCTGGCGCTTGGACGAAGGATTTGATAAAATATTGATTTTTGAAAAAACGGATGTGGTCCAAAGCGAAACTATGAATTTTCGGTCAAAAAACCACTCTATATTAATTGATAATAGAAAACGATACATTGGGATAAAACCCATCAATCCAGCACTGCTTTTTGATATATAAGAGAAGTTTGTAAATTTTGAATCTGATCGGTGCAGTGATTTTTAACATATGGTGGTCACCGATTTTGAAAAATTAATTTTGAGAAAACGCGTTAAAACTTTTGAACAGATCGACTTAAATTTTTTTCAACATATTTTCGAAATGTTATGTTTTGAAAATCCGTCAAGGACAAAAATTCATGTTTTCAAAAATTTCAACTGGGCGTTGACATTAAATGCCTCCCAGTGCTTCGCTAGCCTAACCCAACTTCCGTTGCGTCCCCGCCGTCTCAAGCTACCCCATACCGCATTTGCCGAAGGTACGGGGAAACTGTAGAAAACCCATATGCCAGTATAGACGGCCCCATCTTCTCCAACACACACATCTACTCAAGCTTCTACACCGAGGTATCAGAAAATACTTTTCTGGGTATTCTGTCGACTGGTTGATGCGCCAGCGGTCACCGCTCCGAGTATCGGCCATGCGCAACTCTGCTTAACTCGAAGTACCACCGGATCCATACCGCGACCGCCCATCCACCACAGTCGGTTCTTTCCATAAATATTCATTTATAATATTTCCCAATCGTTTGCACCATCTGATAAGTCCACTCGAGGCGTATAAAATACAATTTATCACATTCAACGCACAATGAAGTATGTTTTAGGTAGCATCTACGAGTACGGCGATGCCACGAAATGAGTTATCAAGATCGACGAGTCGTATCTGCGGTTTTAATGCGTTTATTACGTACAGGACGTGAATAACGTTATTCGCACTCTCGTATCTTACTATACCATATACATACATACATGCCCATATATAAATACATATTTTAACATTAATGAACGCAACGTGGTAGCCGAGTAATATATCATTGCTGTGGGCGTATCCTCAGGGGTGCGGGCACACGTATACACGATGCGTTACCGCCGCGTGAACATATTTTTCACATTTCACTTTGGCTGTTTTTTTTCGCTCACCGCATTGCATTTCGTATATGGAATCATGGCACAGGAGAGAAAAATAAAAGAGAGCAAGAGAGAGAGAGAGGGAGGGATAGAGGGAGAGGGAGAGAGAGAGAGAGAGGGAGGGAGGACGACCGAGCAATGATTATCTGACTGACGAAATAAAGTCAGTAGCCAAGAATCATTTATGGTATGTATCGGTTGTTATACTTGATGCATGTATGCAGGGCACCCTTCTCACCGTTCCTCGGCTCGAGATAGATTGTGCTTTCTTTCTGTCAGCCCTACGGTCCCTTTCCCATAGCGGCAACAACGGGCGTGTCGCAGAAAGCAGGATCGCCCTTCCATCGAATTATTATTTATTATCGTAGCGGCGCGGTGCCCCATGAGAGTGTCCTATCTCGCTCCATTTCTAATAACGCTCACCACGTACGGTGAAGTTGACCAAGCCGGCAAAAAACCGTGAAAAAAATCCTCAACCCGGAATAAGCCACGATATTCCTACGTACAGTTGGAGAGTCGTGGCTCGTGCGAAAATTACAGTCACCCGTGCATTTTGGTGCCGGCGTGACTCGTATTCTTTTTTCTTTGCAATATCTTTGCATCGGTCGATTTGGATATCATTCGATGGAGTAGTCCATACGGTTGGCCACGCTGGTGAACCGCACGGTTTTGGGGATCTCGTCGACGTTACTTGTCGGCAGTGGTGTTCGTGGATGTGTGTATACGGACGTACGGATGATCGTTGGTGGACACCCGGCGAAACATTCATCAATCACTTTTCCGCGCGCGCAGGCGTTCGGTCATTTACGTACGGAACGATAAACGAGCTGGAGTGTTAAAATGAAAGATATATATATATATATATATATATATATATGAGTCTGTGTGTGTGTGTGTGTATGTGTGTGTGTGTGTGTAACTTTAAACAATCAATGCCGCAAGCGAGGTGATAATAGGCCATTAACGAAACACCTTTTTTTAAATAGTCCTGTTATGAATAGATAATCGTGCAACTGTCGATAGGTCAGATCGAGGCCTACTATAGCTGGAATTTCAGTTTAGTAAAAGTCCCACAGTTTTCGAGATCTTGGGCTTTATGTTATTTTTTTAAATCATCGGCTTTTGGTTTTTCGCATGCCATTTCTACAAATGATATGAATCGGCAATAACTAAGCAACTTTTTAAAGTAATTGGCATGATATGTGTAGTACTTTTTTTTACACCGCAGGCTATCGAAGTCTGATGTTCGAATTGGCTTGTATGAAAATTCTGCATAAGATCTTTTTTTATACAGCTCTTGATTTCTATAGATTTTGTTCAAATTTCAACCAGACAATTTTTATAGCATTATGCATGTTTAAATGAAATTTCAGAACCGTCGACTGATTAGATTAGCGGATAATAGGTTTTAAAATTGCAACTTTTACCACTGCAGAGTCTACATTGACCAAAAGTCAGGCCACATAATTCGTCGTACTATTGTGTTTATAAATTTTGAAAAAAATTATATTTAGTTAGAAAAGTGGTTAGGGAACGATTTCAAAAAGTTTGGATTGCCTTTACTATTCAGTTTCGCTAATAACGTTCAGTGAAGACAGAATCATTTTCCGTAAAAAATATTTCTGCTCTGTAATAAGAAGACGTATGGCAACAGCGCAGAACAGAATCGGTCAACATTTAGAGAAAAAAATTATTGTGTTTCTCAAGATAAATACTTTTATCATTAAAAAAATGTTTGCGTTATAATTATTAATATTTTATCGTGTTTATGCTATCTTCATAAACAAATAAAAGTGTTGGCTAATTCATAACTAATTTAAAACTTTGTTCGATTACAAATTACGTGCAAATAAAAATTTGTGCTGCAGTATTATTTTAAATATGGCGCACAAACTTACTTCTGTCTAATATATTTGCCTATTTCTGTCATATATATATATATATATTCTCTATATTGTTATTATAGGGGACAAATATTTTTACGCCAAATTATTCTGTCTAAATTTCAATGCAGACCCATATATCAGTAAGCAGACAATGTATACCTATATATATATATATATATATATATATATATATATATATATATATATATATATAGTTCTTCTTTAGTTCATTTCCTATAATCACCTCGCTTCTGGCATTGATTGTTTCAAGGTGTCTCGTCTAATCGTCGCAATGCCTTAACACGTCGAACTTTCTTTTATATCCTGCGTCGTATAGCTCTTAATTTTTTCGCCGCCCTCCCCCCCTGCATATCTTTTTCCGGCTTGCTCACTCATCGACGCTGTGATTCTTTGCCCGAGTTATCGCTTCGTCCAACAACGCGAGCTCAAAGCGGCCGATGCGTCGTCGAAACGAGTGGAAGAAAAGTAGGATTAATGAAAATACGGAGAGGTCTCTCTCGTGCTAAATGCACGCGTATAACGGTCTGGGAGGGTCGCGAAAGAGGGTTGATTAATCGATGCCGGAGAAACCCTCGGTTTGCTTTCTCTCTCTCTCACTCTCTCTCTCTCTCTCTCTCTCTCTCTCTCTCTCTCTCTCTCTCTCTCCCTCTCCCTCTCGCTTGTTTCTTCTTCTTGTGTTCCTCCTACACGCCGTTCTCGTCTCACTTTACGCGGGACAGATTCCCGAGAGAGAGACGTCACTCGCAAGGCTGCCTGTGTAGATGCAGTAGACTTCTATACTTGTATATAGAACTACTGCAAAAAAGGAATATATATATATATATATATATATATATATATATATATATATATATATATATATATATATATATATATATACACACACACACATATATGTGTGTGTGTGTGTGTGTGTGTGTGTGTGTGTGGGCATTGGCTTTGAAGGCTTTGAAGGACTTCGATGGCGAGGACTATTTTTGTAGTCTATTGTACTTATAATCAACATTATGTAAGTCGTAATGTCTAAAACTTCCTGTGGATAAATGTAAGCTTATATGAAAGGCCATAGGGAGGCGGGACACCAGTCTGATGGGTCATAAATTCGACTTCTTTTACATTTTCTCAAAGTATGAATGTTCAAGAAAATGTGAACAAAATAGCAAGCTAAAATTTTGGAAATTGACCAACTTACAGACGATTTATTGAGAGCACGTAGCGCAACGATTTACGTATACTAAAACTTTCGATTGCGTCTTTCTCGAATCGATTTTCCTCGACCTGGCCGGAATTACAACTCCAGCTATAATTGTTCCATTTTCTATTTGACAGACCAACATTTCCGTCATTGCAATAGCTATCGTTGTACGTAGCCCTTTTTTTAAATCTAGTATTTCTTTAAGCCCCCGGAAAAAAAAAGAAAAATTTGGCCAAAATTACACTTTTTCTTGAACGCCTATTTTGTGATTCTTTTTCGTCTAAAAACGCCTAAGTATAACGAGAACTACATTTATATAGGTTGAAAGACTTTTTTATCTTTATTTTTCAGACCAGCCAGCCGTTGGACGACATTTTTTAAACAGAGGTTCTATTACATGTATATCTCAATAGCGTTGTTAATTTTTAATCTATTTGAAAAAAAAAATGTACAGGACATAAGTTCAATGCATGTTTAATAACATACCTTTTTTCGAACTCCCAATCATCTAGTAGGTAAAAAAAAAACGACCTTCTTTCTGTCTTATTCTGTCTTATCTTAATGAAATGCTAAAATTCTGAGTCAAAGAAAATCGTTATTATTATACATATATATATTGTTATGATTATCATATTTAATAATTATAGTAATAATAATAATGAGGATTTTCATGTGGCAGAGAATATACCCAGCGCATTTGTAGTATTCAAATTATTGATATCCTTTCAGATTTGCATATCAATTGCCCCTAACTTAAAATTTTACAATTTCTTTAATATAGAGAAAAAATTAGATGCAGCAGCATATTTCTTCATACATTCCATATTCATGTATTGAAGTGTACCGGAAGTGATCCACCTGTGGGTACTTGACCGAATATGCCACGATTTGCATGCCAAACGTAATGGATTTTTTCTGTCGCCACAAAGTTCCAATTTTATAAGTATTGAAGACCCAACATGCAATTCATTGAGTATAAAAATCTGCAGTGGAATATTCAATATATTGGCTATGAATTACTCGGGGGGAGCTTTTGTCCATGAAGTTGGGGGTTCCCACGATAACTCGAAAGACTATGGATTGTTTCAATTACCTCAAAGTCCCAATTCGAAGGGCATTGTCAATTAAAATAACATACATATTTGCAGTAGAAGTTTCTGTAAATCAGCTATAAATTTTTGCCTGGGGGGGGGGGGATTTCCAGCGCTTGCAATGTCACAGTGTACAAAATATGTCCGCAAAAGGCATAAAATGCCTGAAACCAATCCCACACATACACATTGTTGCAAGTACAGTGGGACAACATGGGGGGTACTTGCTATTGGACGGTACACACATGGTGGCTGCTGCGTTGACGTTGCTCCGAAATCATTCGGCTCTTACGTCCATCTCGTTCTCGGCTGTGAATGACGAGGGGGGTTTTGTGTCAATAGTGCCAATAGTGGGAGGGGAGACGCGGTATAGTTTGCTCGAATCGAATGATACGTGGCGTCCGCTGCAGACGTATGTACATGTATATACGTACGTAGGAAATTTGGGGGTAGCCCCCGTTGTTCCGATCGGTATCGACGTGCAGCTGATAGGGGCACCCCCGATCGGAGCATTGGCGACACAGGCACAAGCATCGCCAGTACTCACGGACAATCGTCGAATACAGCTACGAGGGGGTAGTTTCGGACCCCCTCCACCTTTGGTCGTCCTTTTTACCATCTCTCGGCCTGCTCTCTCCCTCGCTTTCATTATTCTTTCTCTCTCACTTTCTCCCTCTCTCTCTTTCTCTCCCGATGAACGCACACACACCCTCGGTGCAATAAAGCTGGTGAAAGTTTTTCGGGGACCCATTGGCACGCGCTCCAACCCCCGATCGACGCAGGGCCCACGGGTAGTTTCGCAGTCCACGGTACCTACGGTGTAACGCGGCACGGCTTCATTGTACGTACAGTATGGTATAGAGCCCCCCTCGAGGAAGGAGCACACGAAATCGTCACCCGGGGGTCGCACAAATCATTCGGGTTCTATCGCCATTGTACGCGCGTACCCGGTCCGTGCCACTCTCGGAGGATCGGAGAGCCTCGTCTTTCTGGACACGCGCAACTTTAAAGGCAGAAACGAAGTGGCGCGCGACCGGACATCACGGCTCCGCCGGGCCGAAGTTACATCGGCTAGTTTATCCATCAGGAAGGCCGAAAAGTTTCCTTGGATTATACGTGAAAGTAGCAGAGGCGAGTGCGGAGACCAGGAATCCTCCAAGAACAACCATTAACCAGCGTAGTGTCGATGCGTGAAGTGCTTTGAGGAACTGTCATTGAAGTTACAGATCTATTTGACACTTGTGCGTTGTGGGTTTGTCGTGTATTTGGTCTGGTTGGAAGTGATTGTTCAGTGATCGATAAGATGACAAGTTCGGCGTATTATCCAACTGCCGATTCCGGCTATTGGCCTTATCATCAAGCGATCAGTGAGATACGCAGCGTAGACTCGAGTCTGTACGACCCGAGTCCTCAAGTGCCGCAGATCCATCAACAGGCGTCGCAGCAACGACACTTGCATCAACGACAGCCGAGCCCACCGTCTTACGAGCCGCCGTCCGCGGCCACCCCACCATCCAGTCTCCTCGAGACCCTCTTGCGCCATGGCAAAGATGCCATTAGGGAGGGTTACCCCGGCGGAGCGGTTGGAAAGATCAACAATAACGGCATTCAGCCGAGTACGACTTGCCACGTGACCTCACAGACACCACCCTACACGCCTTCCTCAACGTCCGATCGAACCTCACCTCTGGGCGTTGATAACGTGTCGCCACGGGAAAGCTTTCAATCCGAACCTGCGAGAAGGTCGAGCCCTCCAATCGAGGTCAACGCGATCGGTTATTCGCCAACTACCTATCATCGGAGCTACGCTGCGCCATCCCAGAGCGGCAATTGTGTAACCTCGATGATGACACCTTCGTCACCCATAGCGGCATTCGAAGCTCTCCAGTCCGGTTACTCGCCTTATGGGACCAACAACAACGACAATGGAAAAACTAGCCCCAACGAGGCTAACGAATACGGGGATGAACAACCACAGAGAGGCGTCGATTACGCCTGGATGAAGTCCAATTATGCGAATGGTGAGTAGCGGTCGAAAAGTCGAACGATCCAATCGATTTTTAAATACTCGAGATTTATTTATCAACATTGCCGAGCCTCGATAAATAATAAGACGATTCTGATCTGTGATCGTAGGTATAAATGTGTATATATATATATATTTATATGTCCATCTGTGTAAACGTGTTATATAATGATGGATGGTACAGAATATATTGGTATGCTGAAATAATCATTTGTCAAGCAGCGGACGTAACCGGAGTCGGACAAAAGCGCACGAGGCAAACGTACACGCGTTTCCAGACCCTCGAGCTCGAGAAGGAATTTCACTTCAACAAGTATCTGACGAGACGACGAAGAATCGAGATCGCGCACGCCCTGTGCCTCACCGAGAGACAGATCAAGATTTGGTTCCAGAACAGGCGTATGAAGGCGAAGAAGGACGGCAAAACGGGAATCTTCAATTCGATGGACACGTCGACAATGTCGGACGAGGTACATTCACCGAGTCAGCATCAGTCGGCTGATGGACTTTTGCAGATGACCACGTCGCCAAATGGAACGGCTATGATGATGCAGGGCATACAGTCGACGCATCAAACGACGAATTCTGTGATCGGTGAGCATGCCAATGCAACGATCAGTCATCAGCAGAGTCACGAGCAGCAGCAACAACCGACGCAGCAACAATTGCAGGCTGCTTATTTGAGTTATCATCAGCATTATCAGCAACCGGGGCACATGTACACCGGCCCTGATTATTCGCATCAACATCAGCATCAACATCAACACATGCTGGCTTACGGTCATCCAACCAAGATGGAACTTCGCACTGGCTCCTGAAATGTAAAAAAATGCCGGCTCGATTGGTCAGCGATGGAACGATAGTAACGGGTTCACGTTACGATCGATAGTTGTCCATTTTTGGGATGCATGCTGACGGGCCCTAGACACGGACTGTCATCAGTTATAATTGGTTATCGTTTGGATCACGGGAAAACGTTCACGCCCTTGATATTCCGGCAGGATTTCTTCTCTTTTGTTGTACCTCGTGCACGAGCAACGAGCCGACGCATCTGGTGACGGTCACCGAGAGTAGATCGACGCTTTTATACGCGCTTTTCGAGTATACGCATCGGGCAAGGAAGTTGCGGAGTTCTCGAAGAGTTCTGCTAGTTGGAAGAACCTGAGCGGACACAACGGGGAATGCGCCGGACGCTCCTCGGCAGCTGACCCAGGCTTTATACGTGCCTCTCTCTGCGAACCAACCACCATGATTTATGGACTAAACACGGGCTAAACAGCCGAAAGCATCCCACGCCAGGTATTCGAAGCTACCTCTCTCTCTTTTTCGAGTTCTCTCTTCCCGTCTCTCTTCCTCTCGCTCTCCATGCCGCAGAACAAGACGACGAAAGACTCGCGGCAAATTTAGCTTCGAGAGCGAATCAGCCACTCGTCCTCCTCCAATGAAACGCTACAAGAGCTTACCAAAGTACTCGCGAGTCATCGCGAAAATATTTTGACCGCTGACGCGACAGTCATGAATCCGTAGTATTGATGGAAGTTGACCGGAAGTTTGCAGTCACCTTTCGAGCATCAGGGCCAATGAGATTCGCCGGGAGGAACAACCGAAAATTGGGAAATTCCATAATTGGGAAGAATTAGCTGTATTGCGTCATCGCGTTAGCTCGGTAGTCTGGATCCTACGAGTTGACTTACGCATCGAGATGAACACGGGACAACCATTCGGGGCGGTTGAAAGTTGAGGGGTTGTTTGGTCAGGGGTGGGGGGCACCCTCGATCGTGCAGCTGCGCTCTTCCATTGGAAAACAAGATGGCCGAACGTGTCGATTGTTGTGAAGCGTTCCTCGTGTTTTTTCCCATACTTTTGCACTTTTTCCACGATTTAACCAACGATTTTTTATTTCATGAGGATCTATAAGTCATTATTGGGAATTCGGTGATTCGTGTATTGTGAAGTTTTTGTTTCCATCGAAATGCACCACTCTGCCTATCGAAAACTGTAATGTTGGTTTCGGACTCTTCCGCGAAGTCGACGCTACGAAAAATTTTGTTCGTCGATTTTGTTATTTTGCCAAATTGTGATGGTAAAACGTTGTCGACGATTTGCAATTAATAGCATGACGTTTACATTTGTTTTCGCCCAATGCTGGCGTCAATTGCTAGGAGGAAAAACTACAAGAAACTGAAAAAGTGAAAGTTATTTTTTGTTCGTCGCGTCATTAAACTCGTTGGCGGTCTTTTGATTTACAGATTTCTTTCAAAACGTAATTTTTGGTTTTTGGAATTGTACGGATCGATTTTATTATTTTTATTCCATACAGAAACTATAACAAAAACAACAACAACAACAACAACAACAACAATGATAATAATAATAATAATAAATCCGTACACGAAAGCTGTAAATTATTTATCCTCAAAGCAAACCTCAAGATTCACGTGGCTAAGGAAATAATGTAATTCTCATCACTAAAAACTAATTAGCCGAATTTATTGCAATTATTGAAAACTTCGTTGCATTGATAATTTATGCAGAATTTTTCATGATCAAAGTAGTAAATGATCTTCCATAAGTATTATAAATAGATCTTCCACAAAATAAATAAATAAATAAATATTTACATCCTTTTCGTATCGAGCTGTATTACGAACGTTCCTACTAGGATTAAAATATTGTAAATGTTGATGAATCTCTCGAATGCGCGTTGCCAATCACACACGAACGAATTAGAAACAACGATACTTTAGAATGTTATAATGCAAAGTAGAAGCGTCATATCGGAAGGAGTAAAATACGAGCTATTTTTTTCAGTCGTAGTACGTAAGCAAAATACTAGTCCATTCTTTAGGAGTAAGTAGAACATAAGTGATGTCACCATATGTAGATAAATATATATACATATACATTAATACATACATACATGTAGATATATTTTCTCGATGCATATCTATCTACATAAATATGTAATGCTCCTGAATAAATTATTTTTCAAACTGGTATCGTTCACCCTTCCTGTGCTCCACACGAGGGAGACAGAAAGAGAGGCAGAGAGAGGGACACACTCGCGTATGTTCCTGCAGTCGCTCACACCGCGTTATCGAGGAAAAAGTGGATTGGAATGCGAGGAAAATTAATAGGACACTTCAGTTTCGGTTTTTATGCAAATAGAGGGTCGTGCGAAAGGACGAATGAAGTGAAGCGAGGGGGTGAGAATGTAGAGTGTTTGTACGATGGTTGAAGGATTGGTGAAAACCGGGACAAGGCTCCATAGTGTGTACTATGGAACGTGAGAGGGAAAACTCACACGTCTCGATGTACGAAATATCCTTTGAGACATGAGGCTGCGAGAGCGTAGCCTGGAGACCCACGGTATAGAGAGGGCAGTAGAGAGAGGGAGGGAGGGAGAGAGAGGGAGAGAGAGAGAGAGAGAGAGAGAGAGAGAGAGGATGGGAGAGCGAGAGGTAAACAGGGAGGCAAAAAAGAGAGAGAACGAAACCCCGAGAGCTGTCGCTCTGCTGGGGGTTGAAGGGGTGGAGGGCGAGGGTCGATATTGTGCTTGACAGATAGTTTCCCATAGCTCCGGCTATCCATCATGGCCGGCTCGCGGAGACGTATTGGTTTTCCCGTTACGCGCGTCTTAGCTCGTTCACTTAAATTGAATACTTTTCTTTCACTCGCGGTATTATTCCACTCTTCAATGCGAGCATCGCTCCAAATCTACGCCTCGGGAAGAGAATTTTTGCCCCGGAATGTTATCGTAAATATCACCGTTGGTTCAGAGCGCAGAGCCCCGTTGGATCGGTAAACAATTAGTCGTTAATCCAAATGTTGGTTAATTTTTTTCCCCAGCGGAAATTTACAAGAACAATTGTCAAAAAAAATTGAGGCTTCGCATGTTCCGCGTGATTTAATTTAATTTCAATCAATTCCTGTTACTTTTTTTGGATCTGTGTTACTTTTTTTTTGGTTCAGAATCACATTGGGTCTGGTCCATCCATATCGGATGGAGCGTTATCGATAACGCGAAAGCGTGAAGACTGAGAAGCCTTTTAATAATGCAAAACCATTCACTGTACCCAATCTATTAGCAGACACTTTAGTTCGGAGCATCCCGGTAATTTTTCAAAGCCTGTCGCTACGAGGTTACACGTAAAATACCCTCTCCGGGCTGCTTGCTTTTGCAACCCCCTGGACTGGATTCTCTCTCGCTCGCTCCCGCTCTCTTTCTGGGAGTCCTCCTCAACTCCCTATCATTCAGCCCCGCGTGACGGCCTCTGGCACTCTTCAACCTCACCCCAACGAGTTTAACCCACTGCTGTGGCAGGTCGACGGTAACCCTCGAGTTCTAAATTCACATGGGCATCCGGAGCAACGCATACTAAACGACTTCCTAGAAATACAGGAATGTGAATATGAAAATATTTAATTTTGTTGGAAATTGTTTGTTGCGAGGCATGTTTGGTGGGCAGTGGTCGTAGAAAAAAGATATAGAATTAAAATTACATGTGTTTGGATGGACAAGGGCAATACATATATGATATGCACTACATATAATTATTATATAGAAATATAATAGCTTATCAATAATTTATATGTAACTTGTACATGTATGTGTATACATCAAAATCTCGTGGTATTGAAGTTTGCATTGTTCAAATTCAACGAAAAAATTATTTCCCCGTATTTTTTTGGCACATTTGAGGTAAGCAAATCACTGAAACATTTTTGAAAATCCTTATTGAAAATTATAATCAAAGGCCGCAAAAAAGATATTTATTAGATAATAATTTAAAAAATAATTTTAGAATTCTTTTAGATAAAAATTTGAAAAAAAATGAATCTAGAAGAATTTTTGTCGCTTTCCGACGACGCAAACGTCAACCCTATAAACTCTCGCTTTCATGAGTAACCGTTTGATGATAAATTATCAAATCATTGTCATTCGAGACCAGCGCTACGATTTTCCTTTAATTCGACGTTTTTTTATTTTTATACAATTTCCGTACGAATTTGCTTAGGGAATTTTAAATTTTTATGTACACTGAAGAGTAATCAGCGTAAAATCAGCTAAAAAACTATCAAAAAGTCGAATATTTATTGTAACTGTTTCAATTATTTACAGAAATATATATAATTTTAAAAATATATTCATTTTTGCATAGTCCTAATCCTGACCATGATATTTAAGTTGGCATCCATGAACTGCAACGAAAATATATTTCCTTCGTATTGTCGTTGTTCTTTTAATGTTCAGACGACGAGAATCACTGAAACATATTCGAAGATGCTTATTAAAAATTTATAACTAAAATCTGCAAAAAAGATTTTAGAGAATTCTAAAAATAATGAAATGAAGAAAAAATAATAAAATGAAGAAAATCATGACGAATTTTCGTTGCATTCCAACGAATCAAACTTTAGCACCTTTCCTCACCTGCATTAAGGTTTTTACACAATTATTATTAATGCAAATCGCGGTGCGTGTAAATTTCTCTCTCTCTCTCTCTCTCTCCCTGGTTCTCTCTCTCTCTCTCTCTGTCTCTTGCGTTTATTTTCTTTTTTATTGTTATTTGCATGCTAATTTTTACTTTGGTATCGATTATTCTTGTTCGTATTACACAGATGCACATTTTCTTTTTTATTCATTTTGGCTTGTGTTGAGTTTCTTTCACTTTTTCCATTTTGCGTACCATTTCCGTTCTGTTCTATTTGTAATTTTCTTTTTATTTGCCTTTTTCATTTTATATTTCTTATCATAAAGTTATCTTTCTTTGGTTTTGTATCGAGTTCCTTTTTATTTCCCTGTATTCCTTTGTTGTGTAGTGCACGCAACATGCTGATTGTGTGCCAGAGGATTAATAAACCTAATATCTCTAGCTCTCTCTGATAACATAAGTCACTCTCTTCCTCTCTCTCTCTCTCTCTAATCATCTAAAATGGTACGATGAAGTCTCCTTAAGGGCTGACACCTTGTTGAAATTTTGCAAAACATCGATTTTAGTTTTTCGACGGATTCTCAAAATACAACACTTAAAAAATATTCTCTAAAAATTTCAAGTCGATCCGTTTACAAGTCAAGGAGTATGGGCATTTATAAGTATGTTTCGCAAACCAGCGAATCGCGACGCGGCGAACTTTAAATGCGTTTTTTTTAAAAATCTTTTCAAAAATCGGTGACTACGATATCTGAAAAATGACTGAACCAATCAATTTTAAATTTCACAAGACTCTTTTACATATTAAAAAGCAGTGCTTGAACGAAGGAACCGTTTTTCTATGCATAATTTTATTTATCACCGAGAATAGACGGTTTTTCACAAAAAATCGATACTTTCGCTTTGGACTGCGGCCGTTTTTTCAAAAATCGATATTTTATTAAATCCTTCGTCCAAGCACCACATAATTTCATGGCAAAACTAAATGCGTTTTTTTAAATTTTATTTCGAATGATTCGTTTCCAAGCAGCAGTGGTCACCGAGAAGGACGTTTTTCAAACAGCGGTCTGCACAACGCATTGTATCTACCACATATATATATATATTATTCAATCCAAAAATTGCAAAATATACCAGCGTTTTACGTGAAAGGCTATTTTTCTACGTGAAGACGTTTTTTACGCGAAAGACCATAGTCTTTCAGATAAAAAATTAATAATTAAAAACCTGCACACGTTTACCCAGAAAAAAATTACGAAAATTTCACTTTTTTCGGGCCACGAACTACAGTGGGTTAAGAAAAAGTATTTATATACGTAGTTTTTTTCATATTATCCTTCGAAAGGAATGAAATGCCTTATGAAGTTTCCGTGTTCGATAGCTCATCCTAAATATACACGGTGTCTCCGTTTACATAAATTTTGGGAAAACGGGAATAAAAAAAAATTAAACCAAATTAACAACAGTTTCGTGTGAGATGTACTATACTTACTTTACTTACCCACTTTTACTTACTTATACTTACTTTACTTACCCACTTTTTTACCCACCCAATACTTTTTTACCCACTGTAGGTATAACACCTCAAAATTAGTCTTTAATGTGAAAATAAAAAATTGACAACCTGCACACATTTTCCCGGAAAAAAATTCACGAAAATTTCACTTTTTTCGGGCCACGAGCTAGGTACAACGCCCAAAAATTGCGCTGCACCGATGATCGGCGTTTTTCGTGAGAAGAGGAGGTGCACGCATGAGCTATATCGTAGGTGGCCATCGCATTACAGATACACGTGTCCGCGAGCATCCCGATCGCGCGACAAGTGATTCATGAAGGTCTCGATACGTTTTTTACACCTTCGAAACGGCTTTATTAGAAATTCTAATGGGAACGCTGGCGGAGATGCGAGTCCCGGGAGTTGGCAATGCGGCGGTCGACAAAGACTCGTCACGAGAGAGCCTCGAGGCGAAACGGATGTGGGACGAGAAACGATATAGAGCTATATACCCACGGACGGAAAGCGCTCTATTTTGCCGCATGGACTTTTTGCGCGAATATCCGTTGCGGTTCTTTGCGATGAAATGTTCAGGACTCCGTGACTTGACGGCTTTGTTGCAGGGACCGAGTTGAGATTTCGCTCGTTTTATCGTCTTCTTTTCTTCGCATTTAAAACGTGCAACAAAATCGCGGCGAATTCTATGTCTTACACGCAATGTTTTTGGCCTGACTCTTTCACCTAATGATCTGCCGGTGCAATTTGCCAGTAAATGTTGACGTTCTATTTTTGGGTCAAGAAAAAATTGGGTCACTTCATAATTTTATCTACGATGAATTTTTTTCCGATTTTCGTCGATATTGAAAAAATGTAAATTCATCTCCGGATCCGTGCAAAAACGAATTGTTGAAAAAAATTAATATGTTAGAGACGCCAAATAAAATGAGTTTCAAAATCGGCCGTTTTTGTCCGAGTTTATATCTCTATCTTACAAACTATGGACACAAATTTCCGAATGGGTTTTTTGCTACTTGATTTTTTTATTCGATCGTCAGATACTGCGGGGAAACATTTTAACATGCTTTATTTTGAAAAAAATATAAATATTTTGCAAACGTAATAATAAATTATGATTTTGAAATTAGTGTAAATAAAAAGAACTTGTGAGTGGATTTTTTTGCTGCCTGACCTTTCCATTCAATCTTCAGATACTGCGAGGCATGCATTTCGACATGCTTTATTAGAAAAGAATAATATTCTGTTGCGAACGCAATAAAAAATAGTTATTTTTTAATCAGTGTAGATAAAAAGAAAACAGACAACTTCTGCATGGAATTGTTTACTGCCTGATTCTTCCATCCGATCTTCAGATAATTTGTTGGACACATTTTGACATGCTTTATTTAAGAAAAGAAATTTTAATCTATTATAAACGTAGTAAAGTAGGACATTTAGACGAGAAAAAATTAAGCAACTTTGAGAGATTTTTCAAACTAAGAAATAATTATTCTGCCTTCACCAAACTGTAGGCATACTTCAACAGTATATTTAAGTATACAAAACAATTGTTAAAAATTAATTTATCATCAAAAGGGCGAAGCTGTGCCAGAGTGTTACAGCAAGATTGTCGCGGGAGTTGCGAATCGGCATGCAGTCTAGCTGCCCGTAAACTATGATTTACAAAAAAAGTTTTTAAATTTTTTCAATTAGTATATATGGATAGTTTCTATTTGACAGTAAGTAAAATGAAGGAAATGCAAATTTAAGAGAATAGCACATATTTACAAAAACAAATCAACATTTTACGCACTTTTTCTGCACAAATTGGATTAAAAAAGTAGTTTTTAAAAAAAATATTCAGAAACAATTCTCGTCAAGTAGAAGGTTGCAATAATATCAATATATCTACCAAGTTTTAACTCAAACGGCTCAATAGTTTTTGAGTAACCCTGCACGGCAATTTCGAAAATGCAGTTTTCAAAAAAATTGCGCTTGAAATTTACGGCCGCTCCGTATACGAGTGGTGAGCTGCAGCGTTGACGCGTTGTAATGTTTGAAGTTTTTCGAATTTCGCTTTTAAACTTTGGAAAAATATTTTACATACATATAGTTCTATCGTTTGAAAAAAATCGATTTCATGATCGTTGTAAATGTAAATTATATAAAGGCAAATGTAAAGGCATTATTATTTTTTAAATCATTGGGGGAAAAAGGAGAAAAAACAACAAAGAGAAAATATAATTATAATAAAATGTATATTTACAAAGAGGTACTATAAATAGATTACTCAAGTTATTTGACCACATGATTCGTTATTTCTTATAACCAAATTAGACAATTATTTTCTGATCCACCAGCTATTTTTTGTTTTTTTTCTCTTGATTTTGATTTTTTGTTTATCAAATATTAGACAATTAAACAATTAAATAGTGCATGAGGGGCAGGCTATGTTTGAACACTCTTAAAGGGTATTTTCTTTAAATAAATACTATCCAATTGAATATTGAAGAATTGAGGTATTAAATATTCAATAATTCATAATAATATGAAAAGATTAAATAGTCTATAATCTTGAATAATTACTAATAACATTAATAATCAAATATGAAGTAAGTGTAATTCCACAATGTATCCGTGACTTACGTTATTCAACAATTTACTTCTGCAATAAATCAAACGCCAGTTTTTCCCGGAAATTAATTTATAACTATTCTGATGAATAAACTACCGGCGGTTTATTAAACAAATTCCTCGAAATTACAGCTCAATAAATTACAGAAAATGAGTTAAAACGTAAATCCATTAATGTTACGATCGAAAGCAAGAGACGTGAAATGAAAATCGTCGCATCGTTGGTTGCAACGAGTGGACCGTCGGCGGGGCTTTCGTACGACTGTCTCGTGCCAACGGCCAGGCTCAAAAGCGTTGCCGCGCCAAGCGGAAGAGATAGCCAGTTTTGTCGAGTCCGCTCTCGACCAAACCGTGGCGGCGTGTACGATGAAAAGGCGGAAGGGGGTCTCGAGTCTGGCTGAGTGGGGGTGGCGCGAAAACGCGCGAGAAGGGGAAGTCGGGGGCGGTCACGAATGTACCTCGCAATTCAACGGGAACTTTTGAGCCTTCACCACACACATCTGCTGTGCAACTGCCCCGGCTATCTCTTCAGCTACTTTTCGACCTACCATTTTTCAAATTTTACTTCCGAAATAAAATAATTCAAAAAGCCCGCACCGATCTACGGAAAATCAACGAAATCACGAAAATTCTGCGGCTCCAAAAGAAATTTTTGCCAACTGAATAACTCTCTTTGTAAAAAGAATGAAAAAACGGCGATTTTTAGCAATTTGGAAACTTCAGAAAATTAGAAGTATAAAAACCGATGACGAATGGAAATTCATTCCGGTCACAAAAAATGTACGATCTCTATCTCGATTTTGGAGAATACTCCAGTAATTATAACATGTATCTTAATGAATGGTAAAGCGTTTATTTATTTTTATTTACTTTTATTTATTTTGATTTATTTTGATTTATTTTGATTAATTTTTTTCTCATATTTATTTTATTATTCATTTTTTATTAGTTATCTAATTATTTATTTTATTTATTTATCCCAGTGTATCAATACAGTACAGTAGAAAATGTATATATATTTCAAAATAAAATACAAATTCAAGGGCTGTCTTCAAAAGCGCCAGATGTTTGATAGCCAAAATATGCCCATAACAGGTTCAAATAAATCTTTCCAATGTGTACAAAAATCTACCGAACACTTTGATTTCTCAATCATCAGGATCGAATCCTGTAGAATCAATTCGACGGAGAGGTTTCAAAGAGAACATAGCTCCGCCCTCGTGTCACGTTTGTCCCCCTTCCCTTTTTCCCTCAGCTGCCGCCCCTCGCGAGCAAAAGCCGCGTGTAGCCCCTCTCCCCCTGCCCCCGACCCCTCCCGGCCTGGCCGAGATCTCGGCGGCGTCCGCAGCGCTCTTCGTGGCTACGGTCCGTAGCATCCGGAGGACCCTACCGCGATTTACTCTTCCTCGAGAGCGCTCGCACATGCTTCTCGTCCCTCGAACCGTCCGTACGTCCGTAACCTTAACCACCTTTTCAATTTTTTTTATTTATCCTTTTTTCCCCATAAATTGACCGTTCACCACGTGTTCTCTCGATACGTATCATTAAAAAGAACACAACAAAATGAAAAAGGAAAAAATCTTGACAATTTGATTATTGTATGGTTGGAATATTTGTCCATGGAGAAAATAGTTGCAGTGAGTTGAAATCTAATAAAGCAAGTGCGTTTGATCGAAGGAGAAACAAGAGTCTCATAAATCGCGATGTAGACTTTTTCATTGGGACGTTTGGTAGGCAATGCAATATTGTGGTCTCTCTTTTCTCGATGCAGAATTGAGACAAATTGCTTGTTCAAGTTTGGAATTTTTTTAGTTCGTGATGCAGGACTTTTGTATTTTTTAATATTTTCAACATTTTAAATATTTTGTACATTTTTAATATTTTGAATGTTAATTATGTTTTTATTTTTTTGAATGTTTTGATAGTTTTAATATGTTTAATATTGTAAATATTTGAAGTATAATTTTTTTTTAATTTCATATATTGTAAATATTTTTAATATTTTGAATATGGTAAATATTTCTAATATTGAAAAGATTTTTAATATTTTTCGTATATTTTCTATATTTTAAATATTTTAATTGTTTCTTATATTTTCAATATTTTCGTTGCGATTTGTGGGCAGAGGAAAGCAATTGGTGAACGAAACGATAACCCGTCGATTGAATCGCAATTTGAGAGGAGCCACGATCTTGTTACCTCTCTTCCTCCCACTCTCTCTCGCTCTCTCTCTCTCTCTCTCTCTCTCTCTCTCTCTCTCTCTCTCTCTCTCTCTCTCTCTCTCTCTCTCTCTCTCTCTCTCTCTCTCTCTCTCTCTCTCTCTCTCTCTCTCTCTCTCTCTGTCGTTCCATATACCCAAATCAAAAGGTTCTCGCTCACCTCGCGCGTTTTTCTTCCCTTCTCCCTTTCTCCCGTTTCATTTCGACTCTGTACGACTCGCTCCCTCGAGTTCGGGGCAACAGGTTTGAATTTATGGGACAATAAAGAGTGCCGTGCGTAGTGAGCGCGTGTCTCTCGCTCTCCCTCTCACTCTTGCTCTCTTATTCATGTATGCCAGGGATTCTCCGTTGCTCTCTCTCTCTCTCTCTCTCTCTCTCTCTCTCTCTCTCTCTCTCTCTCTCTCTCTCTCTCTCTCCCTCTTTCTCTTCCCTCTGATGATCCTAGCTAGATCTTCTCTCTTGCTCTCGCTCCCGATCTTTCGTCCTCCCCTATCCCTCCTCCAGCGCACTGGCCACCCCGTGTCTCACTCGGAGGTCGTATCTCTCGCCATGCGAGAGAGGAAAGCAACCGAGGCTATCAAACTCTCATAAAACTGTCAGCCGCGACCGCCCCGGCTGACTTATGTTCGAGCCCGTGTCTTTTCCTTCTCTTCTTATCCTACGGTAGCCGCCCTAGCTCCTACTCACTTCACTCACGGATACACACAACACGTAAATCTACTTCGCAACGCTTCAACCCTCTTCGCCGCTCTTTTCAACCCTTTTCCATCAAAGCTACTTGGAAAATGGTTATTGTCGCGAATATTGAGCCCCGATGGGCTCGTACGACCAACGCAGCCATCAAAATACATTCGAGTGCAAGAAGTTCGAGTGCAAGGAGCGAGGACGAGAAGATTCTTTTTTTTTTATTTTCCAAAAATTTTGCCGGGGCAGCAGCGGGAACGAAAAGCCTCGGAAAGCTTTTTTCCTGATGGGGATGACATAGTTATAGCGATATGCAACGAATTTCGGAAAGGGAATTATTTTTGCAAATTTTTTAATCGTTTTCGGAAAAAATGTGTCGATGTGGAGAGTGGAGAAAAATGCATCTGGAGAAATGGGACGAAATTTTTTGTCCACGCGCAATTGGAAGCGCCTGCGATGCAGCAGCGGAGGTTGAAGAATTAGGCCTAAAAAAATGATGCGTGCAAGACTGTGCACACGGAGACTCAGGGCCCGGTACAACTATATTTTTTTACTGAAGTGAAATTTCTTTTTATCGTTTTGAGTGGCAATTATTTTTTATAGCTATTTTTTTTTACTTTTATAGTATTTTTTTCTTGCTGAAATATCGAGGTGCATTTCGTAGTCTATTGCGCATGCGTTTGGGTAAATATATGCCGTGGATTTTAATAAAGAGTGGGAAAAAAGTATTTTTGCACTCGCTTTTCTAAAATAATTGTTTAAGGATGTTGAGTCCTTATGAAACATGTTAATGTTAATTATTCAATAAATAGCTTCTTAATCGTCATGAAATTTTTACCCGACCTCCTGAATACTACATGTAAAAACATACAAAATTTTCAGAATTCTATCATCATTACTTTAACTTCCTTACGGGTTGAAATAAAAAATGATGAGAAAATTCTGAAAATTTGGTATGTTTTTGTATGAAGTATTTAAGAGGACGTGTTAAAATTTCACGACGATTAGGAAGCTCGTTATTAAAAATTTAACATTTTGTTAAGAACAATTTTTAAAAGAAATAAAAAAAATGTATCAATAAACTTCGTTTTGTTTCCGTTGCTTTCAGTATATTGTACATATTACAAAATTGAGAGGTCAAAAAAAAACTTATTGCAAAGTTACATCAGTTTCCATAAGACAGCATTTAATTTGTGAATGTTAATTGTTCAATAACGAGCTTCCTAATTGTCGTGACATTTTTACACGACCTCTGAAATACTTCATACAAAAACATACCAAATTTTCAGAACTTTATCATCATTTGCGATTCGGGACTCAACATCCTTAAAGTAAGCGAGATATTTTGGGAGATTGTTTTATTTGCCGTTTCCGAATGTTAACTCTAGAAATACAAACCGGGGTATATATGTACCCCAGGTTTTTGTTGGCAAAATGACGTTTTGGCCGATTTTTGAGCACTTTCAAACTTTAACAAAATTGAATTTGTTAAAGCCATTGTCATGAACCATTCGCTTCATGAAGAAAACGAAGATTCGTGTACTTATTTCGTATACTTATTTCGAGTCTCCATTTTTCGGAATTCAGAACGATTTTACGAACAAGAAATGCGTGGCGTAAATATTTACCCCAATTTGTAATTTAAGGGTAGAAAAATGCGTTTGTATTTCTAGGGTTAATTATGTATTCTGATGTTAAGGAGGGACACCATTGTGACGGGCCAAAAAGGTCGTTTTTCCGAATTTTTCCTGTCTATTAGATGATTTATTTGGGATTTGCAAAAAGGTATGTTATTAAGCATACATTGAACTTATTACGTGTTCATCTTTATTTAAAAAAAAATTTTTTTATTAATAACGTTTTTAAGGTATAACGTTTTCTATATTTATGGAGCCTCAATATAGAAAATGTGATCCAACGGCGAGATCAATGACAATGGTTGATTTGAACAATAAAAGTTAAAAAGTTTTATAATCTATGGGAATGTACTTCTCGTAGGACGGAGCTGTTTTTCGAAAACAAAAATTCTCAAAAGGGCGGGTGTAAAAAAAGTATAAGTTTGGCGAAGTTTTTACTTATATTTGAGAAGTCAAAAAATACTGAATAAAAAAGCACGACGTACGACGATAGCTACTCCAATCACGGAAATGTGTGGTTTTTTTTGAAAATCAGATAATTATAGCTAGGGTTATGATTCCTGCCAGGTCGAAAAAGGTAATTTCGCGAAAAACGCGACTGGAAGTTTCAGTATACCTAAATCGTCGCGCTACCTGCTCTCCCTAAAATGTCCGTAACTTGGTCAATTTTCAAAACTTCAACCAGATTTTTTTCCACATATTCTTGAATGTGTATACTCTGAGAAAATGCAAAAAATACATTTTTTCACCCGTCACAGTAGTATCCCGCCTTAATATCAATAATGAATATCTACGAAATCCCCCAAGAATATAGAGAAAAAAAGGAAGATGTAAAAATACTTTTTACCACCCTATGTCAACGCCTCAATAAAGCGATGTGAAATTCATGATAGTTCAATACTCATATTGACGACAGGTCGTATCGATTCCAGCGGAAGCTTCCACTCCACCCAGGAAAAATGGTTTCCTGTAATTGAAAAGCGTCCAAAAGCATTTTTTCAGCATCCACAGACCCCACTTTACAAAATAAAAAATAAAATGATTCAACAAGCTCTATCATAAAAATTGCGTAACCCCAAACCCTAACCCTAACCCTGCCGCTTCCAACTACAAAAATATTTCGAAAAATCCCCAAAAACTGTTCATCCCAAGACGAAAAAAGACCCAAACCCATTGAGGGCTGTTTCCAAGTGTCTCCAGTCTATCCCGTTCAACGAGAACTGCGATCATCATGTCTTCAGGATCTCGTATAGATGACTGACGGTGGTTCTGATCGTGGGCTCGCTGATGCTTCCGCGGTTCGAGATCATCCGTGGGGGTTGCTCGACGAATAGTCGTAAAGGAGGGGCAGAGGGGGAGGTGTGCGCGTATTTCCCCTTCGGTCGAAAACGCTGAGTGGAAAGGGCACAGGGACCACGAAGACAAGAGGAAAACGTTTCGAGTGCTCTGCCGTTCCACTCCGTTTCCCAAGAGTGGGGAAGGGCCCTCTACGTGCGATCGGGAAAAGCTGGAAAGGCTCGAGACTGCATCTACGTAAGGAAATTCCTCCTGGAGAAAAGAGACAGGAAGAGACGGGGGAGAGGGTAAAACAGGGATGAAAATATTGTCCCGAAAACTGAGTAAAGATAGAGAAGATGCGAAAACTCCCCACCACGACTAGGATACCACCAAAGCTCCTGAATATCTCTCCATTAGCCTTTTCTCTCTCTCTTTCTCTCTTGGTCCCCTCTCCCAATGTCAGCGCACAACCCCTCGTCTGTTTCTCCAACCTCTCTGTCCAACGTACCCCTTGCCCCCCTCCGCCTGACCGATTCCGCGTTTCTCGCTCACACGCAGCCCTCGTGACGAAAAACGGAGAGCCGGAGGAGCGCTCCGAGACGTTTCGTCGCGGCGGTGGTGGCGCGGCTAGGGAAAAGCGGACGGTAACGGGGTTGAAGAATTCACCGGAGCTGTGCGCGGCGTCGGCGTCGGTTTCTCGACGAGAGAGAGAGAGAGAGGAGAGAGAGCACCAGAAGGAGGGAAGTCCAGAGAGAGAGAGAGAGAGCGAGAGAGAGAGAGGCCAATCAAGGTTTGACGAACGACGGGGATTGGTCGAGGGCTCTTCTGACACGCAGCGCGGGCACGTGACAGCTACCGCACCGGCTACGAGAATCCGCGAGACTCAGTACGATACCACCTCCCTCCGCGCACGCAACACATTTTCTCCATCTCTTTCTCTCCATACACGTTTGAAGAGCAAAGAGAGAGAGAGAGAGAGAGAGAGGGAGATAGCGTGTACGAAAAACACATTGGAATAGTACATGTGTTGATATCCACATTGACGAGTCACTAGCTGGGTACATTTTTTTACTCTCTCCTCTCTATCTCGCGGTATCGAAGTTATCGGTCTCTTACTCGCGCGAGGTCGCTCGCGGATCATCCTCACTTCGTCTTTCGAGCTCGTCGTTCGCGGCCACTCACACCGTCGAGCTACCGACTCGCCACTCACTCTTTTGGTCTCTCCGCATCTCCCGGACCTTCTCTCCGATTCCTATACATCTCCCTCTCTCGTTCTATCTCCATCTTTCTCTCTCGCTGTCTCTCTCTCTCTCTCTCTCTCTCGCTCTCTCTCCCTCTCGCACTCTCCGCGCTCACAATCCGCGCGTGTATTCGTGCGAGCTCCGCTCTGGCTGCTGGCGGGCCTCTCGCGCTCCCGCTGCCACACAGTCCGCCACTCGCTTACCAACACCGAGGTACAAGCCCCACACACGCACACACACCGTCGACCATACTTCTCTTAAAACCCGTGTGTCGGAGTTGTTCACCAGTGTGTGCCCTACGGCGCGTAGTGGTGCTGCACTCTCGGAGTGAGACGGTAACCCGAGCCGGTCCTCGACGATACGCCGTCACTCGGGCTCGATACGAGCCACGGTGCCGGACCCCGCGAGCTCTTCGTACGCGATTCCTTGTTGTTGTTGTTGTTTTTCTTCCATCCCCGTTACTTTCAACTTTGGTCATCATCGAGCTTTCGTGTGCCGAGGGATGAAAACGTGCAACATCGGGGGCAATTAACGGCTCGTCAGCCGCGAAGTGTGCGCGCCCGAAGATCGAAGAGCAATTGGCTTTTGAGGGAAAAGGTCGTCGGAGGTGACTGGCGGAATTTCGCAAGGATACCGAAGGATGTTGGGGAACATCGGTATCCGATAGGAAGTGTCTCGATGGTTACTTCTGGGATTACGAGAAAGAATCCATCTTGTCCTTGCGGAGTTCGGTATTAGGCTGAATAAGGATAAGTTGAGGAAAGAAGAACCGAGTGCCGATGACGACTCGACGTATGAGGTGTGTGTAGGGAAGAAATTCAAGGGGTGACGGGGGGGGGGGGTGATCGCGGTAATACGGTTGTGACGGAGGATCGTTATCCCCGGCAATAAAGTGTTCTCCGGAGGGCCGATTTTCTTTTTTCGCGTCTTCGTTTCATGCCGATGAACGAGTTTTTTTTCGTCACCGCGAGTTTCTATCCCTCAATGGTCCTCCGAGTCATCAATGGGGCACGCAGCCCGTACTACGCTCTACTACGACGGAACTCGAAGGAGGCAGCAGTGAAAGAGGAGGAAGCCAGAGTTAACAGGATCGGCAGCAGGTCGGGTGTTCCCCGTGGGTAATTGCGCGGCCCCGGTAAGGTCGTAAAGAAGAGGAAGACAGTTTTATAGCCCGGGCCCACGTGGCGAGGAGCTCGTAAAGCAAAAGCCCGTGCGAGAGTCGCACCTCTCGTCTCTCGCGCGCGCGCCACACGCGTATACACGCACATAAACATACCCGCGTTATGAACACGACTCCACAACACCCGGGTATCTTCGAGAACTTGTGGTTTCTTTTTTTCGCTTCTCTTGCTCGGTTATTTGTTGTAGTGCGTACCACTGTCGGCCTATTAGTCGTCGTTTAGCGCGTTGACACATCGTTCGTTATCGTCGAATCCCTCGTCTCCGGTGTACACACGCACACGCACACATGTCAATGACGATCGTCGAAAAATCGTGGGGGCCTCCCGTTTTACGTGCGCGCTTTTCGGCCCGGTAGGCGCGTTCCTTGAAGGACCGTACGAATCGAGACATCGACGAGTGTCATGTGAGAATTCACGACAGTTTCGCCGTGTTCGGTTTTTACGAGAGACTAAACATTCCGAATAATCCGTGAGGCTGTGTCGCTCGTTGAGAGCGAACTCGTAAGATGATCGAGCGAAAGGTCTGACCGAGAAGAAAGTGCACCCGCGGAGTGTCCGGGATCGCGAAATCCCAAGGAAAACTATCGTCGAGTGAAAGAGAAAGAGTTAGGATCGAGTGAGAAAGGACAACAGGCAAATCAGCTGATCCCTGGTCCATCATCAACGCAACGAAGTAACTGTTGCAATAAGCGCGCCAAAGTTGATGAAGATGAGTTCCTATCAGTTCGTAAACTCGCTGGCGTCATGCTACGCCGGACAACAGGCCCAGCAGCAGCAACAACGGCCAACACCAAATTCACCGGGCGAACCGCTCCAGGCTGCATCACCCGCCGGTGGTGATTATTACAACCCAAACGCAACGACGACCGGCTATCCGACACCCTGTTATTCGCCGCAGCAGCATTATCCTCAGCATCCGTACGCGACTCCAGCCGCGAGCATGCAGCACGCCCCGCCGACCGGTATGATCGACTACACGCAGTTGCAACCGCAGCCAAGGCTGAACGCAACGACCACCTCGCAACAACAGCAACAGCACGCTGCCGCGATGCACGCAGCGGCCCAACAAGCGGTCGCCCAACAACAGCAACAGCAGCATCATCAACAACAGCAGCAACATCACTCGCAGTCGCAGATCCATCAGGACCCAAGCACGACTCTGCTGCAGGTACCGAGCTCGGTGACCGCGCCCTCAACGTCCAGTTGCAAATACGCCGACTCGACGTCATCGACGAGCGTTGCCTCGCCCCAAGACTTGACAACGGGAACGTCGAGGAACAGCCCAACGCCACTGGTTACACCTGGTACCTCGAAAGCATCCGTTAGCGGTCTCACTTCGCCACCCGGAGGCTCCTCGAGATCGTCGATCGCAGCTTCCGCGGCTTCGCCACCGAGCGGCAGCTCTCGGGGTGTCGGCGAAGGCAGCTCAACACTCACGACCGCTTCCTCGGCGTCGTCACCAGCCTCATCCACGTCTAGCACCTCCAGCACCGGAAATAACTCATCCAACAAGGGTGGAGCGAGTGGCTCCAATCCGCCACAGATTTATCCGTGGATGAAGAGGGTTCACATAGGTCAGAGTAAGTACACTGCTTTTGCTACAATCACTAGCATAGTCAACAGACGGCGTACACAAAAGTGCGTAGAAGTTTAGGCCTTTCCTATCAAGTTTCTTATACATCGGACAGAAACTAATCACGTCTCGCTATGTCTGTTTTGATGGATATGGTTCCAAAATGTTTAGTAGACCAGGTGACACTTCAAGGAAGTGCTACATCATCAGTTTTTTTAGTATTTAAAATCTGAGTATAGAGATTTACGTCCACTGAAATCATTTTTAGCCTCGTTTAAATATGATCTGTTGGCGATCAACTGATTCTGGTCATTGTAGTAGGCTCAAAAATTATTGCAAGTCTATCGTATGCCACGCGCAGTAATTCCCTCATAATTTTAGGGAAACTTGACGTTATGTTTCGATGATTCGGCGGCCGTTTGTCAAATCGTACCTTTAGAATGATCTGGGAATAAAATTCACTGAGTGAAAAGAGGGTTCTCATAGGTCAGAGTGAGCACACTTCTTTTGCTACAATCGTGTAGGAGCTCAGGCCTTTCCTACCAAGTTTTTGTATACATTGGGGAGGGATCAATCACGTCTCGCTATGTCTATTTGGATTGACATAGTTCCTATATAGTTCCTAAATGATTAGCAGACCTGGTAACGCTTCAAGTAAGTGCTGAATTGCCAGTTTTGGGGTTTTTACATTCTGAGTATAGAGATTTACGTCCACTGAAATCATTTTTATCCTTGTTTGAATAAAACTCATCTGTTGGCGACCAACGAATCCTGGTTACTCTAATAAGCTACGAAAAAATTGCAAGTCTACTGTACGACACGGGCAGTAAAACCTCATAATTTAACGGACACTTGAGGCGATGTTTCGATGATTCAGCGGCCGATTGTCCGATGCGCCTTCAGGACGGTCGAGGAATAAAATTCGCCGAGTATAAAGAGCAAGAACCTGGAGAGCGTGAGAGAGCCGAAGAAGAAGGTGTATCGTTTAGATGTTGATAAGTGTGGTAGAAGGGACACAAGGCCATCATCCTGGCTTTGGGCTAGCGATGATCGAGGAAGGCTCAGCCGCGCGCGCGTCTCTTGTTACGGGTCCACACGAACACATGCTGGACCTACGCTATTGAGCGTACACTACAAAGTTCTGTATGATGTTTGATGATCTCAGGCTCCTTCATTGTGGGCGTATATGATTCATGATCGCATCGGAAAAGAGGATGAGCGGGAAGATGACGGAGACAGGTATAGACGGAGAGAGGCAGGGAGAGGAAACGTTTAGGCGCTAATGTGTCACGATAACCATGTTATTCTACAACTACTTTCCCATCAGTCATTCGATTACCGTGCTAACACAGTTATTTCACTCTCTTAACGCGAGAACCCTCCTCCGATAAAGAACAACGCTTGTATACGCTTCTCGCCGGATAAGAGCCGAAGAAGATTTTCGTACATGGACCACCAGCGAGTCACGAATCGTGAAGTCGACAAAAAAACGAAAAATTTGCTTCGGATACTCGTGTTTCGGCGCCCTTATAAACCACATGTAGCCTCGACGCGCGGCTGTATTCTCGCGTGAACGAGAAAAATAAAAGAAGTCGAGAAGGGAGGGAAGAACGTATGTCCCACCACGCCCACGTGTGCCGATTTTTTCGACGATGGAACGTAGCTTCCGCGCCTTTTAGGTCCGCGAATTCGATGTTGCAAATTTACCTCATAGGAGATGGCTTTACATTTGAATCTTCTAAGAGGTTTTCGCAACTGCTCCGAATGCGTTCCTTTTCCCGTCGAAATTGAACTGCCGAACGAAAGTATTGGTCAACTTCGATTTCGCAGTAAACGGTTGGAAAGACGTTGCTGCTCCTCATTTTCCCAACTATCGGCGGTCCATTTTGGACCCTGCTGGATGATGTGGATACTGGTTTATGTTTTATGCAAAAATGTGCCAATTATTCCGGGCACTAATGTCCACTTAGCACCTACTGGAAAGATTCAGTAAGAACCGTAAATGTAAACAACACATGCGGACCATTGGATTGCTGTTGAAGGCACCAATGGTAAAATCTCCACAGTCTTGCCGGATTTTAAAATAGCTATCAAAAAGTGACCATTTTTTTGTGTCTTTTACTCTCTACTCGACATGTTCGAGGAGCCATGTACGCAACCGCTCGCTGTATAAAATTTATCCAGTTCCGATAAAGACGATAAATATCGTCACCAAGTATGGGATAATGGATTGCTACCGGGCGCTGTCGGACATTCCGAGAAAAAATTTACGAGGAAATTATTTAAAAAATATTAGGCGCGGAAGGCCAGTCTAAATAAAAATGTGGCTGCTCACGAAAAACCCGCTATTTCGATCGAACCTCTTAAAAATCGTGAGCCCACTGGCGATCACGAAAATAAATCATAGGATCAGAGAAACCGAGTATGGTGAACGGGCACGTCTCGGACGAAGATATCTTCGATAATTCGGTGTTTTACGAGAACAAAAATAACGCGTTCCGTAAAAATCCAAGAGAGCGGGCAGAGAGAGAGAGAGAGAGAGAGAGAGAGAGAGAGAGAGAGAGAGAGAGAGAGAGAGAGAGAGAGAGAGAGAGAGAGAGAGAGAGAGAGAGAGAGAGAGAGAGAGAGAGAGAGAGAGAGAGAGAGAGAGAGAGTGGCGAGAAGAGGTTCGAGATGAATCCGTTTGGATCGTACGACCTTACTCCGGGGATCGGAACCACGGCAGCAACGGCGAGAGCATAACGCAACAGTGTCTTTCGATTAACGAGTCCAACGAAAGAAGGTCGAGCGATAAATCAAGAACGCGGGACGAATTACTCGAGTCACCCGTTTCGTAAACTCAACGACCAAAGTCTTGTAGCGTGTTTCTTCTTCGCCAAGATGTGTTTTTGGATCTTCGAAAGCAGCCCGTGCGAAGGGGGCACGAGCCTCTTATGGCCTCTTCTCTCTTATCTGACTCCGTTTTTTGCTCCGGATCGTCATTTTTCTCTTCGCTCCTTGATAGAAAAAGCCTTTTTGCGACAAAACGCCAGTCTCTTTGATTCGTCATACCCGTACGTAAGGATCACCAAAATGTATCCAATCGCAATGGTCTTGTCGAATCAATCTACCCGACGGGTGTGCATGGCATGAAACTTCCGGAACTTCCGGTCCCAGCTTCCGCAAGATATGGGTGATGCCTCCAACCCTCAGCCGCGGGAATCCTTTTTCCCAGAATACGTCCCGAATGACATGAAATGGCAAGGCGAATACGGCATATTGCGGAGAGATCGGTTGATCGGCCCGGTGATTTCGCACTCATCGGGAGTATCGAAGGTAGGTAAGTATGTTTGAAGTAAAGGCGAGAAGTTGCGCGAGCGCAAGACTTCTCGCGAGGATAGCCGGGCATTAGTCGCGCTGTGATTTACTGTCTCGACCCGGTATGATTCAGTCAGCGGGGAATTTGACGAAGAATTAATGGTATTATGATATCGTGTGTAACTCTATGTATGTGCGGCCAGACCATAAATCAGACCGCATTGTGAGGCAGGAGTGGAGGGCTAGGGGGGTCTCTTTATTTCTCCTTCTTCTTCTTCTTCCTTCTCGATGTCTTTTTACTCTTTGCCTTCACCAGTTCGCATCTTTCTATCGCGCTTTATCGGCCGTTCTGCAACATTCGACCGCGCAATATCATCTCGTCTTTCATGAATACATTCCGTTCGTCCTGTCTCCCGGGAATTCGATGAGCCTTGAAGCGTTTCGCGGCGGCTCTTGCGCGCTCTGATACTCGCCCTATCACCCGATGTGCAGTTACGTTCACCATCCGTTGATTCTTCGAGATACATCCTCGTTGTTGTTTCACCAAACTTGCCGTTTACTTGTGCGCCCAGCGAATTTCTCATTTCTGCAAGGAAAGCGGGCAAGACACTCGGGGGGTGCATAAAAGGTTGGTTTCGTTTATTTGCCTTTTCGGAATGCCGAAAATTCTGCTAATACAGCTCGGATGGCAAGGTTTTTCCAAGAGTCAAGGATCTTTGGCTGAAAGGAGCCTCGCTCTCATTTTTCACGAGGTACATTCTCGCTCGACCGCATCGAACAGGCTGCCCTTCCTTTTCCCTTGCCACCCCCCCCCCTGACGTCCTTACAAGCGATCCCTTCAGGGCTCACGACGCACCCCTTTCCCCGTTGACGCTCTCAAGGTTAACCGTCGCGTTCTATACTCTACAACGAGTACGCTTTCAGCAGCGACTACTTTGAATTCTCGTCAAAATCAACACTTTTGACGGATGCCCGCGAACAATTCGTGAAAAACCGAGGTCACCGATCAGTTGGTCCATTTTTCAAGTACGGTCATTCTGAAAGGGTTCGCGGGCCGATCATTGATGGGCGATTCTTCGGCAAGCGCAAGGTCGACCTATGGCACTCGCGAACGTTACTTGCCGATCGATCCGCTCAGCCTTTTCCCAGGTCTACAAAAGGCTTGCCATTATGCAAATTTCGTAAACACCCCGAAAACCAAATTTTCCAAAGTGTTCATAAATCTTGGAGTCCGGCAACACGAGAGGGAAAATTGTCCAGAGAGCCGTGCACAAATTTTATGGGGACATCCCCAGATTCTGCCACATTCCTATGGGAATTTGATAGGGAGGTAGAGTGTCCACATTGGAACCCCAATGGATTCTAGGCTATTTCACGACTTACGTCGTTCGAAAACTTTTTGTTTGAAATTATCAACCGGAATTTGTTGGAACTCTCAAAAAAATGTCCTGTCGTGATGCCGTGCACAAATTTGGGGAGTTCCAAGATGCACCGGCATCTCTATGGGGATTTGCTGGTGGCACCGCATATAGGGAGTCCCCATTGGGATCCAATTGGATTCTGCACTGTTCCCCAATGAACGCCGTTTGAGAATTCTTACCACGTTCGAATCGAAAAAATGGAAACGAGAAAAAGCTCGGTGTGTTGAACCATAACCTGCAAGCTTCGTCAGCGCGTACATATGTGGTGATCTCATGTCAAAATGCAGTTACATAAATCATTACAGTGATATACTTCTTTAAGGAGGTACGATCATTACTACTGTTCCAACTTTCGGATTTGACATTTTTATATGATTTTGACGAATACTTTATGCGCCTATTGCCAAAATTTGAGTTATTTTGACCGTTTACTTTTTTCGCAATAAAATTGCAAAGCCGAGCACTTTAAGTTACTGAAGGATGTCGTCTTATGGAGACGGTCAACCGGAAGTGCGGTGATCACGATCTTCTTGCTTACGTATCCAACTAAACCCGTTGGAAAACTGAAATTCGATAGATTACATATGATAGATATTGTAAAAAATAAGAATATCGATATTCACCGTGTAGTTAAAGCACTGCATTACAATAATGTTTCCATTTCTATAGCGTAGCAACGTCGCGAGTAACAGCCAATGTTTGATGTTTGGCGATCATAACCTAGCTATGTTTTGCAATTATGTTGAATAGAAGCCACCACAAAATATGCAAACGACAATTCATGGAGTTTTATCATTTATCATGTATCAATAATATATATAATTATATTCTACCTATCGTGTTAATTCCGCTGAGGTAATTCAAGCCTATTTTAATAGGTTTCCGGCTGTTTTTTCGATATGTTTTTTAAGTCCGCTTTTAAGGTAGACATGTTAATATTATTATTATGAAGACTACTACCGAGTCATTGACAACTTAATTTTTTAGTTTTTATTTGTTCATGTGCAATAAATGCATCATTTATCACAACATCTGCCACAGTATAATTGATCATACGAATAATCAACATAAGTAAACACAAATCAGCGCAGCTGTGGGTAAAATAAATTTAGACTCGTTTTTGACCCCGAGGAAGTGATCGTACCTCCTTAAGCGATTTATACTTTTTTAAATCCACTCATATTATATATCTATATATTTCGTTTAGAAAATTCACCGTACAAAATGTGATAGAATCCATCGCGAGTAGTATCGGATTCTTTTCGATAATGTGGATATCCTTTAGGATTCAAATTGGATTTGCCGATTGGATTCGAATGGGGAATCCCAATGAGAATCCAATGTGCAAGCGTGGCGTTTTAGAATAGAAATCCATTGCAATGACACATTGGATCCCCACTAGAAAGTGGGGGCAAATATGGAAATCCAATTGGATCCTTGCGACAATTTCTACACGTGGCTAGCTCGTTCATAAACAATTCAAATTCCACAAATACGCAATTAGACATGCAATAAATGAATTCCTTACTCAGCATCCTCTCAATTTTTTTCTCCACTTTTTTCATTCGATGGAGGATCGCGTTTACAAATCCGTCCATCCTCGTCTTCGGAGGAATCGCGAACGTCTGCGCGTGCGATGGCTCACGATGGCCCATCCCGCACGATAAAATGGACGCCGTGCGCGCTTTTTCTAACAAACAAACGTCGTTTCGAAGATCTTAATCTTCGGATGGTACGGAGGGATACAGCATCCGGCGCGAGTGTGTAGAAAAATGTTGAGGGCTCCGCGGTTTCAGCTGTATCACACGAACGGGACCGAAGAATTAAACATCTTTGGGTGATGGATCTTGGTCCTCTCTTTCGCACGAGTATGCACACAAACAGACCCACACGTCTACGAACAGACACGTGCGTACTCTCGTGCTTTATTCCACGAGGGAGCTGCTGGAGGCCAGAACTCTTGTGCGCTTCGCCAGTGGGAAAACGAGCGAGGCAGAAGCGCGATGAGAAACATATCTATTTATAAACTTACGCGTTTGGTTCCATCGAGCATACGATCTCTCTCTCTCTCTCTCTCTCTCTCTCTTTGTCTCTCTGACGCCCACATTTTCACACACATACGAGAATAGGGCGATAATCCTCGCCTATCGCATGCACAAGATACGGTGACCAATTTCACCACTAGGCACCTCAGCACCGCATAAAACGTCATCGCCACAATATGAAAGCTCGAGTTTCCCTGGTGCACAATATGCTTTATACGCTGTGCAACATTACGGGTCATGTGCACACGCGAGCGAACAATCATGTTGCGTAATTTTCCGTGTTCGATCCTCACCGGTATCGTGGAGTCTCTCTCTCTCTTTCTCTCTCTCTCTCGCTCTCGCTCTCGCTCTCTTTCACTGCCAAACGCGATCGAAGGTCGACGAACGGCCAAAGGGCCGAATCGCGGCCACGTTCCCCCTTTCTTTCTAGCTGTTTATGGATAATTGAGTTCTACCATGTGGTACCCGATATATAAATACACGTATGCCTTATACACAATGTGCACACGTGTACATACACCTACATCTTTCGTATATACAGATATATTAATCTGATGTACGGACATGCCTATATATATATATATATATATATATATATATATATATATATATATATATAGAGAGAGAGAGAGAGAGAGAGAGAGAGTGTCCTACTCTGACATCCTGTGTTATTCTCAAGTTCGTTCAATTCGAGGCAACCCTTTCGCCTGGTCGCGTTCGCACGGAAGAGCCTGGCGAACTGACCAGCCAAAGGTAAAAGGGGGCTCGGGGAACGGGGGAAAGGCGCCGACGGTATACAGGGAAGCGGAAAAGATGGCCCTTTCGCGATGAGCCTCCTTCGGCCCCGTTGGATCAGCATTGTAATTACGGCCTGATCATTCCGCCATAAATAAAGGCTGCGAACGGACAACCGACTACGTCGACAGCATATATATTTGTATGTGTATATACATGTAGGGAAAGGTGGGTGCGAAAAACCTCAACTTTGAGGACCGTCCTCGAATCAGCCAGATGTGCTGATCAACAACATTTTACATGGATAGAACGGGTTCAAAATATTTCATTGTATATTTATATATGTGGGACATGAGAGTGGAGTAGGTAGAGGGAAAGAGAGAGAGAGAGAAAGAAAGAGAGAGAGAGAGAGACATCCGGCTTTTGCTTCGTCTCTTTGCTTCGAGACCGGTGTCGGAGCGATTACAAGTCAGGGTACCTAGTCACCTCAAAGCGTTGCGAATCGGGAGCTCGACACCGATAGCGAGACCCATCCCTGCTCCAACAATTAATCGAACGATATTGCGGTCTAGGTGGCATGAACATCACCACACCAATCGCCGCTCACAAGCAGAATTTACGAGCATTTGTTATATTTTTAATGTAGCCTCTGTTGAGTGCCTCGTCGGAACACTCGTCCAAGAGCCCTTGTCATTGCAATAAGTGGACGTAATTAGCTAGAGGGGAATAAAAACTTGGATTTGATGAATTTCACGTCATGTTCGATGGTCCTAGGTTGGGATGGAATTCGTTATGACCATGACGTTTGCAACGTTGGAAGGCAAGGATATATTTTTTTCTCAATTTCAAATTTCCTTAGGCAGATCTGACTTACGACGATCAGGTGATTTTTAGGATGTTTATTTGGCGATCTAGAACGTAAATATACACAATATGGGTTTTGATAATGATAAAAATGAAAAATTGAAAAGAATTTTCGTTGTATACGATTTTTGACCATACCTAATAAAAAGAAGATAGTGAAAAGAATTTTTGCTGTATACCATTTTTCATAATAACAAAAATATGAAATTGAAAACAAGTTTGTTGCATACTATTTTTGATAATAATAAAAATAAGAAATTGAACAGAATTTTCGTTGCATACGATTTTTTGGAAATAATAAAAAGAATAAACGGAAAAGAATTTTTGTTGCATACCATTTTTTATTATAATAAAAATAAGGAATGGCAAAGAATTCTCGCCGCATATGATTGTTTAGATTGATGAAAATAAGAAATTGAACAGAATTATTGTTGCATACCATTTTTGATAATAATAAAAATAAGATACTGACAAGAATTTTTGTACCGTACCATTTTTTATAGTAACAAAGCAAAGAAATTGAAATGAATTTTTGTTGTAAATCATTTTCAATAATGATAAAAATAAGAAATTGAATAGAACTTTTGTTCCATCCCATTTTTGATGATAGTAAAAATAAAATATTGAAAAGAATTTCTGTCGTATACCATTTTCGATAATGCTAAAAACAAGAAATTCGAAAGAATTTTTGTTGCATACCATTTTTGTTAATAATAAAAATAAGAAATCGAAAAGTATTTTTGTTGCACACCATTTTTGATAATAATAAAAATCATAAATTGAAAAGAATTTTTCATGCATACGATATTTGATGACAATGAAAATAAGACACTCAACAAAATTTCGATGCATACCATGTTTAGCGATAATAAAAATTAGAAATTGAAAAGAATTTTTGTTGCACACCATTTTTTATAATAATAAAAATGAGAAATTGAAAACAATTTCCGTAGCTTACCACCGATGCAAACGTCAACGTGTTTCAATGCCAAAACCGTCTGGATTTCGGGAGCAGGCTGTGTTCTCCAGGTCCCTTCAGAGAGTGCGTGAACCCTGGGTGCTTCAGGGTCCGGCCGTATTTTTGCAGGAGTTCCGGGACAATTGTCATTGCATGGGATCGAATTGAGGAGTCAATTCTACGCTTGACGAGGGCTGGAAATTAATGCAGTTTAAATTAAATCCCAAAACATTTTTTTACTATCGAGATTCAATTTTTTTGCATTTTTATGTAGTGCATATATTTATATATTTGTCCTTGGAGTGTACGTGAAAGACGCCCGATATATATTTACGTTCATTCTTTGGTATTCGATTTTTCGATAATCTTGCGGGGGTTATCATCATTGTAATTTACATATTTACGGTGTATAGAGAAACAGGGTTCCTGTCGCTCGCGCGATGATTTATAAGGCCAATTTTATCGGGAACTGGTTCGTTGCCGACGAGCAATAGTAATTACGAGGAGAGAGAGAGAGAGGGGGGAGGGAGGAATGGTGCAAGAGTTAACAGCCTAACGTCGATTTTCGTGTTTATTTTTTTATATATATTTTTTTTCGACGATGGCTTCGCACTTGTGACCATGTAGTACGCGAGCATATACATGTGATATAGTTATTCGAAACCGTTTTGCTCGCGCGAACTGCACGATCCGATAAAACTGTAAACGCTCTCTCTTTCTCTTTGCGCGCTTGTAATAACTCTAGCGGTTGCTCATTCCTGGACCACTTATACACGCGCACCGCTCCGGACGTTTCTACGTGTCTACCGCAAGAGTGTCTGTAACGCCGTTAGATCGCAATTTATTCTGTGGTTCGCTCATTTTTTTTTTTTTTTTTTGCAAAAAGCAACGCCTTTTACGTTTATCGACGATCGTACGTGACGTTTAATGAGATTGTTCGTTAGCGTTACAAGCGCTGCGCTCTCTGCCGCGACCTAGCGTTCAGCGAGAAAATAAATTTAAACGCCCCAGCCAATAACGCGCCTTAATTATCGTTTTTCATTAAAAGCGCATTTTTCAACTATTAATTTGCCCGCGGGTCGGCGTGCGGATTTTTTGTTCCGCTTTTTCTAATTGAAATTTCTTAGGGAGGGAACAAGAAGGGAAATTGGCTGCTTATAATTGCAGCTTTTTGATGTAACGTTGATAAATTGACGTTAACGCGCACGATTGACATCGGTGGATCTTTAATTGGGGGAAAATTAGAGGTTTCGATACTTCGTCACGTACAGCTCTGACGGAAAGTTCCATGTTGTAAGGCAATAATAATTGTTGTGAGGAATGATAATATGTATAATGAACAATACATAATGTACATTAAAAAAAATAATTATAGTCATATATATTTATATATTTATATGACTATAATTATAGAATAATTATAGTCATATATAATTATATTATATATAATTATATAATTATAAAATATAATATAATTATAATTATGTATGCCTTTATCATAAAGAATAATAATTATTATAAGGAAGGATAATAACATTTTACTGTGATCTACGACCATCAAATAAATATTATGCAAAATAATTGCCATATTTTGGTAAATAAACGTCCTCATTTTTTATTCAAATCTGAAGCAGAGCGTTGTGAACAACCTACTTTTTGATATACAGATATACATTTCGATCTAGAGTTTGCTTCTTTTCACGTTTCTCCAGTTTATATATATATATATATATATATATATAAGCTGGAGGAAAACTATCAGCGCATTTGTATGTGTAGGGACGATAATTTTTTTTAAAGGATCGACGAAATTAAAATTGAATTGAAGTTCAATTCCGATTCAATCAATCATGAAGTTAAATCAAAATCCGAATTAAATTAAATTAAAATTAAATGAATTTCGATGAGTTGAATTGATTAAAATTGAACCAATTAAAAAATTCGATCCATACATAGAAAGCTCATTTGAAAGACTTTACATTGTGAAGATATTTTGACTTCATGAACTGTCTCGTCATCAAAGGCCACAATCTTTTTTAAAAAATTGCATTGCCATGCTCAAAATCAACAGCTGCGTTGATAGTCAACATTACACAGATATAACGAGTGTAAAAAATGTTTCCCCCACATATACAATAGATATATATATATGCACACACAAACACACACACATACACACGTATACACAGATCGCTTATTGGACCATAAATTTTCATCGAGGGCTATACGAAGCGCGAAATGCAACCGGATGATAGAAGCGAGCCCACGAATCTCGTTACTGTTTTTCGAGGGCCTAGACAAAGCGAGACACAGGGATGGAAAGTAAGCGCAAGAGAGTTGAAGCTTTGGGGGTAGTACGGGGCGCGAGAACATCGGGGGTTGTAGAGATTCGGGCCACAGCCTGTTGCTGCGACTGCTGCTGATACTCTCTCCTGCGTCCCGGCGCCGCAGCGGGGATCCTTGATCCTTGAGCCCGTTCTTCTCGCAGCCGCTCGTGTTTTCCGTATATGGCCGACAAACCCCTTGAGGTGGATTGGCCCACGTTTTCGAGAATTTACGAGCTCTCAAGACAGTGCGATCCTTGTGCTCTCTCTCTCTCTCTCTCTCTCTCTCTCTCTCTCTCTCTCTCTCTCTCTCTCTCTCTCTCTTTCTCTCTTTCTCTCTCTGACTCAATAAAAGCAGAGGTGCAACCCCCCTCCCTCCCCCGCCTAGATCGCGTTCTGAAAGAGTTGGCGGTTTTGACACGACACGAGTACCATGTGTGTGTTTTCTGTCCCAGAATAACCGCACGACACAATAATTACCCTCGAATTCCCCACACCCCTCGTAAATATTGCTCTCTTTCTTCCCCTATCTGACGTCGATATTTCTATACTCCTTTGGCGGTGTCCTCGAGAGCGTGACATTTTACGGCGTGTTGGATTGTCCGTCTTGGCAATAATTTCATCATCGCAACGATCAGGACCTTATTCTCGTTGTGCAACTCTCGTAGGAGCCTAGACGCGTATACCCTCGTAAATCTTTGCCCGTCCCGAAAGTCGAGCCCGAGACCGCGAGATTCTGCGGGGAATGAACAACTGGATCATCAGCCCGTGACCTTTTACTTCGGGCCAATTTTCTACTCTCGTTGAGGGAACCCAGGTTTTTTTTATAATTCGTTCTCACGCGGGGGCCAATAATGCGATGTGGAGTGGCTTTTTCAATTCTTCGACGCGTTGCGATTTGAGTTTTTTGCGAGATGAGCTTTGTTACGTATTTTAGGATGGTAGATGTAGGGTGCCAAAGTGAGGGAAGGATTTAAATTTCGCGGATTTTTGTTTCGCCGGCGGCGACCATGATACTTTGACAGATGTCGTCGGTGATTCTACTGGGTAGTAAATGTGGAACGCTATGGATAGGAAAGCAGTATTTTTAAAATTATATACATTAGATAACATTTTTTTTATTGTGGACACCATTTTTTTATTTTTTACATAATTTTTTTTATTATTGAGTTTTTCAAAATTATTTACATTTTTTATTGATTATTTGAGATTATTTAAGATGACGGATTTCGTGAATGTTTTTCGGGAGGCCATGATGGTTAACAATCAATTTTCATGGAACAATTTCTGGGTCGCAAAGTCACGCAAGTCGAATGTCACAAAATTGAATCACGTCACAAAATTGAATCGATTCAAACGTCGTATAATTTCGAATTTGAGGGCTAACACCACTGTAGATTTTTAAGAATATTGATTTCTTTTACATTGGCTTAAGAGATACTTTGAAGCATCTAGATTAAGAGGGGGGGGGGGGAAGTTTGATATCTGCAAAACGAAGGTCCGCAGGTCTGTGTGTCGACCGTTTTTCTCGGAACAAAATTTTTCAAAACGGCACGCAGCATAACGCCAACAATTTTCATTCTTTCCATTTCAAATTTGGAGCACATCATTAAAATAACATTTCGAAGTGAAATACGTACGAGATTTTCCATGTGTTAATTATAGCATTAGTTATTAACAAATGATTGTCCTTTTTTCTGTCGAAATTTGAGTTTTTACTTTAAATGCTTGCCAATTACACAAAAATTCATATTTCCAAAATTCCGTACGTATTTTTCTAGCTATACTCATGTTAATTAATAGAATTTTTTATTCTTCTCCAAATTAAAATTTGCGTCAGACACTGCGTGCCGCAGAGCGTCTGAAATTCAACATGCCTCGCGACAATTTCTCTAGCGGCACCATATTGTATAATTTTATAATACAATTTTTTTTATTTACTTGAACATATGACTAATAACACCCTTGAATATTATTATCCTTTTGCTTGTCCTTCCACCAAAAAAAAAACTTGCGAAAAATCACTTAATTTTAGACGTCTATAGTGGTGTATGCCCTTAAACCCGACCCTCGATTTAGGACCCCTTTTTCACGCGTGCGTTCGTTTTTTGTTCGCTCACAAGATCGATAGGTATTTCGTTTAAAAACTGCCCGAGTCAATTTGATCGTGTGTGAGAAGCGCCGAACTTTTGGGATGTGCGACAAACGAGGGACCTTAGTCTGGTACAGTTCAGCTACGGAAATTTTGAAAAATATCCACTTTTTGAGAAGCGCAATTTTGAGAATGGTGCATGGAATAAATGGATGAAGAAAAAAGCTCGCTCTACAAGAATGCAGTAGTCAAATTGTATAAAAATTAAGTAGATGTCCATCGTGAAGGGATTCCGTCAGACTGACTCGTCCTCTTTGATTTGACCCGTTGGAACCTTGACCTCGACTGGCGCAGGAATATCAAGGTCACTGCATCGCGATGGACAAGAACTGGGAAAATAATTCGTCGTCCCGGAGAAGGAACATACAGAATAGTAAGGAACAGTGGTGTAAGAACGACTTCATTTCGTGGGTGGTGCACATACGTTGCAAAGTGCTCGGTATTGGGGCGGTACCCGCGCGCACCCCGACGACCCCGAGAGCCATAAATAAATGGCTTGCTCGCGCGAGCCTCTCGGCTAGTCGCGTCCGCGCCCGTGTGCGCACACGGAAAGAGGCTTACCATCTTTCGGAGCTTTGGTGTTACTACTTGCATTGAGCTGCGAGAGAGAGGAGAGAGAGAGAGAGAGAGAGAGAGAGAGAGAGAGAGAGAGAGAGAGACAGAGAGAGAGAGAGGCACCGTTGCCTTCACGTGTAACCAGAAAGCATGCCGCGGACTATCAAAACGGACAGCCTCCTACCGAATCGACCTGCAACATGGCCACTCCATGATTCATGGTCATACAAACCTCGCAAGATTCTCCAATTACCAAATGATAACCGCAAAACATAACCTCCATAATATCAATATCAATATATAATCTCCATATTATCAATATTAATATATAACCTCCATAATATCAATATTAATATATAACCTCCATAATATCGATATTAATATATAACCTCCATACTATCAATATTAATATATAACCTCCATAATATTAATATCAATATATAATCTCCATAATATCAATATCAATATATACCCATAATGTCAATATCAATATATAGCCTCCATAATATTAATATCAATATATAACCTCAATAATATCAATATCAATGTATACCCATAATGTCAATATCGATATATAGCCTCCATCATATCAATATCAATAAAAATATAACCTTCATAATATCAATATCCGTACATAACCGCCATAAATCAACAATCAATATCGAGTCACTAAGTCAAGATCCACTTACTGATATGATCTTTGATTCGGCATTTGGCATCATGCTATGGTGACAACTGTCCGAGACTTTTCGTATTAGAAAATTCCAAACCCAAAAGTGAAAGCAGGCATTGACTATGCACAAGGTTATGACACTCGAATGAAATAGTCCTAGAATCAAACATACAGTTTTTTATTGGAAGATGTATCATTTGTTGACGAAATCAAATATTCGCTTACGTTCAATGTAGGATGCGATTGCAACGATGGAAAAGTGTATTCGACTCGAATGAAAATGTTATTTTCATATTATTTTTTAAAATGATATTCCTTTATTATTATATCAATTTTTAATTGTATTGTTTTATTATTTTTAAGTTATCTTATTTTATTATTAATGCATTACTTTTTCAATTATATTACTTTATTACTATAATATTATTTTTATTGGAGTGAGTTGTAATCGATTCAAGCCTTTGATTGAAAATAATACATAATTTCATCGCAATGAAACGAAAGTCTAGTCCGCCGAGATAAAAATTTCATTTGATTCGAGCAAACTCCTTCTCTTGATATAGTTGGTTGTTTTGTTTTTATTTTACCGTGATAGTTTTGAATACCGATTACTTTTTTTTTAACTTACCGTAGCAACTTGGAGCAACGATGTAATAATTATTTAGTACTCGAACAATGAAGAATTATTATCGACGAATAATAATCGTAGGCACGAAGTCGAAGGTGCTAAATCTGTTCAGCTGCGTGCAAATAATTCGGTTTTTTTGCCAATCGTTCTTTATGAATTTGTATATATGACGGATGTTGAAAGAAACGAGTTAACCGGAAGTCGCTCGCGAGAACGACAAATCGATCTTCCTATGATATTAATGAGGGTTTTATCGCTGGTGGAAAATCGATGAGCCACACGAGGGCTAATCGTCCATTTGGCTGGAACGCGCTGCCCACGCCATCGTGAAATTATATGTGGTACTGAGGGGCGGGGCGGGGGGTATTATGTTTCACCCATATAAGCTCGTACGCGTATATCATACTTTGTTGCCCTGAATACCAAATCGATATACGACTAAGTGTACAATTTCATATGCCCGACCTGCCACGTATACTAGCCATTACATATAGATAAATATATATTGGCATGGCTCCGAATAAAAGTAAATGGGTCACACAAAAATGTATTTTTGTTTTCGATTATCAATTGAAAATCTATTTTTTTTTAATTATTAATAAAAAATACATTTTTTTAAATTATTTATAAAGATGTATTTTTTTTAATTCGTCGATCTATTTTTTAAATTATTTTACACAAATTTTTTTACAAATTATATACATAAAAATGTATTTTTGTTGGCGATTATCAATTGAAAATCTATTTTTTTTAAATTATTAATCAAAAATACATTTTTTAAAAATTATTAATAAAGATGTATTTTTTTAAATTCGTCGATCTATTTTTTAAATGATGAAATCAGAAATGTATTTTTAATAAATTATGAAATTAAAAATCTATTTTTTTTCGAATGTGCCTTCGATAGTTTCGGAACAGTCTACATTTCATTTCGCTCATTTTAAGTCCCTTCTGCCTTTGCCAAATAAAATTAAAAATTAATGTCCGAAAAGCAGCAGTTCACAGATGCTCCAAAGTTCATAGAATCCATTTACAACTACGAAATTGCTCTTAGCAGTCATTTGACGCGCATTCCATGACAACAGACAATTTCCTTAGGGAAATAATCCCAACAATGTTATAGTCAATCTTATAGACAATCTCTTATTTTCAATCTGCAATATCATTTTTATTTCCAAATGAAAAAATGTCAACCTCCCAGCTTGGAGTGCTTGCAACAATACTTTATCGGAATTGCGAAAGTAAAAATAGAAAAATCCATTTAAATAATGGCCATTTGACGAATTAGGAGGCCTCTCTATGACCTGCCTCCAATGCGTCATCGAAAACCTGCGATGGCATAGAATATATGGGCAAGATTGTCTACCGGTGTGTACAAACTGATTTATTTTGGATCGGTCTATTATAGATGTAGAAATTTACATATACGACACTTTGAAGTCCAGGCGCATTCTGCTTGCTCTTGGACACCTACGAAGTTTAGCTCGCGAGTCGTTTGCGCCCAGCTGACTGAGTATTGTTCCCTGATGCGGAAGGTAGAAGTCATTAATTATAACCGGTGTCAGTAGTAACCGCTATATATATATATATATATATATATATATATATATATATATACACATATATATACATCCTTATCCGAATGAGAGAACTATTCACATGAAAACAAACGTCCTTAAACTTATTTGACTATGAATTAATTATTTTCTTTTTATCGTCTATTCATACATTTTTTCTAACGATGCGCCTATCCGATCATATTATCAATCTTCGCGATTAGCAAGCATAAAAATAATCGGAAGTATTAAAAAATCATCATAATCAAAATAAATCCTGATATGATGTCAAATTAAGAAAGCTTGCCAAAAAAATTGAACTAAATCGATCCAACGAAATCACTCGTATTTGCCTTCGGTGTATAAAAAACGAAAATTATTTGATGGGGAATAAAATGATATTTTACATGGCTCGTTTAGGTTTAACATGACACATTGGGTTATCGCACACGTGATCGAGAATTTAAATCGTGAAAACCCGACCTCCGAACAATTCTTTCGGGTGTGTCGCGTATACGTTTATCATCATATCTGCTCATCCACGTCGCGACACTTATTTAAATTTATTTATGTAAATTGTACGACGCAATGCTGAGAGAAAAATTCTTTCGTCAGATCGCGACTGAAATGTGATAATTTTTCAAATTTTATTTTATGGGAATGCAATAAGAATGACGCGATGTCACGATAATGCGAATTAAACCGAGATACGAAAATTTATTCGATATTCGTTTCGCGAGCTGTTGTTGATGTTGAAATCGCGACGGAAACTGTCCTGGATCCGTTTAACGAAAAATATGGAGATTTTTGGGATGCTGTTCCATCCGAGCCTGCGGCACGCTTCGGGAACCAACAACGATAATGCATTCCGAGATTGTTCGGATTTTGCGTTTTCAGTCTCGTGTTTCAGCACGTGTCGAGAGGGAGAGACAGAGAGATACAGAGAGAGAGGGAGGGAGAGAGAGAGAGAGAGAGAGAGAGAGAGAGAGAGAGAGAGAGAGAGAGAGAGAGAGAGAGAGGGAGGGAGGGAGAGGGAGAGAGAGAGAGGACAGAAGGAGAGAGAAAGGGAAACAGAGCTATCGGAGATGTAAACCTCTCTCGTGATGGATGAAGACGGCCGCTGTTGCCCCTCACTCTATTCCCGTTTCACATGCCCCCGAACAGTGGTCGCGACTATGCGTGTAGATATACGATTCAAAATAATCTTTTCATTTTTTATTTATTTGGTCTCTTCTCGCAAATGGCATAGGTATGTGAGCAAACATATATGTATATATATATATATATATATATATATATGATGCAGGTGCCCCATCGCGTGTCACTTGACAATACGTTTTTGAATACCCCACGAAAAATCGTTTGTCTCGCCGAGGCTAAACGAGAATTCGTTATACTCGAGGCGAGAATATAATTATTGCGAATCACCGCGAAAACAATTAATTCCATCCGAACAAAACTCATTTTAATGGAGGCCATCACTGTGACGACCCGGAAAAAAGTCGTTTTTCAGAATTTATTTTGCATAGTAGAATACTCATTTGGGATTTGGAAAAAATGTATGTTACTAAGCAGGCATTGAACTTATTTCATGTAAATTTTTATTTAAAAAATGGAACCTTCACATCGTTATTGAGGTATAACGGAGCCTGTGTAGAAAAAAAGTAGCTCAACGGCGGGATCGATAACTTGACGATGGTTGGTCTAAAAAATAAAAACAGAAAAGTATTTCAATCTATATAAAAGTAGTTCTCGTTGAAGGTAGCCGTTTTTCGAAAAAAATGACTGGTGTACAAAAAAGTGTAATTTTCGAGAAAACTTTTACTTATATTCGGGGGCTTTAAAAATACCAAACAAAGAAAGGCTACGTACAACGATAGCTACTGTAATGACGGAAATTTTGGTTCTTTTAAATTGAAAATCGGACAATAATAGCTACAGTAATGATTCCGGCCAGATCGAGAAAAGTCGTTTCGAGAAAAACGCGATTGAAAATTTTAGTATACGTAAATCATGGCGCTACCTGTTATTACAAATCACCTGTAACGTGGTTAATTTTCAAAATGTGAACGTATCATTGTTTTCACATTATCTTGAATATGTGTCCTTTCAGAAGATGCAAATGAATCGATTTTTTAAATCCGTAAAAATAGTGTCTCGTCTTAAAAAACCGCAAACTTTTTGAACCTTTTTTTCTATTCATGAATTTTTTTTCTGAATTCCGCAAAGTTGTTTATACTAAATAATCCGTTTTTAAAAAAAAACTATTATTCCTTCGAAGATTAAGAATATTTGCATCACATAAATCCATTTTTTCTTGTTTCGGTTGAATCCGGCGATATAGTTTGATTATCATCGTGTACTGGCGAAGAGTTGTTGAGAGACGGGACCGGGAGAATACTTCGAGGGTTGAAGGGGTGCGGTGGTGGTGTACTTTCAAGCTTTCATCGCTTTCAAGACTACGGGAAAGAGGAAGAAAGAAAAAGCGAGGGAGAGAGAGAGAGAGAGAGAGAGAGAGAGAGAGAGAGAGAGAGAGAGAGAGAGAGAGAGAGAGAGAGAGATAGAGAGAGAGATGTTGAGTGCGGGAGCCGCGGATCATTTGTTATCTACGCGAAGGGCAGACCTGGAGAAAGCTCTCTTCGACGCAAATAGGTATGTTTCTCACCACCGTCCCCACTCCGCTCCTATAAACCCCTTTCCGCCAGTGATATCCGCGGGCCAAGTTCCGCAGAGGGTAAAGAAAAGCTGTGAGATTCAATTAACGCGATCTCTTGATTTTAGGCTTATGCATACATACATATATATAACCGAGACTGGTGGATAGGCGGTCGGGATTCGGCTCTGGCGGTAGCTCGAGTTGAGCAGCGTTTTGCATGGCTGATACTCGGAGCGGTGACCACTGAGCCGTGCACCGACTGGCGCATCAACCGGTCAGCGAAAGGCCAATATGTCTGAAACCATGGTGTGGCATATCTGAGTAAAACGTCTGTGCACCAGAGAATCAGACGAGTATGGGGCCGTCTATACTGGTACCGGTTTTCCACAGTTTCTCCGTGCCCTCGGTAAAATTGATAAACGTATATTATTTAGAAAAAAATAATGATTTATTGGGAAAAGTAATAAGTGAGAACCCGTAATGGAAAAAAGTTATCTATATATAAATATATACAAGGTGTCCCCTTATGAATGGATAATCCTGCAACTGTCGATAGGTCAGATCATGTCCTACTATGTGCTGGAATTTCAGTTTAGTAAAAGTCCCACGGTTTTCGAGATTTTGGGCTTTGTGTTATTTTTTGAAAAAATCATCTGCTTTTTGTTTTTCGCATGCCATTTCTACAAATGATATGAATCGACAATAACTAAACAACTTTTTAACGTAATTGGCACGATATGCGTAGTCCATGTTTTTACAGTGCAGGCCATCAAAGTCAGATCGAATTGGTTTGTATAAAAAGTCTGCATAAGATTTCTTTCCACAAAGTTTCCTTAACATTTATGGTTAAAAAGAAGACTTCTAGATAAAATAAATAACCGAGAGTATTTGTGAACAAAACCGGGTCAAACGAGTTATTATCTGTAAAAATGGCATGCAAATAACCAAAAACAGATTTTTTTTATCTCGCAAACCGTGGGACTTTTACTAAACTGAAATCGCAGCATATAGTAGGACATGATCTGACCGATCGACCGTTGCAAAATTATCCATTTAAGACAGGACACCCTGTATGCACAGGGCTACTGGTTATTGCTCACGATCCCGAGAAAGTGTTGAGGGGTATATTTTCCCTCTATCAAATAATCCAGTAATGCTTTATGCAAAAGTAAACTATTTTGGCGATGTTATATTTTATGATTTTTTTAAATTGAGGGGTAGGCAACATAAAAAATTAATTTGTTTAAATGTATGCAATCAATCTCTTTATTGTTTGTAGTTTGAGGACCCAGTAGCACAGAATAATGATCAGCAATAAAATAAGAATAATCCGCAAACATTTTTGAATTAGGGCTCCAAATCTCTGCAAGTCTAATAATTAAATCTCATTCAATTATTGATGATTTTCTGTCACTGTATCCTGGAACTACAGATAATAAAAAAAAACAGTTCCTTTTTCATTCATTTTTTAGTCATCTCGATAAAGCTGCAGCGACAACAATTATCTAGCATCATGTGGGTCCTGGTAGGAAAAGTCGGAGAATTTCGGGTAATGAGTTAATGCTTGAGGGCCCTGAGGAATGTGGACGCAGGGCGTTGAGTTCGCGAGTGCCTCGTCGTTGGCGAAATGATCTTTGGCCTGCGGCGTGTGTGGCTCTCGCGTACTTAGGAATACGTCGCGATCTCACAGCTGTTACTTGACTTCGAACTCGCAAATCAAAGAGAAAGAGAGAGCAAGAGAAAAGAGAGGGAGAGAGAGAGAGAGAGAGAGAGAGAGAGAGAGAGAGAGAGAGAGAGAGAGAGAGAGAGAGAGAGAGAGAGAGAGAGAGAGAGAGAGAGAGAGAGAGAGAGAGAGAGAGAGAGAGAGAGAGAGGGAGAGAGAGAGCACTCCCGTGCCTACATCACGAGCATGATGACTGTTTTGGACCACTCGTCTCTCGCACCCTCTCGCTCTCTGTTTCCGTACGAGAAAATTACGCAAAGTCTCTCTCGTGCGCGATTCTTAGGCGAATCTAAATAGCGGCGATTCCGGCCACTAGTCCATCTAGTTCGCCATGCTAAGATGACACGTTCCGGCGAAAGAGGCTCTCTCCCATTACCCACGGCTCTTATAGGGATTGCGATGAGAGTCCTCCGTACCTCGAAATCGTCGGGCCCAACGATCCGCAACTGGCCCTGAGCCAGAGAACCGAAGTTTTGTCTCCGCTATACCTGCAGCTTTATCGCTTATTTGTATTTTCAATGCAACCGCGTTCGGGAGACCTCGGCTACAGTATACCTGTGAGAAAACGTCAACTTTCGGATGATCCGTTTTGTTCCTATTGGGGTGAGCTTTTCGATTGGGTAAATAGTGTGTTGAGTTTTCTTTGATTAGAATTGGTTGTCATTTTTTTTTAATGTCATAATGTAGGTATGACATTTTTTGATCACATGTCATAATGTACTCATGGCATTTTATGATAACATGTCATTTTATGATAACATGTCATAACATGTCATTATGACATTTTTACGGTTTTTATTATAATACGGATTTATCATAATCGCTGTTGATCATAAATATAAAAAAATGATGAAATATAATTGATTGTGTTACAAATACTCCATTTGGTACTTATCAGTTGCAGGGATTGTATAAAAATTCCATTTTCGAAAGATACAATGCATATGTTGTAGGTGCAATTTTTTAGTAATATAAATAAGCCATTGAAATACTTGGTCGAAAATAGACACAGTAATTTTGTTGATCAGTTGCAATTGTGAGAATAGATACTCCCATTCGGTCAAATCTGTTTTAAATGTGAAGTGAATATACTTTAATATACAACATAATATACCGGCGACTATTCTGCGACTCGAATAAATTCATCAGTTGAAGAAATGCAGTTTATGGAAAATGAGCACCAAATATAGTCGGTTGAAAATAAAAACTGTTATTTGACCTTTCACTTGCAGTTGTCAGTATAGATATATCCATTTTGAGAAACCGAAATCTTTAATACACGAGGTGAATCTTTTCAGACACAGAATAATACGCAGGGAACTATTCAGTTACTGAAGGAAATTTACCAGTTTAAAGGACACCACTGTCACGGGCCGAACAAGGTTGTTTTTTATAAACATACATTGAACTTATTTCGTGCAAATTTTTACACAATTTTTTTCCAAATTAACAACTTTCTCGGGGTATAAAAAATGTGGTTTGCAAAAATGTGCCTCTGTGAAAAAAATGTGTTTTGACGGCCGGATCGATAACGTGACACGGGTTGGCCTGAAACTATAAAAAGAAAAAAGTTTTATAAACTATATAAATGTAGTTCTCGTTGTACAGAGCGGCTTTTTTAAAAGAAACTTCCATGAAATGGCAGGTGTAAAGAAAAGTGTAATTTTGGCGAAATTGTTACTTATATTCGGGTGCTTAAAAATACTAAATAAAAAAGGCTAGGTACAACGATAGCTACTGCAATAACTGAAATTGTCGTTTTTTTAAATTCAAAATCGAACGATCGAGCCTGAACGATCAAATCTGTAACATCGTCAATTTTCAATGTTTTAACTTGATTTTTTTTCAACATATTCTTGTATACGTTGCGAAAATGCAAAAAAAATCTTGCAAAAAAATCAATTTTTATTTAACCCGTCACAGTTGTCTCCCACCTTAATAATTGAATGAACTGCAGTTCGATGTATATACGCAATGAAAAATCTCTAAAAATAGAAACTGTCTTTCTATTTTTCACTTGCGATTATGAGACTGGACATTTCCATTCCGAGAGATCAATTTTTGTTCAATATAGAATGTGCCTCAGTAGCACGAAAATCAACGGAGTAGTTTTTACAAGTCACTTGGGTGCTGGAAAATCGGAGCAAAATTCTGCGAAAAACGAGACCACTTGAGCGCCGAATGAAGAAAAAGATTTGGAGCACGAGGAAGGGACCACCAAAGCAGAGCGAAAGAAAGAGCGAGAGAGATTCAATCGTAATTGTATAATAACCCCTGGTAAAAGGTCTCCGGAGTTATTTATGAGCCATCTTATATATCTCGCTTTGTCGGACTTGTCAAATAAGTGGCATGGGACTTCGACGCGTATCACCGCGGTCGTTCTTCGGCTCTCGTACAATACGAGCGTTACACGTGTACAGTCGCTTCCATACACGAGTGCATCACAGTGGATGCGCCACTGGTTGAGCACGACGCTCCAAAGTGCGTCCCCACTTCCGGTCGTCCGTGACGATAATTGGTCCCAACGATCTTACATCCACATAGGTATACTCTACATCTGTACACATTCGTTACCACGTGGTTCGTCCGCGTTTGCATTCCTCTTCACGAGATACCTCAAAATGTCATCAACATCGTTTCAAGAGAGATCAATGACGTTGGAGCCACTGGTATCCGATTTTGTTTATTCATTTTTCGTTTCTTTATTTTTATAATTATCGGACGCCTTTGTTGCAAATTGACGTCTCGAATGTATGATAATAATACGTACGAACGTTTAAGGGGGTTTATCTACCTAGAGACCCGAAAAACATGACCGTATTCTGATTTTTTTCTGGGAGACGGTTGGTGAAAAAGAAATGCATTTCCTTTTAACACAAACCTACATATATTGAGAGCTTTTAACACTTTCTTGACACCTGACACTTGACACTTGACACACTGGGTCATTTTGACACGGACGAATTTGAAATAAAATGCTCACTTGCCTAAAATTGAAAGTTTAGCGGAAGCCAACGCATACCGATAAACTGGAACACCTACGAAAAGCTTTAGGAGATAATGGCTACAAGCGAGGCAACATCTGAAGTACGATCGAACATCTAAAAAGAAAAATAGCTGATCAGGAAACGGTGAAAGCACCTGAAGGGGAAAGTGGAGGACAAATAAAAGCAACGACTTCCCTTACGAGTGCGAAAGACCAAAGATCGTCATTAAGTGCACTATGAGTGTATAAGATACACTGCTGATGCGGTAAAGTGTACACAGGTGACAACGGGAGGAAGATCAGTATACGGATCAAAGAACACCAACGGTGTATAAAATCTGGCTACATTGCACAATTACATCTGACCGATCATTGGATGGAAACTGGTCATGTCATTCAGTTCGCCAAAGCCAAACTCTGACCCAAACAGCTATTTTTCCAGGCAACACCGAAAAGGCCTGCAAATCCGAAAACGTCCGGACAATCTAAACAGAGACGAAGGACATCACAGCAATCCTATTCGGCACACGTTCTCCCAGTTTTTTTAAATTGACCAGGTGATCAATTGAATCATCTGATTAGCTGATGCAGTGATCTGGAACGATGGCTGCAACTATATAAGGAATACCTGGGACACCACAGCTTCAGTATCGGAGCTCTCAGCCCTGCTGATGCAGACTGTAACGCTTGTGACAGTCTGCATCAGCAGGTCTGCATCGGCACAATACTCATCCTCAACACGGCCTCCATCCGGAAGCCGCATACGCTTCTTATTACACAATGAGCCGTGAAAGCCTTAAAACTAAGATTGGCACTTCATGTTCACCCAAAAAAACGCGCGCCATTTGAAATGTCAGGTCATTTTGAGGCACCCTTCAGATGTAGCCCGTTACGTGCTTCTCACAGCCTATAACGGCAGAGAAAAATGAAATTGTCACAAAGAATTGATTTTCGTTGCATTCCAATGATGCAAACTTCAACATCATGAAAATCAAAATTTCTTCCCTGCGACCACTCATTGCGCGTCTCCATTCGCGACGATACTTTCGGCTAGTCAGATTCATCATCACTATCTCTGCATCCCTCGGTCAAGTACGGACGATCGTGAGAAAGCTTGCGCCTCTTGAGGTCCATTTCGCGATCCCTCATTCCGCTCCGAACGATCAAGTTCTCATATCCCGTGGCAGCGTTAATTGTTCAATCGTTCCGTAGCCAGGTCGCCGTCTGATATCAAACAAGCCGTCCTTTCTCCATCAAAGTGGGCAGTTTCCAAATCTTCAAAGTACCCGGACTGAAACACTTCGTTTCTGCGGTACGTCATTTCTCAGCTGTTTGGTCAAACGTAAATAGATCAACGAGCGTGAGGAAAGAGCGTCGAGGGAGGAAGACATAATCGCGAGATTTCTCGTGCGGCCGAAGCCTCCCGTGGCATCAGAGCTCTCCGTCAGATTTATAGACCCCCGTAAATACTTGCGGCAATAGGATTATTAAGATATCCCGGTAGGAAAATCTTCCGAGTGCCGGATCGTGGAGCTCCCAAAACTGCCTCGTACAACGACCGATACGCGGAACCGAAAAGCTCGCGAAGCTTGGGTTGAGGGAGAACAAAAATGCAGCACCGCAAGAATTAAAAACGAAGAAGACGATCGTGCCGCATCCGTTTTGTCGTCGTGAGATGGTCGAAGGCGCGGGAGAAGAAGAAGAAACGCGCGGGGACGGCAAAGGAGGGCAGTAAAACGAATAACGGCGGAGATATATAACGAACAAGCTAAGTTCGTTGGTTCCTAAGCGCAGTGCCGTGTCGTCTTGTCAGCCATCTCGATGTCACGTCAGCGCGGCTTCTTCCTCCCTCTTTGCTCCTGTCGTAGCATCTTTTTCAGCCCGCACCATCTCTTCTCTCTTTCTATCTTTTCTTCACGTGTTTCGTTTGCTATGTGTGAGCTTTCAGCGCATTTTCATTTTCACTCAGCACCTATGTGTTCCTTGCGGCTGTTGTCCGTTTTCGTATTATCAGGTAATTGGGTACGAAAGTCCGATTACCTCAAGTACCAAGTTTGATAGCCGAGATCTGTGATAAACTTTGACAGTTCTTCGGTTTTTTTAACACTTTGACAGTTCTTGGGTTTTTTTGACCCTTTGACAGTTCTTGAGTTCTTTTTACACTTTGACTGTTCTTGCGTTCTTTTTACACTTTGACACTTCTTGGTCTTTTTACACTCTGACCGTTCTTGGTCTTTTTGAAGTTTGACAGTTCTTGGTCTTTTTGAAGTTTGACAGTTCTTGGTCTTTTTACACTTTGACAGTTCTTGGTCTTCTTACACTTTAACAGTTCTTGGTTTTTTACACTTTTACTGTTTTTGGTTCATTTTAATACACTTTGACAGTTCTTGGTTTCATTTATTGTGAAGGTACGTCATCAGCCTTTCAAACGCATGTTTTGGTTAGAAATTCTCTGCCGAACTGCCTTTGGCAGATTCAATTTTGTAAAGCATGGATAAGTAAAAAATTCGCATTATTTATCGAATATGAGTTCGGTCGTGGAACTAATGCAATACAGACAACTCGAAGTGTCAACGAAGTGTTTGGCAAGTATGGTTTGAGAATTTTCGATCTGGCGATTTCGATCGCCAAAATGAACCACGTGGGCGATCTGAGAGCAAGCTGGATGATGATGAGCTGAAAGCTGCAGTGGAAGCAAATACCACATCGCAAAGTACGCGTGAATTGGCAGCAAGGCCAGCAAGCAAGTGCTACTATTCCAAGAATATTTGCAACCCTTTTAAACGAATCGGTAAGGGCTGTAAATCGAACATTTCATACTTAAGGGGGGAGATACCTTTAGACGAGAATAAATTGCTGATTCTCGTGATTTGTTTTAAAGGAAAGATATCTTCACCTTTTTTAAGAGTAGAATATGTTTTATTACTACTTTTGAGTGTTACATGGTATGTTTTCTTTTATTAATCTTCAAAAATGGCGGACGTATGGTAGAGTCATCTAAACAGGTTTCGGCGTGTTGTCAAACGACGTGACACGTAGCGTTGGCGGGATCAGTTTGAAAAAAAAAAACTAAAGAATATTTTCCTTTCATTAACACTCATACGCAGAATATGAACCAAGAAGCAGTGAGAAATGTTGAAAGTCAATGAAATGGTACGCTTTGAAACAAAAATATTAAATTTTCCGAAAAAAATTGCCATATTTTCTAATAAAATTTTTTTTTTCTATCGTTGAAAAAAATTGTAGCCATGTTCTAGACAATAGGGTTAGAAATATTTATACCAAGTTTCATCACAATTGGTCGATTTGTTTCTTAGCTATACGTCACGCCAGTTTTGAAAATACAGTTCAAAAGACCGTGCCATACTACCGCCATTTTTAAAAATTAATAAAAGGTATACAAATTTTCATAGAAGATCCAAAAGTAGTAACAAAACATACCCTACGTCTCAAAAATGGTGAAGAAATCGTTCCTTGTAAAAAAAATCATGAAAATCAGCGAATTTTTTCATGAAAAAATCTCCCCCCTAAATGACCGATATAAGAGACTTCTTGATGGCGGTGATGTCGCTGGTAAACTCAGCACCATGATTGCTGCGTAGATTTTTCGCTTTCGTTGGCATGCACGTATGAATACACATCTGCATCACTTCGCATTGTACTTTCCGAAAAATGTTTTCCCATAGTTCGTCGAACTTTTCAAAAAACCACACTGCATCAAACTCTGTAGAATTTACTCATGCAGAGCTCTTTTATCTCTTTCCCTCAATATTATTGATCTTCGAGAAATCTCCGTTCGAAAATGCCAGCTATCCCTTCATACGTCAATGGTGCAGCTGCTACTACTACAGTGGTACAGCTGATACTACTACGCCTTGAGGGCGGTTCTTAATTTCTTGTTCGAACGATTCGTTGATTTAGTGAAAGAAAGATCCTTCGAATGGCCGTCACATCAATATGCTTCCACTTATGCAAAACGGATATTGAAGACGTTGAGGTGTACATCATTTCGAGCATGAGCACAATAGGCTACTACGAGGACGGCCCTCTGAGTTGAATGTCTTCAAAACCGCCTCTCTCTATATATATATTTATAGGAACGTATGAGAAAGCAATACCAACAGAATTGACGACAGACAAGGAGGAGGAACGTGGATCGAGGTCTCTGAACGGCAGTCAGAAAACGATCCGAAGAAAAAGGGAGAAAGACAGAGAGAGAGAGAGAGAGAAGCAAGGGAGTCCGTTGCTTTGGTCTGTCTGCCAGGCAGCCTGACTGCCTGCCAGACTGACAACGCGCTGAGACGACGGGATAAACCCTGCTGAAGAGTGCTTGAGACGACTCCTCGAGACAACGTTTTCTCTTACCGAGAGGAAGACAGAGCTGGGTACAGAAAGAGAGAAGGAGACGCGGATATGCCGAGGAAAAAGGAGAGACACACGCGAGTGTCGAGGAGAGTCTCTCTTCTTTCTCTCTCTCTTTCTCTGGTGTGTGTATATATGTGGAGAGGAAAGAGAGTCTCGACACGTTCACCGTTGACACGGGCGATCGATTTTGCATCTTTCCCGAGCTGCTATAGTGTATTTTTGAATCTGGTCGCACTCCAATGTATAGTCTCATTTCAAAAAGTTGACGATCCTCATTGTGACGAATTTCTCGGATGTGCGATAGGCTGCTGTTGAATGCGGACAGTGCCATTTGGAATGACAACCGGTGATGGAAGTTCTTTGGAGAAAGACTCCAAAGTGAGCTCAAACGTCACCAGTGAATCTTCGTTGTCGTCTAATTCCAAAATTCCAGTTGCCTGGAAGTATTCCCTCCTTGCGTCATGAACCATCGATGAAATTCGAGCTTTTTGAAGAATCTGTAGAGACTTGGACTGTGTCATACTTCACATGCGAATTCGGATATTTGGAAATAATTGGCCGCCAGAAAATTGGCCATTTCGCCCCTGATCGATATGATTTCTCATCGCGAATATGCTGATTGAAAACTGGCTGACAACCGTGAAATTTAATCGCACGCGGATGCACACACATGCGAAGGGAGATGAGAGAGACAGAGGGAGAGAGAGAGAGAGAGAGAGAGAGAGAGAGAGAGAGAGAGAGAGAGAGAGGGCGAGAGTCCTCGGAGATTACGCTTCCACGCTCGGAAACCGAGGAGACAGCGTTCCGCGCAAGAAAATCGATCGATCACGATGAAATTGCCGATCGCACAATACCGAGTGGCCCTTCACGATAATACCGACAATGGCGAGACGAGCCGGCGAAGCCGCGAGTTCGAAGTCATTTTCTCCGCCTCCAGCTCCCGATACCCTTAATGCCTAATGTAACACTTTTTTCTCGCCACAATGCGAAAAGGAGCTGATGGAAACACACACACATACACACTCACCCGTATGGGAAATTTCGTCGTGCAAGCGCTCAAGAATATATCAAAAGCCGCTCCCCAATGATTCAGGTGGAATTCGAATTTCTTGCCAAGATTATTCATAGCCATCAGCACCTCGAGAAATTGCGACGGCAAAACTATTCCACCGCTACAAATTTACAGCTGTCGCTCGGCAAATAACTCATTCATGCCTGTGTAACAATTTCGAAAAGGAAAAAAACATTCAAAATTTGAAAAAGGCCCCACATCGATTTGCGAAACAGATTGGATTGGGGGTGATGAATAATACGTATACTTCGTGCTGTTTTTTTCTTCTCCATTCGTTAAAGTGCTATTTCGGCAATTTTGTCGTGACCGAGTTGTCGGCGATCCGGAAGTGTTTCGAACTCTCCCCAATCCAAATTCTGCACTGTATATATATATATATATATATATATATATATATATATATATATATATATATATATATATATATGAAAGGCGATTTAAAGCTAGCAGCATCGCTCCCACCCCACGGAATCGAGAGAGGTCCGTGATCGGTCTCGGGTCCGGAAGAAGGTATTTTTCAATCGGCTCGCTCGGAATGTCGCGGAAAAAATCTCAAACCCGTCAACCTTCGACGGACTTGTTTCTTCCCCCATGTGGAGGTATCCCGTATAACAACAGCCCTCACAGAGCTCCCTTTTCATCTCGCTCTCTCTCTATTTCTCTCTCTCTCTCTCTCTCTCTCTCTCTCTCTCTCTCTCTCTCTCTCTCCCTCTCTCACCCCTCTCTTTCCTCGGGTTCTGTGTATCGATGTCGGTGAAACACGGCGATCAATTAATCACCGATGAGGATCGCGGGGATGCCCCCGCGCACACAACGATAAAACCTCGGCGAAAGACCTCGGGGTTTATCCTCGTGCATGCGTGCGAAGCGAGACAGCAAGCGAGGGAGAGAGAGAGAGAGAGAATAATCCGTGCGGACCTATCGTATAAGGAATCATCCACGGCCGTTACCGAACGCGTGTGCGTGTAAAAAGTGCAAAGGTGTGCGGCGTTTGTACGCACGCTGTATAACCTTTGTCCGAGGGGTCTGTGCAAAAAAAGCGTCATTTAACAACCGTTTTCCTTTTATTCGACTTGGGGTCGAAAAGTTAAGGACGTCGAGCAAGTACGTGAAAATGTCCAGCTACGTCTTTTTCATTGGGTTTATTTGGTCATCAGAGTTTTTCATAACGTGTGCACATCCAGACCCTACTGGACAATCTCCGAAGCACCATTGATCGATACTTGGATGGGTGACCGCGGAATGCACTGTTGCAGGCTTCCGGTGGTAACTGAAAATCGGTCGAATATCAGTGTTCATCGACATTTGTTTGGTTTCAATCGAACGGGTATCATTTGAATGGATTTACTATTGAAGCAAATATCAAAGATCGCGCCCTATTTTTCACAGCGGAGAAAAAAGCATCTCGGGTATGCGATATGTGAGGGGAAAAGAACGAAAAAATAGGTAATACGTGGAACGAGGAGCGCGGGGGTAGGGTGTGGCGTGTGCTTTATCGCGAGGAAAGCGATAAAGCTTATACGCGAGGCTTTCGGTCATTAAGCTCTCGCGAATGAGGGTGCCCTCTCCGCGGCTCGCGCGTTTTATTCAAGAAAGTATACGCGTAAACCGAGACTTGTGTTCGAGCTGGACTCGACTGTTGTCCAGCGAACGTTTAACCGTTCATGGTACTTAACGCGCCGGATAAATCCCTTTACTTGCCGTGTGCGTGGAGATAGACGGAAAGGAAAAAAAGGAGAGACGCAGACGGAGAACAATTTTTTTATGCGCTGACTGGACTCGAACACATGGACGTTTGTGCTCTCTCTCTCTCTCTCTCTCTCTCTCTCTCTCTCGATGATACCAAGAAAACATACATATATCTGTGCGAATAAGGAGTTAAACACGCCAGAACGGAAGATATTACCCTCGAGAACATGCGTCGGACTAAACGTTAGAAGCCAACCGCCTTGACTGTTCTCCTCCTCATTTCCGCGACCTCTTTACCGCCAACACGAGTATTAATAGCGCATTCATTATTGCTGCAAATGAGCCGCCTCTTTAATATCCGTATTCGCGTCGAAGCGTACGCGCACACGCACCCCACGTACAACCTCGAAACGCGACTACACTGATTTTTCCGAAAACGCTTCAATCCCTGAAAAACCCCCGGGGCTAGAGTATTTTTTGCTCGACGGGATATTAAAATTGCAACAAATTGATCGCTGCCTTCCGATGCTAGATTGTTCGTGACACTTATGCGGATAGAAGGATTTTTTTATCAATTGAAATATGCGAGTAAATTCGATGTATGACGAACATAAATAGATGCAACATTGTAAGTCGATCATTTTAGAAATTAGATTTTCAAGACGACGAGCAGTGCATTGAGTAATCGTTGATTTTTTTCTGCAACGAGAATTTGACTACGAAGGACTGAATCTCACTATAAGAAAAAGTAACACATGTACTTTGCCATTTATTTTTTGTCCAGTACTGTGTACCTATATATATATAATTGTGTTTTTATTTGCAATGTCTCAAAATGTAAATAAAGTGAATGTGAAAAAAAATAATTATCATTATTGGGAATGAGTTTAAAAAAATGTTGACATATAAACATACACACACACGTATACACATATACGCCTGTAGAAAGAGAGATAGAAAGAGAGGCTGAGAGAGACAGATTGATTGATTGCTTATTTATTTTTTATGCCCTAGCTACATAACTTTGAGGCAACTTTGTTTGAAACAACACTAAATCAGGTTCAGCCTGTCTCTACATACCACATTAAAATGATTGCAGTTCACGTAACAAGCAATGCAACATAAAATGACGAAATGGACAATCGTCAGGCGTTACATCTGTGTGCCTCACCGGGAAATGCGGCTTTTGTGGGAATTTTTTTGAGGATACTAAAAAACCGATTAAAATGGGTTTTGAAAGATTTTATCTGCATATGTTACACCATACAAAAAAAAATTATTAGAAAAAATACAAAACCGGGGCTCAGTCGTAGCTACACTAAGAGCGTTTTTCTTCGGGGCTCTGAAGAAGGCCGCAAAACTTTTATGGATTAGGAAGTTCCAGGATCGACTGGGACGAGTAGTAAAAAAAAGTCGTCGTTGACATCAGTTTCGCTAGAGAAGTACGCACGATTTTTAGTAAATATGGTTTTTTTTTGCATATTGGCATCATTTCGAACAAAACAACTTTTCGCAAAAAATTGGTTCTCATTTGTTGATAAAAAAACGAGACTTGTTAATGGATCATAAGGATTTTGTGAACTTCTCTATAGAAACTATCTTAGGAGGAACAGTTAAAATTTTGAGTGAATCAGATGAAAACTGCCCGAACATAACAAGTATAGGAAATCATGGTATGAGTAATGAGTAATATCAATCATAGTAATGAGAAAGAAAATCATAATAAGCATACACAATTATGCTAGAAAAAAAGAAATAAAACGAGAGTGAGAGAGACAGGCAAACGAATAAAGTTTTGACAATCTCGCATAAATCGTTCACAGGATTTAATGATAGGGAATATCGTAAAAAGAGAAAGAGAAATAAAATAGAAAATGCCAACCCGAGAGAAGATCCACGTTCTCCCCTCCTCGATTATTCCATGGCAATGGGGATGCCTTTAAATAAAAGAAGGTCGCACAGCGCTAGACAATATCGTTATCTTATGTAAATAAATTTGCACGAGGGTGTCTGTAAGTGTGTTGCGAATAAAAGACATTTGCACAGCGAAACGCACCTCTCTGGCTAGCGGTTTCGTCGACTCCTGGCATGAGAACGGGCGAGGCTCGCACGACCCGACGCCGAAATTAATGCAAGTTATACCCGTCGGTTCGGAAGCGAAAGCTAGAGGGTGTCTCAATATGACCTGACATTTCAATTTATTAATAAAACGTATTGTTTATTTGAAAAGTACGAATATTTTTATATAATATGAGGTACAAACATGGAGGTTATGTGTGGACCACAATATCCGATAAATAGCATAAACGGCATGGACTTGGAAAACAAATTATATCAACAAGATGGCGCAACCTGCCACACTGCGGGCGAAACAATGCAGTTATTGCAGACGAAGTTTTCTTGGACTTCTTTCTTTGGGCTTTTCTGAAAGGAAAAGTGCATGCCAATGATCTACAGACCATTCTGGAGCTCAAGGAAGCAACTGGACGCACCATTAATGAAATTGGTCCGCAAATACGCCAAAATCTTATTGAAAATTCGTCAAAAGGTGAACGTGTGCAAAAAGGGACGAGGCGGCCATTTATCGGATATTTTGTTCCACACATAAGTTCCATGTTTGTACCTTAAGTTAAAATTAAAATATACGTACTTTCCAAATAAATAATACATTTTATGAATAAATAAAAATCCCAGGTCATTTTGAGACACCCTATACAGGGTGTCCCAGATCTAATGGCAGTGACTGAAATGGGGGGTTGGGGGTGAAATTCTGAGTCGATTGATATAAGGATGTACGGGTGTCAGATCAACCCCTGAATTATTATTAATTTTTAAAGGCGCCCCAATCAGGTGCGCCCGATGAGCCAGCGCATCACTCCCCAACGTAAGCTGGCTCAACGGGCGCACCTGATTGGCTCGCCTTCGAAAATTAATAATAATTCAGGGGTTGATCTGACACCCATACATACTTATATCAATCGACTCAGAATTTCACCCCCAACATCCCTTTTCAGGGACTACCATCGGTTCTGGGACATCCTGTATATACGCGGATATACACACGTATAGGGATGTACGATACGGAGGTCGACCTTATATCCATCCGTTGCACCGAGAGGGTTACCGTTGATCCGTAGAGACGCGCGGAGGAGAGTAGGTGTGCAACGGGGGGCGGAGTATCGTAATAATAGCGTTTGCAAAATTATTTATGGCCGAGGCGTGTCGAGCAAATAGGTAAAACGGCTGCCAAGTGACCAGCTCGAGATCCGGTAGCGCGAGAGAGCGGCACCGCGAGGCATTAACCACGACTCGTTGAAATAATTAACGAGCTCGTCACGCTTTACCTATAGCCTAATCCCCCCCCCCCCCCCCCACCCCGCCACTCGACGCAGACCTCACTCTACAACTTTTCTCCACTCAACGTGCGTTACAGTTACACCCTTGTGACGTATAACTTCGTTACGCAATTTCGGAATGCATTCGGGAATTATCGGTGGCAAGAGAAACGCATTGGAGGTAGTTCAAGCACGTAGTCGATCATTAGGCCGATGATTACTTGGCGAGACGTGGTTTGAGCTAAGAAAGCGATTTTTACGTAAACTTCGCGAATGGACGAGACGTTTTGTTGCGATCGGGTTGGGATTAGGAAATTTGTGATATAACGGACAATTTTGCATCGATAAAAATGTCGCTGAATCGACACTGAGGAATTAAATTCGGTGCAAATTACCGGGGTGTTTTAATCTAGAGGCGTACATTTCGGGCTTGATAGAAAAAAACACATATGTTTACTATACATTTTTTTATAGTCTTAGTTTACTATACATTTTATAGACTATTTTTATTTTATCACTATTTTATAGACTTAGTTTACTATACATATTTTTATAGGTGTTTCAAGAACTTACAAAAAATACTGTGGAGAAAAAATAAAAATTGAAGAAGTTAGGCATCTCAATATGGCTGTGAAAAAGGGTTGAGGTAGTGGACAGGATTCCAAAGCTCCAATTCATCTAAAACAGAATTAAAACGCTTTTTTTATCAATGAGAATGTCATTATCGCAGGTACCAAAGAGAATTTTTTAAATGGTGACTGTCGGAAAAAAGGTCTTTAAAATTATTTTTCAAATAATTATTTTAATTAGCAATGATAATAATTTCGTAAATCCCGAGGTGAAGATGATAGAGGGATCCTGAAAGTCCATACCAATTTTGAAGTCAATCGGTTGTAAGGAACTCGAGATTTTATGTCAACCAGGTTGAAAAAGTAGTTTCGAGGAAAGCGCCTTTCAAGTTTTGAGTACAATTTCAGACAACCGCAATTATAAGTGGTACAATGGCATATTACGTTATATTAATTCATTAATTTTCAAAATACCACATAACAGCCAAAGGTAGAGTAAATATTCGGAAGTGGGGCTCCTGCTAGAATCAGGCTAATTTTCTTCAACGGTTCAAACAAACCCAAACAAACCCAAACAATAATTAGCCTGATTCTAGCAAGAGCCCCACTTCCGAATATTTCCCAAAAGTAGTCCAAATCATACACCGAGCCTAAAAAATGATGAAGAAATATTTTCGTAAAAAAAAAATCATGAAAATCAGCAAATTTTCTCCCTTCATGCCCAGAAATATTCCCATCTCAACGTTTCCACCATCGAGGCCCCCCATCGATCGCGCCCGCGTGCACCAGCCGATCTCTCGAATACCGATTCCATCGATGACGTTGAATGATTAATTTTGTTTTCGCGCGTTTCAGGTACCGTGAACGCGAACGGGGAGACGAAACGTCAGAGAACATCGTACACGAGGTATCAGACGTTGGAGCTCGAGAAGGAGTTCCACTTCAATCGTTACTTGACGAGGCGACGACGCATCGAGATCGCCCACGCGCTGTGTCTCACGGAGCGTCAGATAAAAATATGGTTTCAGAATCGCCGAATGAAATGGAAGAAGGAGCACAAGATGGCGAGCATGAACATCGTTCCCTATCACATGTCCCCGTACGGTCACCCGTATCAATTCGCCCCCCACCCCGGCCAGTTTGCCCATCTGGCCACATAGGACGAGTTCTCGCCCGCCGAGCTCGGGGCACACGCTGTCCGGTTTCCCGGTATGTACGGTGAGCAAAATTTCTAAGGCTCTTTCCTTCCCGAACAAAAAAAAACAACAACAACAACACCAAACGCGAAATCGATCGCGCATTTTTTCCCATCGTCGTTTCACGGCGTGAAAAATAGCGCGAGAAATTTCGCACTACCGGACAGGAGGGCGTACGCTCGATCTTGATCCGATCGAGGGACGATCTCTGTTCGATCGACGGAAGGAAAAATTGAGGATCAAAACAAGCCGAGGAAGTACGAAAATTTTGCCGTGCACGAAACAACCAAGAGACTGGACAAGCTCCGAGATGTCGGGCTCTTTAAATCCGCGCGAAACGTGAATTATACAAATTACGTGAGACACGATAAGTATAAATAAATGCGATCGAGGAGAAGAACGGGAGAATATATTGGCGGAGATGACACACGAGATGCGAATCACGTTTGCGGTTGGAGTCCGACTCAGCGGGCGAGATGAACGAATCTCATTAGATTGTAAGCCATAGATATATCGTTAGACGTCTGATTAATAGAACTCACCGATTCTTAACCGACTGCACACAAACTCATACGAATCATCTATGTCTCTTGTTTTTGAGCTGAAGAGGAAAAAAAAACAATCGATTCATATCGTCGTACGGACTTGCGGTGGCGAAATCATCCGATGTATATTTTTTTTCTTCTCGTACGAAACATCTATTTATCTCACACGAGCTACGCGATCTAGTCTTGCGAGAACTCGATAATCTTCGTTCGCATCGAAGTCGGAGAGGCGTACTGCGTTTTTTGTTTCTCGTATCGGTGGATCGACAAATCCCAGTTGTCGTATCGGCAATCGTAATTTTCCGTGACACCGTGGCATTGGTGTTGTTTCCTGGCTTTTTTTGTGAACCGATCATTTTGGGAGTCGAGCACGAATGGAATATCTTCATTTGGAAGATCTGTATCAAAGAGCTACGATGGGGTCTTGATTGGGGAATGAAAGATCGCGGATTCGGTAAATTGATGGATTGGGGATGGAAGTGGTAACGTGGAAAGGCCGATTTTTTTACACCTTTCTTAAATATGGAAACATTGATGAGTGGTGTCAGACAGTACCAGTTTTCTTTCCTATGATGGGCTCGTGTTTGAAAAATCGGCGAATCCGGAAGCAGCACCTCTGTTATCACGATTCAAAAACTATTCATATTCTGATGCCGATTTAAGATGGCAATCTTTAATTTGCATTCATTGCGAAAAAATTACAGTTTCAGTTCTTTTTACTTTTGATGGGCTGATGGTTGAAAAATCGGTGAATACCAGAAGTGGCATTTCTGTTATCTCGATTTTCATGTGACAATCCAAATTCAAATACCTATTCAAGATAGGGAACCTTTAATTTGCATTCATTGCGGAAAATTGATAGCATCAGTTTTTTTGCCTTCGATGGGCTCATGGCTGAAAAATCGGCGAATACCGGACGTGGAATTTCTGTTACCTCTGGTTTAATATAAAACTCCAAATTCAAATCCCTATGCGAGATGTGAATCTTCAATTCGCATTCGTTGCGAAAAAATTGACAGCATCAGTTTTTTTCTTTTGATGGGCTAATTTTTGGATATCGGCGAATTCCGTTAGTGGTATCTCTGCTATCTCAATTTGAATGCAACGATTCAAATTCAATATCCCTGTGCAAGATGGGAATCTTCAATACGTATTTATTGCGAAAAATTGGCCGTTTTTTGCTTTTGGCGGGTTCATGGTTAAAAAATCGGCGAATTCTGGAAGTAGCACCTCTGTCATTTCGATTTTAATATAACCATCCAAATTCAAATCCCATTGGCAACATGTGAATCTTTAATCCGCATTCGTTGCGAAAAAAATTGACAGCATCAATTTTTTTGCCTTTGATGGGCTCACGTTCGAAAAATCAACGAACACCGGAAGTAGCACCCCTGTTATTTCGATTTCAACACAACCATCCAAGTGCCAATACCTATCCAACATGGGAGTCTTCAACACACTTACGTTGGAAAAAAGTCAGCTTTCGTGGACATTAACAACAAAAAATTTAATCCGCGCCAAACACCGATGCGAGAAAATTGTCACTTCATAGTTTGTAGCAGCCCGCGACAATTCTGTTGTCAGATACAGTAGACAAGTAACGAGTAGATGCGAAAGAAGCCTGATAAAAAAAGACACGCAAAGCAAATGGAAAAGAAAGCAAAGAATGTACAATGGGAACGTAGTTTCTATCTACACGTGTTATATAAAGTTTCTCTCAGCTCTTAATTATTTAACGTTTAAGAATGCCTGCTAATGCTCAAAGTGTTTCTTGGCCAAAAAGAAGACGAACGAAAAAGGAAGAACGCAAGCAAAATTTATGGAGGGGAAACAACGTATGTGGAGTGTACGGACGGAAATGCATCCCGTCAGCTCATTAAAATCCACCCTTCTCACCACGTCATATATATATATATATATATGAAACCTGTTATTAACATAATAAACCGGAGTGTCTCAATTTCCTGGATCGGTTTTTTACCATTTTTCGAGCGATGTATCGAACGTCCAAGATGAAACCGATCATTAGGCATGAAACGGTATACAAGTAATTCCCCCGGCGGCAATTTCGTGCCTCGACGATTGGAAGGACAGCTGTTCGGCATCGGCGAATTCCGCCCTTGTAAATATAATACCCCCACCCCTCCTGTTCTCCACATTTTTGGAAGCTTCAGAGCTTTTTAAGCTCGTTGATGCGAGCGCACGTAAAAAATAGGAAAATCCCTACCGCTGTCTCGTAGGAACAAGGATGGACGGCAAAGAAGCGGGAATCTTCGCGTCCCTGAAAAACAAATGAAATATCGTGCCAGCAGCTCGACAGTAATTTATTCATCAATTCGTCAAGAATTTGGAGCCGTTTTTTTCGCTTCGAGAAACGTTCGAATCACGGACACTTTCCTGTTTCTTTTCATTCCGTCCGCGAGATCCAACGAGACTGACGCAGTGAAAAAAAAATACGCGTGTGTGAAAAAAAAGAACAGAAATGCTTGAAAAATACAAGCGCGTGGTGCTCTCACAGTGAACATCGTAGCCGAGTGCAATATGGCCTCATCGATTGGCCGATTAATTCGCGAACAAATTGGCCAGCTAGGGAGGGGGCAGAAAATCGTACGAGCAAGAGAGAGGGAGCAGGTGCATGGGTATCGAATCCGCACGCCGTGGGCCAACTCCGGTACGAACAACCGCAGCTCAGCGCTTCCACGTGAGCCCGCGCGTTATTTTCGATGTAATATCATGTGATACGGATATTTAACGGGTCACGCCTAGTTGTAACAGTCGAAAACCGAACATTTTTGCAATTGGATGAAAATTAAGTCGCGATAATGAATTTCTACAAAAAATTAGGTATTTGAAAAAGTTTCATCTGAAAAACACTCTGTAATTTTGTAGTGTATCAATATTTAATTGTAATCGATTTACAGTCGACTTCCGGGAAGCCCGTCTCAAAAACGTCTTTTGCGATGAGTCCTGAACTAGGTTATCCAATGTCAAAAAGTCAAACAGATTTCGTTAATATATTAGTTTATCCTATGATTAATCGAAGGACTTTCCGAAATATCAAGTCAAAATAAAATGGAGCGTGTTCAAAGAGAGTTTGGATTTTTTCGGAAAAAACATTGGCATTTTTCGTTTATCAAATGGAAAGTATACCACGGAAAAGAAAATCCTTCGATCAAATACTATATTTTTACATCTAGAAAAAGGTCTAAAAATTCCAGAGTGATCGAGAAATATTTTTCGATCGATAATTTCGAGAAAAAGGCGTTTAAGGCGTTAAGCCACAGTAACGGGCACAAAATCATGTGCGAATTTAACATTTTTTTTCGTATGAAAAAGTGATTCACTCATCAAATGAATTACACATTTATTTAGTATGAATATCAAGCTGTTAGAATTTTTTTTTTTTTTTCGTTGTACCGAAATGGCCGACTACTAATAATTTCTTATCTTTTTTCCAATTGGCGTGACACATAACTTCAACAATTTTCACTCGATTTACTTCAAATTTAAAAGTTATGTTCCTAATTGCATTGCGCAGAGAAGTAAGTACGGAATTTCTGGTTAATCGAAAACTTTTCATTTTATGAGCAGTTTTATTCGCAATTTTTTACTGAAAACTCATTTCTTAAGTTCAAATACCTACAACTTTTGAATAAAACAATATTTTTTAAATTCGACGATATTGACAAATTGACGATAAGTTTTGTTTTTAGTAATAGGTAAAAAATTGTGGATGCTAAATGTCACGCTCCGGAGCACCTGAAAAAAAGATAGCAAAAGAAAATATTAGTAGCCGGCCATTTTGTACATCGAGAAAAAAAAAAATTTTAACAGCTTGATATTCATACTAAATAGACGTGTAATTAATTTTATGAGAGAATCACTTTTCCATACGAAAAAAAAATTGTTAAATTCGCACATGATTTTATACCCGTTACTGTGGCTTAACGCCTTAAATTTCGAACGACGCTCCGAGCGTTCCGACGGGCGTCAACCTAACAGCCAATAAATCTGTCAATTTTTATCCGATCACCTTGAATTTGCCGGAGACATACGATGATGTCAAAGAAAAATTGGTTTCGGAAGAAGTGATTTTTCGACTTTTACAACTGGGCAGAACCCCTTAAACAAAACAAAAAGAAAGAAACTAGAATAACGAGGAAACTCGTCACTGTTTTTCTTTCTTCATTAAAATTTTTCTTCTAAGTTGTCTACGAATTGTAAAACGAGGTCGTGCATTACGAGGAAGCAAATTCGGAAGCATACAGGGATCTAACGAGTATACGAATAGCAGGTTAGCGTGTACGTTGTATGAGGCGCGATATTTTCGATTGTAAATAATGAATTAATTGAATATAATGAGAAGTACGAGGAAAAAAAGATAGAGCACCGAATGTGCTCACGCCGAGCCAAGATCCGAAAGAAAAAAAAAACAACTTTCTCCCTCGTTCCGATTTCATTTTTTTTTCCAACGATGTCCATTTCGTACGAACGCCCACGCATACTTCACCCTGTGTTTTTTTCCCTCGACTCTTGGCTCCGCGAGCGTATTTAAATAAATGTCATACAGACTACTACTATTACTATAATTATAGAAATAATTATTAATATTATACGGTCATTGAAATTATGATTATTATATTATCTTTATTATTAATTATATAGCGAGTGAGTCCGTTATCGATGACTCGGTCCAGTGTTAATATTGTATTTTATTTGTTTCGTTATTATGAGTTTTGATCTTTCTCTCTATTTTGTTGTTCACGCGCCGCGTGTCGTGCGATCACACGTTCCCGTACCTAAAAAAAAAGAAGAAAAAGAAAAAAAAAGAAAAGAAAAAACCTATGCGAAACAAACGAGGGCGTAGAGTGATGAAAAAAATGCTTTCTTATGTATGTTTTCCTTCGTTGCAAAATTCACGTGATTTTTGAGAGATATATATATATAGATATGTATACATATATATGTTTTGTTGATTTTGTATTCTCTCGGACATTTTCCACGTTCTCACGAACAGTTGAAAACTTCGCCCCGATAGATTTCGAATCGTCGGTACCTAAAAAAACTTTAATGGAAAAGTAATTGAATATCATAATAATAATAATAATAATAATAATAAAGAGAATAATGATGCTCGGATGGAAGAGCGCGATTAAAAATAAAAAGCGAAAAGAAAATCCTTCTTAAATTAAGCCCAAGTATTACGTTCGCGTAGCGTTTCTTCTCAAAATGTTACTTCATTCCATGTAATATACGTAATAGACTAACTAAACGACAACAACAACAACAACAAAATCTCTACCTACTTACTACGAAATACGTAAATCTAGAGCACCGTAAACTTGTAAGATCGTATAATTATATATAATTTAAATTGTAATTATTAAATGGCATGACGCAAAGAACAAAAAAATCGGTCTTCATCGTCCAATCTCGAGCACACTTCTTTTTTGTTCTTCAAATGTATACCCTCGTTTTTATTTTATTTTTCATCGACCCAATTATCATCCATAAATGAGCGCACGATCCAATAGATTGGAGGAAATTCTAATGTTTCGCAACGGCGCTTATTGTTGCTATGAAAGGGTGCGATCGGTAAGGAAAAAGCCTCGCGTTCTCGAACGGATTTTTCACCTGGATGCGGTCTCTCGATCTGCCTCGCGGCCGTTCATCACAATTGCACTGTCGACTTTATTAATCGCCGCAGATCGTAATATAGTGCGCGAACAAGGACCCGTCGTGCCTCTTTTTCTTTCTCGTTGAAACAAAAGAACGGCCAAGATTACGCTTGGCCGTGTCAAAGAGACCGGCTGGAGGAAGAAAAAGAAAATTTTGCTAGGGCCGGACTGCCGCGGTGCTCGAGCACGTCGAGCGATACTACAAATCATTTTAAATACCTGCAGATACAGCCGAATACACCTCAACCCACTTATGTTGGGGTGGGTCAATTTTTTTCAACTCTTCAAATAACAGCTCTAGGTATTTCAAAATGCGCGCCAAATTTGAGCCCGAGGGCTAAGTGGTGACACGCGGACGTTTTTTTCCATTTTATTTTCGAGTTTGAATTTAAATAATCCGACAACTGTAAATTTGATTGGAAATACAACGGGCCTTCGCAATTTTAAAAATCTTCTTTTTTATTTTGATATTATCATTTTTTGATATATCTAAGGTTTTTTAAACGGGAACTTTTTTCTCGAGCATAGAATCAAACATTTTGAAGTCAACGTGAACTAATTCATTTTCAATCATTAAATTGCTATTTAATCGTAAATTAATAAACTAATTACATTTTTTAAATTAAATAGATGAAAAAATAATTTTTAGTCGTGACGTGTTAATTAAATCTTCCATTATCAGACTTATTCAAATTAAAAAATCAAATTCTCGAAAGTTAATTTTGAATCGTAATATTTTATTCCACTTAGAATCATTTTAATCAATTTGTATTCGATTAACTAGCTTAAAAATAATGATCGCGATATTTGAAAGAAAGCGTTTGGGAGCCCTAAGGGGCGGCTCAAAAAATCTATCACCCCATTTGGCAAATATTAATTGTTAGTGACTTATTGAAATTTGAACGTGAAGAACAAAATTTTCGATCAAATCGAACGGGGAAAAGACATTATCGAGGACTAGCACTTCGAGTTTCGTTAGAGCTCAAATTTTACATGAATGTTTGAAGCTGATACTATCTCTAGTAATATCTATCTATCTAGTAATCCTACCTAGTAATATCTATCTATCTAGTAATACTACCTAGTGATATATATCTATCTATAATAATCCTATCTATAATATACCTATAAATATACATATACAATTATAAAAACGCGCCAATTCGTGGAGGAACCAATGATCGCGAAATTTCCGATTCCCTCACGTGCGAGAGACTGACTGCCAGAAGGACAAGTCGTGCAAGTGTCAACGGAAACCTCAAAGAATCGATATAAAACTGAATAAATCTGCGTCGCACTTTTCCATCGGTCAGTCGAACAGGTAACAAAAACCGATACGTTCATTCAACACGCTTACAAACAATTAGGAGCTCGAATTTTTTTGTCAGGGTGATGCGGCAATCGCTGGAGGCCACGGGAGCGAAAAACGCGCGGGATCGATATCGGGTTGAAAAAAGGACAGAAATTGACGAGACAATGCAGAGTCGAGTCACCGCGCTTGATTCTCACTGTCGTGATCGTGCCTCCCCTCCCCCCCCCCCCGCCCCTCTCTCTCTCTTTCTCTCTCTCTCTCGCTCTCTTTCGCCCCCGTCAACTTTCTGCCTTTTTCACGTTGGTCTCGTCGAATGTGTACCGATACGATCGCGTGACGTCCGCAGGGGGTCGTGTGTCATGTCTACCACCGGGTGGAAGAGACCGCGGCATATCAGGCGCGATGGAAACTCACGCCCTGAGAAAGGCGATTGAGATGACGAGCGTGCACCATTCGAGAGACAAGACACTTATAATTGTGGGTACCAATGTTGCCGAAAGTTCAGAGAGAGACAAAAGAGAGAGAGAGAGTAAGAGAGAGAGAGAGAGAGAGAGAGAGAGAGAGAGAGAGAGAGAGAGAGAGAACGAGAGAACCAAAAAAAAAGATGTCTCAGGGAGGAGTAACCGCTCGAGTCACGATCGCTTCCCATCGATGGTCGATCGAATAAGAGTCGAGCTACTGCGGATGATGATATAGCTATTTTATCAGTGCATATGTATATCTACCATAAATACTGCGTCCAGTTTCCGACGGAATGGTAAAATATCTCAAGCTCGTCCCGAGTGTCTCCAACGGTCCCCAAATTTTATAATAACGGCGTAAACGGCGAGAAAAACAGGTAAATGTCGGGAATTCTTATCTCAAAAACTAAGGTTTCGATTGGATGCAGGTTTTTTTATTGGAAAATATGTACATTGAGCTATGTTTGAGAATTTTTTAAAATAAATTCGTTGACTGGAAGCGCCGTTGTTGTGGTCAGCGTCAGACGTGTTGTTCGTTGACATGGCTTGTCATGCCAAGGATTCCGGGCAGTCGGTTGATCTGAAACATGAAAACGCAACGGATTCTTGAAATATAACACACAAAGGAGTTCGCCTCGTAGATTTTTTTTGAAATTTTCATTTTTGACGGAATTGCGACCGTTTTAATTTAACATACGTTAAATTAAACGTAAATTAAACGTTAAAAGCATATTGCAAAAAGCAGATAAAAATAGGTTCAACGGAATAAAAAATACCCATAGTAAGTAACAATCGAAAATGGGTACGTTCCATTTCGAATAGTGGTAACAGCAGTGGTAAGAATTTCATACATGGTTTATTTGAAGCGCATGGAAAATGATAACATCGATAGAATTAAAAATACAAATAAAATAATACACAATGGGACTACAACTAGATTAAGAGGGAGAGGGCGAGAGAGAGAGAGAGAAAGAGAGAGAGAGGGCAGCAAGGAGGGGGAGATCGCAGGAATTCGCTAATATGCAATAACGCGCTCAAAGTGCTAAGTTGCATAGCAGTAAATGCAGTTACAGTATTTACCTCCATGTATACACGCTACGAGCATTACGGTCAATTTGTGTATGAGAGAAGGAAATACCGCGAGCCGCGGGGTTGTTCGAGGCTAAAAGCTACCTGTGATCGTAGAATATTCGGGCGCACCGTCGCGAGATAACGCAATCTTGAGTTATTTACGATTTGGATGTCGCTGCGCGATGCTTTTGCGCCCCGCTGATCAAGCGCCTGACTAGTTGCGCGAGCTCTCTTTCCCTTCCGACGCTTTTTTTACCTTGCGCTTATATTCCTCGATTTTTCCCCGTCGTTCCTTTTTTTTTTGGCCGTTCCTTTTTTTTTCTCCTCTGGTCTCCACGCACGGGCACACCGGCGTGTGAATTAAAGCCGGACCCGCTTGACCGCGCGGAGTTAATTTCTCCACCGCGCTTTTGATGCAAAGCTCACGACAAGTATACGAGAATTCGTTGTTCGTATGTTTGTGTTTCTGATATAAAAGGGCGCGTGTGCCCCTGCGAGCCACGCTGCGATTCCATAAATATTAAATACTATAATGTCCCGCTGTGAAAAAGTTCGAAATTCACCGGTCGTTAGCGCGACTGTGCGATCATCTCGGCGCCTCTGGTCGAGCCTCCTCGTGGGAAAAAGACCATGTGCAACGTGTACACAAAATATTCACGTTTAAGGTACCTTTCGAGTTTTTCGTTTTATATTCGTGTAGCGTGATTTTTAGGAAATTTATTTGTTTTTTGGTGGTGCGGATTGAAGAAGAATAGCGGTAGAATGGAAGGAATTTATTTAAATCGATTTTCAGTTGTGACAGATGCTTGGAGACGACGAATTGTGTTGGAGGGTAAGCGAACGGTGTTTATTTTTAACGGGGCTGGGTAAGATGGGCCGAAAAAACAGGTCGATTTGCTAGATTTTTTTCTGGCGAGAGTAATCGAATGACGAGGTCGAGATTTTACACATAATTGATACATAATCTTGCTAAGCTTGAATTTTTTTATTAAGCAATATTTGGAAAAATTGAAGTTATTGTTGTTTAAAGAAACTGCCGTCGTTGCCGTGTGGCTGATGAGTTTCTGGGGCCTGAAAAATTTGTCAATTTTCAAGATTTTTTTCCATGAGAGTTTTGGGCCCACGAGGTTGGGATTTTACGAATGAACAATACATGGTCTTGCAAAGATTGAGTTTTTAAGTTTAAAAATATTGACAAAAGATGAACGATGATTATTTGAACAAAGTCCCGTTGTTGCTGCATGGACAAAAGGTGTTTGGGATCCAAAAACAGGTCGATTTTCAATATCTTTTCTGATGAGTGTATTCGGCTCAGAAGGTTGAGATTTTACACATATAATTAATACATAGTCTTGCAAAGAATGAGTTTTTTTTTAATTAAAAAATATTGACAAACGATGAAGTTATTATTATTTAAACAAAGTGCCGTCGTTGCTGCGTGGCCAATCGGTGTGGGTGATACTGGCAACGAGGGTGATTTGAAATAAAAAGTGAAAAATATTCACTTTCGATACACTGATAAAACCTTTGCTTGATTGGATACTTTTTTGACATTTTTTAAATTGCCAAAATAAGCTGTGGAAAAAAAATATTCGTTTTTCGATTTAAAAAACCACTTCAATAATTCATTATAAGCGAATTGATTTATTTAGTCTAAATAAATGTAGCACATAAAAACTATCAAGCAGCGATCTGATAATCAAATGGGTACGTGCTCATCCTCCTTGAAAACAAACACCTATGGCAAACTTTAGTATTGCTGAACTGATTCCAGTTTATTTATATTATTTAAGTCATGTACCATACTTATTTGCCACTTATTTACCTTGCACCGTAATCTCTTTTACCGTAAATGTTTATTATAACCCAAAATGAGTAATTCCGCATTTTCAAACTCACCGATGAAAAATCGATTTTTTTGTCATTTATGATCTTCAATGATAAAAAAACCTTTTTCATCATAATAAATCATCAATTAAATGAAAATGTATTATCGATGATAAATCATCAATAATGAAAATAATAAATTTGTTTTGCAGCTTCGACGACTTGAAATATGAAAAAAGAACGAATTCGCACTAAAAGAATGGAACATACCAATGTTTACTTCACTTTTCCTCCACGCCGACAGGACCTGCCAATTTCACGTCGGATTTGAAACAAACACCGTAACCCCTCACAGTACTATTCCCAGTCAGTCATTGATACCGCGACAGAGAGCGCGCATGCACGATAAAGATGGAGAAAGAAAGAACGTGTGTGTGTGAGAGAGAGAGAGAGAGAGAGAGAGAGAGAGAGAGAGAGAGAGAGAGAGAGAGAGCGAGAGAGCGGGAACCGAGAGCGAAAGAGAAAAGGAACCGAGAATGTATATATCCGAGGAGAGTGATTAATGAAGAGTCAAGGTTCGGGATCGCGTTCTGTGTGGAGTTCCCGAAGTAGCAGAGAGAGAGAGAGAGAGTGAGAAGGGGTGGATGCGGCGCGACGTTACAGGAAAAGAGCACGACAATACTATATATAAAATGTCTATAAGAAATTCCACGTCAGAGCTACCAAACCTCCCAAATAGCACATCGCCCAGTGTCCCAAAAATTACAAATCATCAATTATTTTATCCTAGCATTCCGGCAGAATTAATTCCTCGGAAGGAAATTCCCTTTGCAATAAGCTCGCTATTTTCTTTCAGGGATTTATACCCATTTGTAATATATTTTGAAAAAAAAGTAATTCTCGAAAAGTAAAAGTAAAATTATCGATAAATTCTGACAACGTGCGAGAAGCCTCAATATTATCGAATGTCAATGACCTTTATATCGAGAAGCCAGAATTATATTGGAGTGTCCACAGCGCGGGTACGTATTTTCGCGCTCACATACACCCAAATCAGCCAATTGTGGATAACAAAACCGAGACGTAATACACGCACATATGTCGGTCATTCCATAAATAATGCGGTTTGCTCAATTGCATTTTTCGTCTTAAATAAGTGAATTTTGGAAGAGGGCCCTGAAAGTCTACCCGGAAGATGGAGGAGCATAGAAAATGAACGACCGTATATTTTAGACTAAAAAAGAGATTCGATTAACTTAATTTCAAAAAATAAAAGTATAAAGAGCTGCATTATTTATGAGAAGAGCCAATATATACCGTCACCGGTGGGTCGCGGTTCGGCTCCGGCGGTATTTCGAGGTGCATGGCCGATACTCGGAGCGGTGACCGCTTAGCCGTGCACCAGCTGGCGCATCGATCAGTCACTGAAAGGCATATACTTCTGACCCTCTGGTGTACATGCTTGAAAGAAAAACGTCAGTGCACCGGAGAATCAGAATTACATGGGGCCGTCTATTCTGGTGCGGGTTTTCCCCAGTTTCCCCGAGCCCTCGAAAACTGCAGTATACTGCATCCTAAAACGGCTGCGGACGCAACGGAAGTTAGATTGGAATAGCGAAGTGTGGGTAGGGAGCGATAAGAAAGGGTTCGATTGGTAAGGGTAACGCGTAAAAACCCGCAAGTGGTCATGGGAATAAAAAAAATGTAATACGACAAAAGTCGAGTGGGTTTTCTTAACTTTATAATAAATATAAATATATATGATTAATAAATATCAATATATATATGTATGAGAAATAAAGTGCGCGCGATTAATCGAAGAGAAAGCAAAATACTCATATCCACACAACCACGTCGGCGGGTTACGATTACACCTACAGAGCTGAAACGAGATCAGTCGGATGTCGTCGGGACGCGTGTGGTAAGCAAGAAATTACTTGACGCTTTGAAGAAAGGCGAGGCAAGACCATTCCGGCACCTTCTGATCTTTTATATCGTGCACGCGATTTATAAACGAGAACGATCTATAGACGGAAAACGGCAGCGGCTCTCTTGCCGTCGGGGCAGACGGGAGGAGGAAAAAAGTGCGAGAGAGCGAGGGAGAGATACGCTTTGCGAGTTTGCGAATCCGGATGAAGCTTCTTCCGTACGCGGGGGTTTGGATCTTGAGTGGCAGGGCAAGCTTTTGCGACTTCGAAAGAGAGAGGGAAAGAGAGGGGCGGGGGGGGGAGGAAGAATCGTACGAAAGGTATAAGGCCGCGGTGGGACACACGTCCGACTCCTGGTTGATCTCGTCCGTCCTGTACGGTCCCCGTACGTCCACGTCTGTCCGTGTCCGTCCGTTACGTTCGACGTTCACGGGTCCCGGGACCGGGAGAGTAACCTCCGTAGAGAGACGATCATACCCTACATGTATATATATATAAGTATATACTTGGCGATATCTCGCCGATCGTCCGGTAGTCTGCGTGATCCTGTCCACAAACGGAGCGGAGCAAGACTTCACCACTTTTATGTACGTAGTCTGAATAACAAATCTGTCCAATTCACATGTCGACATCAAAGAAGATAATATAAACACTACATCGATACATCGTCTACAAAACCCTTAATGTTTTATTAATGTCCCGGGCCGTTGTTGGACCTTCATCCCGCTATGTCTACACTCTTGTGTGTGTGTGTGTGTGTGTGTGTGTGTGTGTGTGTGTGTGTGTGCCATTCCAGTTTCGACTTTTCTCTCGTTTTGATTTCTTTTTGGACATTGCCTGTCTCGAAAGAAATCCCAAACGGAGATACGAAGACAGCAGGAACGAACAACGGATCCACACCGTGACGAATATTTTCTCGCTTTCGGACCCGTCACTCTTTTTGTTTCCATTTTTGTACTCGGGAAATGAAGCGTCCATTTAACGAGGAATTAAGTTATTTTTTTCATCCATTCTTCTTATGGGATTCGTTCTCCCTGCTGAATACTTGTCTTCACGGTCTTCAGGATTTGTGTGGGTTCAAGGATTATTGATGCTGATCCGGTTTTTCCATGAGTGTAAATGGCAACTCTCGTGTTTTAGTCCCGGATATCAATTCGATCTACATGGATAAACGGTATCTCGACTTTTTGGCCAGATTAGATGCTGATGATGTTTGCGTGCCAATTTCGTTGATGACCCAGGCTATCTCCATTCTTTGATTCAATAAATGAGAGGCCCAAAAGTCAGGCAGGAAACAGCGCAAGCGAAAGCAGGCTCGCGGTGTAATGGTATGCAGGAATGCAAGCAACGGAGTGAAGAGGCTTCAGGGTGTAGGGTGTACTGCGTACAGTACGCCATTCTACAGTGTATGCGACGAGAAGTCTCGCTGCCAGGGAGTTTCGAACTCAAAAGAGAAATAAAAGGTAAAAAAGGAAGAGGAAATGAGATCCTCTCTGCCTCCTATTCTCTTTCCGTCTCTCTTTATTCTTTCTCTGCGTGGATCCAACGTTGTTGTTGAGCGAAGGCTCGCAGAATCCCAAGTCCAACTGAGTGACAGGCTCGCGCACGTACGTGGGAGGCGACTTGCCTCTCTCGACAAAGACTCAGGACGATAGCCTTTATGCAAATATATACCCGATATCGCGAACTATCTGCTCTCACCGAGCAGCACGTTGTCCACCGAGCAGAATCTCGATTAACGGAACCCTCGCTCTTTTTGCCCCCCCCCCCCCCGTCTCTTTTCCTTGCCTCACGGCCTGGCATACACATCCTCGTAGCCCAAACAATCGCAAACGCCACCCGGAAAGTTGGCATGTTCGATCAGCCGGTTACTGCTGGCGTCATCAAGATTTTCTTTTAACGGGAATGGGATGATTCTTGCGTAGCCCACATTCCAACGTCATTGTATGCAGATAAGGATACGCACGACGAGTAAAGTTTAACGATCCGAGATTTTTGAAGGGATCGTTACCTTTCTCAATCCCGTGCGGAAATTCAGTCAGGGCTTTGGGCTCACATCTATTTACCCTTGGTACGGCCCTTGGTTGCCAACCCCACGTGGATCGGTGAAGGACGGTCGCACTTCTTCACTGAGGTGAAGGCTCTGCAAATCGACCCTGTCACTAAACTATTCAACTGGAGCCGTTTGAGCTCGAGCAGTTGTTTGAGTTCCGAGAAATGAAGGGCTAATATGAACGTACGCCAAACTTGGTATTAAAGTTTCATTTGAAGTTATCGAAGCTCAATTTCATGTTACAATTCGAACATTCAACATGGTTGATTGAAATTTAAGTAAATATGCGAGTTTTCAGTCGTTTTGAGTTTATGACATGGAATTCAGATTAAGATTCAGTAACGATAAAAACCGCCCAATATCGTTATTCGCGTCACGGTTTACTCATTCATTTCTAATTTCGGGAGTTCTCGATGTTCCCAATAAAATAAATGGTCAGGGTGACTGTAGCCGGATGGGCTGTCAATCGGGTTTGTTTTATTAAAGTCTCTTTTAAATTATTTACCCGAATCTGATATCCTGTTATTGGGATCTTGTTGGACAATTGTGGCAATCGCTTTAGACCAGCCACTTTTGAACCTTGGTAAAAGCTTCGAATTCCATGGCGGCTACTCTGTTAATTTTACACACGAATTATAGACACGCAGGCCTCTAGATTTATATATATATATACAGGGTGTCCTGTTATGAATGGATAATACTGCAACTGTCAATAAATCAGATCATGTCCTACTAGGTACATGCTGGAATTTCAGTTTAGTAAAAGTTCTCCGGTTTTCGATATTTTGGGCTTTATGTTTTTTTAACCACCTGCTTTTGGTTTATCGCACGCCATTTCAACAAATGATATGAATCGACTATAACTCAGCAACTTTTTAAGATAATTGGCACGATATGCGTAGTACATCTTTCTATAAAAATTCTGCATAGGATCTTTTTTCGTGAAGTTTCTTTAACATTTAAGGTTAAAAAGAAGACTTTTCTAGATGAAAGAAATAACCAAGATTTTTTTTAAGTGGGTCAAAAAAGGTTATCATTTGTAGTAATGGCATGCGATAAAAAAAAGAGGAGATGATCTTTTTCTCGAACAACGTGGGCATTTTACTAAAAGGAAATTCCAGCATATAGTAGGACATGATCTGACCTATTGACAGTTGCAAAATTATCCATCAATAACAGAACACCCTGTATATATATATATATATATATAACCATTAAGGTCAAATGTGATGGAATTCCGTTTTCATTGAATTGCCAAAGGACGAATTAAATTACCGCCCGCGATAAACGTGCCGAGGGTAATCCCAAATGTCCATGAAATCTCTCGTAAAGGATGCACGATAACGAACGACACACCAGGAATATATTCAAAACGGAGGAAAAACGGCTTCGGATGTAAAATAAGAATTCGGTCGTGCTGCTCGACACGGGTAAGGGCAGTGAGAAAACGAATGATGAAAAGTATGGAACAAGGTCCGAGGGGGTGTATATGCGATGGCAAGAATTAATCATCCCTTACAGCCCTCGAGATGTCTTCGCTGTTCCGACTGTCTGTCACCTCTTTCTCTCTTTCTCTCTTCCTCTATACTATGCTTCAGTGTCGTATTTTTAATTACATCCCCTTCACTCCCCCTTCCGCCCCTATTTGTGCATTCAGTGATTTTTCGTCAACAATTTTCCAAAAGAAAACCCGGCTCTCAGGCTAATTTTAAAAATTACAACACTCAAAGATGTTTCGTGAAATACGAGCGAGAAAAATTGCACGGAATTCTCGGAGAGAGAGCGAGAAAGGGTGCAAAGGCTCGGACCAAAGTTTTACGTCGATTTCATCTGATTTACGAGGCTGCAAACCCTTTTGCGACATATTCGAGCAGCGGCAAAAATTTAGGGAGTTCCTTCACAAAAGCTATATACGGCTGGAACAATAGGTCTGGAAATGTCCAACGAGCCTTCCATTTGCGTTGCACTGTCGCGGGAAACGAGGTGCAATAATTTTGTTTTGGCGTAGGAACGACGAGGCATGAATGACCGTGAAAGGGACCAAAAGGGTTCGATAGCTCGAGAAAACACGTAGGAGAAAATATTAACTCGGTAACGTAAATTAGTAACGTCGATATAAATCAACCAGGCCAGGCTAATTAAACGACTGAACCTACCCTGGTAAAAACCCTTCGTTAAAATTCTCGAAAATTCGTCATGTCTTATAACAATTCGATCGAAACTCATTTGTCAGCCGGTTTGGAGATCGATTAATTGGTGAAGGATAACAGATTATTGATACGATGATTAGTATTGACGAAATAATTAGAGTTTTATAGAAGTAGAAGAGAAGTAGAAAAACCATTACAGGGCATTTGCCTCTATTAATTTTTGATGAGTATACTCGTACTACTCGTCGCGTTGTTTCGCCAAATAGTACGGGATATCCACTTATTTGGGACATAAATCAATTAAATTATAAATTACAATACAGAAGTTGAGCAAAACGACCACCTGTTGAAGAGATCCGGAGCACCAACGCCACGGGAATCAGCTAGGAGTGCGAGTGAGGTGGGTACATAAAGGGTGAAGTGGGGTGGCTATCTCGTAAATTCCGCGTGCCACCTCACCAAACTACGTTCTCCTGTCCATGTGGTGATTCTCCTCTTTCCCTTTATTCTCGCTCTCGAGAGTACTTATTCCTCTCTCTCTCTTGCCTTTTCTCCATTGCATGGTCGAATTATCATCCCCTGCAAAGAGTACTTGGATTTTGCAGCTTAACGGTACGCTCTAAATGGTCAATCACCAGATCGATCAACGGAGTATTTAAGGGGTCTTCTCACTTTAGACGCTAAAAAGGCTACTTTCATGATTTTTAAAAATAAGTTTATATTATAGGTATTGATATAAAAGTTATTACACTGAATAAATACATTTTCGAAATATTTTTTTTTTTAATTTTAAGTATTTATGTAACACGAACAACATTTTTCGACGGCTTGTTCATAAAGTCTTCGAAACTACTGAACCGAACCTTATGAAATTTTAACCACATATTTTTTCAAAATTTGATATTTACTTTTTTTGCCAAAATATACGTTCACTTTTCGAAAAATGTCCGCCACTTTGTTATGTTTGCATGTATAAGGTATGATATGCGCTATAGCAATTAACATATTGAATCTAAAACCATTGATTTTTTTGTCCCGGATGATCCATCTCCGAAATTTCATCAACAGCGCAGACCTACATTTTTTTAGGACATTTCTTTAACTACCCTTTTCGTCGATAAATAGTGACTTAAATAAATAAAAAAATATTTTTTTTATGCATTTCGAAAGTGTATTTATTAAGTGTAACCATTTTTATACCAATATCTATAATATAAACCTATCAAAAAACATTCATGAAAATAGCCTTTTTAGCGTCTCAAGTGGGAAGCCCTCTTAATGCAGCTACTTGACAATATTTTTTTAAATTGGAGCACATCGATTCCATCGTATCGGCTGGACTTTAAGAATGTTGAGTCCCTATGAAACATGTTAATTTTAATTGTTCAATAAATAGCTTCTCAACCGTCATGAAATATTTACACGACCTCCTGAATACTTCATGTAAAAACATACCAAATTTTCAGAATTCTTTCATCATTACTTCAACCTCCTTAAGGGTTGAAATAAAAAATGATAAGAAAAGTCTGAAAATTTGGTATGTTTTTGTATGAAGTATTTAAGAGGTCGTGTTAAAATTTCACGACGATTAGGAAGCTCGTTATTAAAAAATTAACATTTTGTTAAGAACAATTTTTAAAAAAATTATCAATAAACTTCGTTTTGTTTCCGTTTCTTTCAGTATATTGTAGATATTATAAAATTGAGAGGTCAAAAAAAAAACTTATTGCAAAGTTACATCAGTTTCCATAAAGCAACATTTAATTTGTGAATGTTAATTGTTCAATAACGAGCTTCCTAATTGTCGTGAAATTTTCACACGACCTCTGAAATACTTCATACAAAATCATACCAAATTTTTCGAATTTTATCATCATTTGCGATTTGGGACTCAACATCCTTAAGGTAAGCCAAATGTCATTTTGTCGCAATTTGGAAAGTTGTCTCTGACGAGTCAAACCCCTTAGTCGAACTGTGATGATAGCAAATAATCAGCGCGAGGAAAATCAAGAACTCTTGCAATGGTTTACTCGCGAACGGGCTCAACTTACACGGAGACCGGTCACCTTGAATACGTTGCAGCGATGTTACGTTGGCTATCAGCTGGTTGGTATGGAGATGTCCTGATCGAAAAATGAAACCTCGATTTTAGCACCAGGATGACGTTTGAAATGAGCTTCGTCCAATGATCATTACCTTTATCCAATGGTGGTTTATCGACATCGGGGTTTAGAAAAATGTTGAGCATAGGCACACTTGGCTGCTATGAGAATGGTTTCCAAAGTCGAATGTCTCCAAAATCACCTGTTCTCGTGTAAAAATGTATAGACGTATGCAATGGTAGTGTAGGGTTGCGAGCTTCAGAGGCATCGAATGCGAGCCAAGAGTATCTCGTCTGGGGATCTCGACAAAGAGAATAAGACTTGCTCCAATTCAACTTACTTGATGAACCTCGTGCCAACGCGTGGAGCAAAACGTAGACGTCGAGGCTTTATACGATGGCTCCGACAACCTGCACCCAAGTATTTCTCCCGGCACCTGTTCTATATACTTTCATGTCTGCGCGTCGAACGCGAGAAAATGAGATAAAGAGAATGAATTTAAAAAAAAAATTGAAAAAAAAAACGGAAATTGTCCTTTGACTGCAGTCGTTGTGCTCTCCTGGATACCTATATATATACAAGTTGGACGGAAGTTTTTCGATCCGTCTGTAATTAGTTCGTGCCTTGGAACACGAAGCCTTTGTATCTTTTCCCCCTTCACTGCCGCCTCCGCCCACAGAGCCGTCAAATCAACAGCACAAAATGCTCATGGTTACAATCTTATCAAACATCTCACGTAAATAGGAAATAAATCTTCGCACTTATTGATGAATAAGCAGTCAAGGATGAAAAAAAAACCCACTCCTAGTGTCAAAAGAACACCTAATTTTTCAAGTTCTTTCCTCCACCCTTTGCCCTTCTGCGGTTGCAAAAATCGAAATCACGCAGGCCGTTTAAAAAAATTCTACAGGAAGAGAGAATTTAAAAGAAGACAAATTTATATACGTTTTTGACCTGTTCTTTGCATATTTCATCAAAGCTCAACTTGTGCTTTCGATATTTACTTTTTTTTTTGTGAAATTTCGATTTCGGGGATGATTATTCAACAGTTTGGAAGACAGACAGTACTTTTTCGGTCCGGCAAGTTAAAAAAAAACTTCGAAAATATGGTTTTAGATGAAATTCAATTTGGGAGCCATATACACGGGCACGTGTTTTTCACAGTTTTCCCATACCCTCGGCGACTGTCGATAGGTCAGATCATGTTCTACTATATGCTGGAATTTCAGTTTAGTAAAAGTCTAACCGAGTTCGAGATTTTCGGCATTATGGTATAAAAAAAAATCATCTGCTTGTGGTTTTTCGCATGGCGTTTCTACAAATGACATGAATCGACAATAACCAAGAAACTTTTAAAAATAATTGGCATGATGTGCGTGATACACTTTTTTTCCCAGCGCAGGCGATCAAAGTTAGATGTTCGAATTGGTTTGCATGAAAATTCTGCATAAGATCTTTTTCCATAAAGTTTCCTTAACATTGAAGGTCAAAAAGAAGATTTTTCTCGATAAAACAAATAACCAAGAGTATTTTTTTTTAAACCGAGTTTAAAAAGTTATCATGTGTAGAAAAAGCATGCGAAAAACCAAAAGCAGATGATTTTTATCTCGAAAACCGCGGGACTTTTGCTAAACTAAAATTCCAGCATATAGTAGGATATGATCTGACCTATCGACAGATGCATTCATAATTGATCCATTCATACCAGAACACCCTGTGTGTGTGTGTGTGTTTATATATATAAATAAATAAATATATATATATATATATATGTATATATATATATATATATATATATATACATCGGTATATATAAACGGTCTTCATATATATATATATCGTTCATTCGCTATATACCAAAATGTTATCTCACTTGCTCGCATTTAGGTTTGTTCTTTACATCTCGCTTTTGTAAATGGAAAGGGGAGCCACAACCGCCGACTAGTAGTCGTGGAATTCGAGTTACTATAAATCTCCCTTGACGGGTGCGCGATGCCGCATTCGCCAGTGCTCTGTATGCCCGTGTACTTCGCGAAAGAGAAAGAGAGAGAGAGAGAGAGAGAGAGAGAGAGAGAGAGAGACAAAGATGGGGTGAGAACCACCCTCTTGCTCCTTTTCGCAAAGCAGACATGGTTTATATATACGTACGAGTTCTTACAGTCGATCCTCTCGTGCTTTACTATAACACTTCGTTCTCCTCACATGCCCTTCACACCCTCGAGCTTGCCTTGTTTTCTACCCCTCTCGCTCTCGATATATACATCTCCCTCTCACCGGTCCTTTCAACCCTCCGTTGGCCTTTCTTCGAAATTGTAACGTCGAATTTTAATAGCTGTGCTAGACGAGGAGTGAACGCAGTGCGAATGAAGAGAAGGGGGTGAGTATCCACCCCTCGCCCCCTTCGGCGCAGCGGAAAAGGCAACGAATCGAGGAAGGGCGCGGGTGAATTTCGAAAAGAGATGAACTTTTTTTTCTGGTGCGTGGGCGTTGCTTCGTTTCGTGGACGAAACAGCGACCCTCTCATCGCTTCTCGTTCCACACTCGCCCTTTTTGTTTTTGTTTTTTTTTTCGTTTTTCTAAGCCCCTCCCCCCTGCCCCCGGACCGTCGTTGAGTTCCGTCACTCAAGAATCCCTCTTGTCAGCGTAGAATAAAAGTCCACTGCAACATGCGGAGGCGAAACGAGTCGCTCTCCTCTTAAAATTGTCTGGTCTCGCGCATCTTAAGGGGGAATATACCTTTGCGTGGGCAAAATCAAGGGTCATTTTTTAAATTTATATAAGAAAAATAAAACAACATTTTTAAATTCGGTTTTTTATACGTGTTATTAATGAGGTCTTAAAGTGAAAGAATTTTTTTTAAATTGTTTTGAAAGAAAACTCGTTTTTTTCATAGTCCTCTACGGGTGTATTCGCACATGTCATAATTTTCAAGCTAGAACAAGAAACGAAAAATATTTTGAATGTAGATATAAAAAAATAGTCCAGTACGTAGGGATTTTTCAAAATATTGATTTAAAAATGGCGTCAATATGAAGGAAAAAAATCGTGAAAAAAATCAGTCGAATATCGGTCATAAAATTTTTTTATTTCATCTTATCGAAAAAATCCCACGTACTGGACTAGGAAATGTTGTTAAGAAGCTACAGTTAGAATTTCATGTCAATCGATTGAAAACTCGAGGCGCTACGCATACGCCCATGTCTGAAAACATAGTTTCGAGAAAAATGCGTTTAAAGCCATTTTGTTGCAAGACAATAAAAAATAATTTGTCTTTTTACTTTAAGACTTGTACTGACATGTATAAAACCGAATTTAAAAACCTTGTTCTGTTTTTCTCAAATAAATTGCCGAAAATGACCGTTCATTTTGCCCTCACAAAGGTATAATCCCCCTTGATGATAGCTTAGAATCTCTCGGACGACATTCGCATATCGTTTATGAGGAACTAGCTTACCGCTCGCAGCTTCGCTCGTGTAGGTTTATGCTGAATGCTTCTTAATGAAATGTGCTCCTGAAATGTTTTTTTAAGGAACACGTAGAACTGTGTTGAAGGGCATTAATACTTAATTTTAAGTAAATCTGAACAGTTATCTCGTTTGCCGTACAAACTTGACTCCCCCATTTTCCCCTCACGGATTGAATTTAAAAAAACGTTGAAATTTCACTAATTGTGTCTATGAGCAGTAATGCAAAGTTTCAAGTAAATTTTCTGACCAGATGTTTTTAATTTTCCATACCAAGTTTGCCACCCTCTGTCTCCACTCATATGTTGAATTTCTAATAACGCTGAAATACGTATTTCATTAATGGTGTCGAAAAGCACGAATACGAAATTTCAAGTAAATCCGACCAGATTTTTTTTTAATTTTCATACTAACTTTGCCACCATTTTTCTCCCCTTGAGGGTTGAACTTCGAAAAATCCCTTCTTAGTGGATCACAAAAGCAACCTACTGGATCTTAGTGGATCTTACTGGATCTTAGTGGACCTTAGTGGATCACAAAAGCAACCTACTGTCCAAATTTCGTGTAATTAGCTTCAACGGCTTTGACTCAGCGTTGATGAATCAGTCAGGGCATCTTTTTTTATATGTATAGATTTTATCTTGGATTATCAAGAGATGAAAATGCTCTCAATTTCTGAAAGCATGCACTAGAATAGGTGTTCCCTATTCATGGTTACGATATAGAGTTGGAGCGAAGCGGATAGAAGCGAATCAATCACTCCGGGTGCACGGCTGACGTGCTGAGATTCGAATGTGCGGCTTTGGAGATTAAAAAAACGAGAGAAGGCTTCAGTTTCGCCGTGTTCAGAGGGGAAGACATTCGAATCCTGCGTGAGCTTATCTAGGCCTGAAACGGCAACTGCAGTAGATTTATCATTATTCATATGCTACAGCTGAAAGATATACGCGCAATCATTCATCGAAGAATCGCGCGCTGATAAGCCAGATAGTTCCTATTCGGCATAGCCGAAAGTGTATGAATTTTGGCTATATGTTTTTATTTTAGCAATTATTTGGTGGTTATTCTTTATTTCATAATCTAATGATTCTTCTTCCTCATCACCGCTCATCGTTTTATCATTATTCTTTGCTTGCCACAAAACGTCAACATTTTGTTTACAACTGCCACATCATTTCTCGACACCGAACTGATACTTGGATCCTCTGAAATTAGTTTTGCCGTAGTTCCAATTTAAAAGCGGCAGCATTGATCGTTCCGGAGCATTTTTAGCAGAATACATATACATCTTGGTAGACGCGTGATAGAGGGAAAATTCGACCGGACAGTTGACGTGTGCAGCAAAAAGTGAGCGAGAAGACAAGCTTCGGCTCTCGTTTCGCACGTCGTCTTCAATGAAGACAACAAGACTGGCGCCCACTTCCCAACCACTGTCAGTTTCACCTCCTGGTGTGTATACTCATCCCGTGGGATTCTCCCGCCGGGTTTAGCCGCAAGACGTCCCGGGATGACGTTTCGCGAGAGATCCGCGCAAACACGACTAGACGTATGCCTTCTCGCGTGACTCTTACGTTTATCCGAGCGTTATGACGCGATAGTGTCTACCCATGGGATCGTAACGTTCAATGACACGTGAGCTATATCAAGGACCATTGTTCACCACCGGACACGTATATCTACATTTTTCCGTGGTCGCCGGTTCATTGAGTAGGATGGCATGCATTTAAAAACGTCAAAATTACCCTTACCTAGATTGATTCACAACTACAAAGATCTCCAACCAAACGACGAGCAGCTGGAGATTCATCTTAGAAGGTCGCATTTTTTATTAGCATAATGATTAAAAGAAGCTACAGGTCGATAAATCGCCCCTCGCGCCTCATTGATGTCCAAATTCAGTGACGCCCTCTGGAAGAACTATCTCTAACCCTCAATCCTAATAGAATCGAATCTAAGGAAGTTCCGCAGCAGAATTCGCTCGTACTAGTTCTTGGTCACGGCTCCTGTATGACCAACCGCGCGAGCGACGACTGGCGAGTAGCTTGAGCGAAAGGCTCAGAGATGGCGCGAGGGTCGAGCTGCAGCCATCATGAATCAAAGCGTCACGATGTGGCGGCAGCGAGGGACAAAGAGGGTTATGAGAGGTAGTGTGTCCGAGGTTAGGCCTACAACACGAAGGGTGGAGTCGGCGCGATGCGTCATATTCGAGCCGACCACCTGCCGTTTCAGCAATGGCTTCAGAACTGGCTCTCGCCGGAAGTCCATTTCGTTCAGTGCCATCTAGATTCCTGATGACCAAGCATGTAGAAGCCCAGACTTCGGTCGATAAAAAATCCGTATCGATTGGACATTTTGCTGGAACGGGGAAAGAAAGAAGTTTTTGACGGTTCAATTGTCTGCTGTCCACAAAGCGGGGACTGAAAGTGTTGTCGGAAATGTTGGAAGTGAGATGTTCCAAACGGTTACCAACCGCTGTCCGAGAAGGTACCAAGCCTGGGAAAGATGCTCTTACCTACATTCGGATATCGATATTTTCAACGACCGTCGGCAAGCCCTGTTCAGCGGTCGATTCATGGTCTGACTGTGGTTAACGCACCGGCAGGTGTCGGTAAGTTATCCCGAGCAGGGAATTCTCCACACTCTCCATCGAGCCCAGCGTTGCCTACGATCGACCAAAAGGACTCTTCACTAACGAGGATTCCTGAACGCGGATGCGCATCATTACACCAACATCCGGTTGGCGTTTTTTTCCCACTAAATTCTTGTTATTTAACATTGCGTAATTACAAGCCGTACCAATGACAAATTGTATCTTCGTTCCGACGGTTTCGCGTTTGAAACCCATTACAGGGATCATTATTATAGATTCACTAAGTGTGATGGTCGCCTCGAGTCACGGCACCTTCGTTGTTGTGTGACACTTCGAAATGACTGGACTGCGGCCAATAAGGATGCACCTACTCGGCAAACTACCAGCGCGGATAGAAGACTTGGTGTGAATGTGGACCAGGAGATTCACTCGGACACTATCTTAGGACCTGACAACCAATGGCTGCCTCGTCAAGTATCATCATATCATTCAGTTGTGTCATTATCGTTCCAAAGACCATGTATCTCTTGTTCTATGTATGTGCCGTGAATATCTATCACCCAACGGGCACAAAATAAATCGACCAAGCATTTTGGGAATCTCAAAGCGTGGTCCACATTCGTGCCAACGACTCATCCACCAACCCTCCGATGACTTCTCACAAAACACTTCTTCCGAGCCTCAAGTTCAAGACCGGTGATGAAATTTCACTCGAACTAGAAACGAGTTGGCAGATAGTACTGCCGGTCACTAGATCAGCTCACTGATGAAATCTGGATGTTTTTTCCGAAAGCAACCAACTTCATTGGGTTTCGAATCCCTCTCATTGTCAACAGAACGATCCCCGCTTTGCTGACATTCACCATAGCCCGTTAGCTTCCAACTAATCGAATGAAATAGACCGTCATACGTTTGGTTGCGACAAACAGCGGCAAAATAATTCCACGAGAGTGCAAGAGCTTGTTTCTCGTTTTGCAGCAGTCGTTGGAGCAAAAAAAGAGGAGCCTCGACGTGAAAGTTTGTCCAGGTATACGAAGAGTCTAATATAGCAACTAGGATACCTCGCTCGGGTCCCCGAGGCAAAAGTTTCAGTACCATTGTATATCGCGGGACTTTCCTGCGAGGGTGAGGCAGGGGGGAAAGGAGCCCGCGAATTTACGACCGGAGCAAAACTGTCCGTAGTGGCGGGGAATTGCGGCAGCAGTCCCGAGCCCTCCGCATTCGATTCCTACACCAACCGGGCGATGTTCCTTCTGCGTGTACATACAAGCCTGCGCTTCGTTCCAAAGCCGAGAGGAGCAGTATAGAGCAAGTAGGATAGGAGGACACGTTGGCCGACTGCGTGTGTTACATCGAATGCCTCCACCTCGACGGTCCTCCAAAGTACGATTGCGCGAGTGTGTGTGTGTGAGTTTGCCGGTCGTTTGCCGGTTCGCTGGTGTTGGTAACTGTCGCCAATGATAATTTATGTTAAAGGCCGTTCATACGCTCGGGGTTCGGTACTCCGAGCCGATTCTCCGAGGCAGTCCTCCGGTTGACTTCACGCCGATCGGACGTATCGTTCCTCGATCCTCTTGGCGATCCTTGTTCCTCGCAAAAAGATCACTCGTACGCCGGATCGGTACGAGCGTTTATTCTTCTTCTCCGCAAGGAACTTTGGTGCCAGTGATATTGGCGGGCTTTTCAAAAACGTACAAACGGGCCGATTTTTTCGGTATACGTTTTTTTGAGTCTCTGAAGATCGGGCAAAGGATTCTTTTTTTTTCAGGGTGCTCTGGGATGTTCTCATTCGTTCGCCCTATCGTCATTGCGCGATATTCGAGAGGGTCGGCGAGGAACGCCGTCCCCCTCTCAATTTCTCAATCCTACGCAATGGCGACGCCCCGACAAGCTGGCGAGAGAGAGAGAGAGACAGAGAGAGACGGTGAGAAGCGGGCTCCTAAAAACGACCAACAGTCGAACTTGGACTCTCCCGCACGCAGACTCGGGAAGATGCGCGCCGACGCGTCAGCAGCCCGACAATTCGACGCACAAACGGTTCCACGGCTCCGCGGCTGCTGGGAGTGTTTCACACACTACCGTCACACATCACTCGCCACGTTACCGCAACTTATTTTCGTACCGGCGATCACAACAAAGGCCTATCGAGTAATCGATTGAGCGTAATCGACCTCGACGGTGCGACCCGTTTGGAAAGGACACGAGAGAGAGAGAGGGAACTCTACCGCGACGGCGGGACTCAGAAGGATCACGTGGAGGAGCTTCCTCGACGAGGATGAATGTCTTCGGAGGACCGGAAGTCATCTCCTACCGAGGTAAATTCATTGATATTCGTCAATATTTTTGGCGGGGGATGTCCATTGGGGATTTTGATCAATCGGTAGATCAAATCGCAAAATGATGGACTCTTTACCATTCCGGGATACCTTCGCGAATTTGGGGGTTGAAAGCGACCGTAGCGCCATCAGCGGTGGGGTCGCTCGCCTTTTCTTTTAATTCGGCACTCCAAACGGCCGGGGGTGGGTTTGCTCAACGCCGATCGATTTTTCACCCCGTCGCTCAAGCGTCCTTCGCGCCATGTAACGCCAATTTTCGAGCAACGTCTTGCACTTCGAGTGATTTTTATCAACCCTCCCAAATCGACGTCACTTGTCAAGGTAACGCTATCGCGACTCACATTCGCCGAGAAATCTAGACCACTGTACTTTTTCGCTTGTCGCGAGGGCCTCGCTTTTTTGAGCGGGCGGAGCGCGCCGTTAGGCCTAATATTGCCGCAGATACCCGTCGAAACGTTCTCTGTCGAATGTCTTCGCCACTCGCGCTCGTTCTTTCTCCGATGTCCGGAACAAGCGGAGTCACAAATCTGATGAAATTATGAGCATATCGTGAAATCAGTGGTATTGGCAATTTATTATTCATTGCTTACACCTCCAGCTTTCGATCATTTTTTTCTGTGATCAAGACTTGCGGATTTTCAGGATTCGTTGGCTGCTTTTTATTTTACATCTCGGTCGATGTTGTCCGGTGGAATATTTACGAAAATTATGGAACATATTGGCGTATTATTTAACTTTCCTTTTTTGCCCTTTGATCGAAATTCAAATCATTATTGTCCCATAGACAATCGGTGATTTTTAGGATTTATTGGTTGGATTTTGTTTTACATCGTCGTCGATGTTGACTGCTGGAGTATTTGCGAAAATTATGGAACATCATTATTTACTTTCCTTTTTTGCCCTTTAATCGAAATTTAAATAATACTTTTGTCATAGAAAATCGGCCATTTTTGCATTCGCCAAATTTATTCCGCTCGTCCAGAGTTTATCCTTTTTTTATACTCCAAAAATCCATATTGCGCAAGTGCAATTATCCCGGCGAACAATGAGGCGTTTTTCAACATTTCATGAAAAAATTACGGATCTCGTTTTATTTCGAAGCTTGGAATCGTCCGCTCGTTCTTCATTAAGGGCAGACCGTAATTTTTCTTTTTTGCGGAGCATTGAGAGAGGTTCAAGAACCCATCGGAGAGCGCGGTAAGACAATGCACGAGAACCGGTGCGATCGGGGGTAGGCGGCGAGGGAGGCAGAGGGGCTAAGAGCAGGGGGAGCGAAAAAAGAAGGTGGAACAAGGCAGACGGCGTGTGTGTTCACGATCGAACGTGAAATCGCCGGAATAATCTCGAGGAAGTCGATATTACATGTTATACGTATCGGTGGAGGCGTTCTTCTTGGTCTTCCCTTTTTGTGTGTATATGCACATCCGCGTGCCTGTGTGCGTATGTATAAGCTAGAGGGTAAACCGGCTGTGTTCAGTCTCCAATCAAGAAGTCTGCTTCGCCCGCATTCCACATTCAGTCTTCCAATCTCGGCTATAGAGTCTCGCCGATCTTCTAAATTCTCGACCGAAGAAATAGAGATCTGGCTTTCCCATCAATTTCTCGACAGGTTTGGAATTGGCTTTTTAATCGCCAGCCTAGATTGCACCTTGAAGACAACAAAACATATTCAGAAAATATTTAAAAGATTTAAAATAATAAAAATACTAAAAATACTAAAAATATTACAAATATTAAAAATATTAATATATTGAAAATATTCAATTTATTAAATATATTAAATATTATTAAAATATATTAAATATTTAAATGATTAAAATATACTCTTCCATTTGTATTATTACCGAACGCCTTCTGCTGAACAGGTACCATCGATTTTGGGCCTTATGTGTGTAAAAGGGACGGTTTCATAAATATATCGCTTTATTTATCAGGATATCAATTTATCGACTCATTTAGCTGGGCGAAAAAAACTGCCGTGAACATTTATCCGGGTTATATATTCTCACACGTATAAGAAAGCCATCAAAGCTTATGAACATCGGTAATATTGGCGAGCGTCAATTTTTGAGAAAAGAATAAAATAAATAGAGAAAAAAATAAAATACATTGAGAAAAGAATAAAATAAAGCTGCTCTTATACTCGTCGGTTGAATTTCTTGATGGAAAAAAATTCCTTGATACGACTGGAGTAAATATTGAGTCTCGGCTGACACTTTAGTCCGAACTTGACAATTTTGCCTATTTGAATGAATTTTGACTGCGTCGAGTAGCACCCGACTGACTCAAAGTTTGCAACGGTTCGAAGCACGCCTGCGGTTTCTATCGAAAGAATTCTTCGAGTGATGCAAAATTCATCGAGTCGTGGCAAACGTTGTATCGATGGTTTGAAACAGTGAGAGCGACAACTATTAACATCTCGGGGTAATTAAGAATTAAGGGACACCAGCAATTTAATCGCCAGCGTACATTAGAGGGAGAGAGAGAGAGAGACCTTAAGGCCCTCAAATATTAGATATTAGAAATGTATGAATATTAAATATTAAACAAATAAATTCAATATTAGAAATATATGAACATTAAATATTAAATATATAAAATCTCAAGAATATCGAACATTAAAAATGTTAAATATATCAAATTTTTAAAATATCAAACATTTAAAATGTTGAATATATAAAATCTTAAAAATATCAAATATTTAAAATGTTAAATGTGTTAAATAATAAAAATACTAAAAAACATTAGGACACCCTCAAATTATGAATTGCGACTATGGCTATGGGTAGTCATGAATCGGCATGTTAATGGAGTCGAAAGAAGCAACCGCACAAATACACATGGGCACGCGATGACGTGACAAAGTCCGGAATGATCGATGCTCTTCTCGTCGCGCGCGTGGCTTATTTCCAAATCGGTATCGGTAATAGATATACATACAAACGTAAAACACATTGGCTCTTCAAATAAAAGAGCGTGTGATCTCGCGCGAGCTTTTACAAAACGTTTATCCGTTTATCTTTCACGCCTCTGATTGTACACGAATTATCCGTGTGCGTCGTGTATAATGGACGATCAATCACCCGGCTAATTAGAGCGGCTTTGATAAACGGCGAATAATTTACGACTCGTTGAATCGCTCGTGGCTGTTCGCCGATAGGATTCAACGATTTTTCGTATATTGCACTAAACGAATGAAAGAAAAAGTGAAGCGAGCTGCAACGCGGGGGCTGTGTGCGATGTCGAGCTGGTGAACGAGAGAATGCTGAAACGAGAACGTGCACCGCAAATTAAAGCGTTTCCGCGAGCAATGACGTCATTTGCGATTCCCGCTCATCAGAGTACGAAACGAGGCCTAGCCGCTGGTCCTTCACTGTCTGCGCCACGGATCAGTGGATTCCCACAGTTTTCTCGCGCCCGAACTCCCTCTGTTTAATGTGAATTTAAGGCGGAAGCCTAAATTAGGAGGTCCAAAAAAAGGGCTTTTTCGGGAATTTTTTTATACGGGAAAAATAACAAGTGAGACCAGTAGACATTGAGGGATCTTTTTATATATATTTGAAATGTGTAAGAAAAATGTTTCAACGTGAAACAATAAATGACTGCAGATTTGTCAGCCTATTCCATGTGCGTCTCGCCACTGCAGTCCCCAATCGACAGGAAAGATTTAGTTCGTAATTCTTGACTGAAACAATAAAAAACCAATCAAATTTTCTATCGATATACATTTTTATTCTGGGTGAATTAAGAAAAAGCTGAAAATATCGTGAAATTATAACTTTTCTCAGGTTTGAAAAAAATGTGTTTTTTTCACGCAAATTTGGAAAAATCGTGAAAATGAAAACGAGAGATAACGTGCTTGAGCGTTTTCAATAGGAGGAAATAGCAATCTTTAATATCAATCGGTTCTCTGCTTTTGGCTCTGTATCTTCGAACATATTGACAATTGGTAACTTTGTAAATATATTCTTGGATAGTTTATTTATCGATTTAAGCAATTAAAAAGAAAAGATTTTTCGGTCCTTCTAATTCAGACTCTGGCCTTAAGAGGACTTTCATTTTTGCCACTGTACAGCAAATGCTGTTTTTTCTTCATTGAACACGATCCCGGAAATGGTTCATTAATTAACGGGTTATGCCTAGTTGTAACAGAAAATCGTGATGATGAATTTCTACATAAATTAGGTATTTGAAAAAGTATCATCTGAAGAAGACTCTTTAATATTTTTGTGTAAAAATATTTAATTATTGTCGATTTACAGCGGATTCCCGGAAGTGCCTCTCGAAAACGTCTTTTGCGGTGTGTCTTTTGCCCATCTGAATCAGATGATTATCTAATACCGAAAAATCAAACAGATTTCGTTAGTATATTCATTTATGCTAAGATTAATAGCCTAGCTTCTGAAATATCAAATTTAACAATTCGTCTGGGTATTGTAACCTGGGTATTTCAAGTCCTGCCATTTTTCACCCAGCTAATAGATACGAACATTTTTGAAAAAATGCACACTAGTTTTCGAAACATTCAATTCAATATATCAATCATAAAATTATAGGAAAATAATTTTTTTCATGTATTTTTTGTTGAAACAATGAAGCATCTCTGTAGGAAAACGAAATACCGAGGTTTAAAAAAGAATGTGTTAAAAAGATGACGCATGTTCAAGGTGGGAGTCTTAATTTTTGCGAAACAAATCGGCATTTGTTGTTTATCAAATCAAAAGTATACATCGGAAAAAAACTTCGATCAAATCCTATATTTTTACTTCTAAAAAAAGCACTAAATATTTCAGAAAGATTTGCTCATAGATTTTGAAAACGTTCTTACGAGAAAAAAGTGTTTAAAGTCGCGAACGACGCTTTGAGCGTTCCGACGGGCGTCAACATAACAGCTTATAAATCAGTCCATTTTTATCCGATCACCATGAAATTTTCAGAGACCATTTATAAGATGATATACTATCACAATATATTGTTTTTGACGAAAATGAGTTTTCGGATTTTCCAACTATGCATATCTCCTTAATATTTGGGGGAATGTTTTCGTTTGGGAATGGACGTTAGTTCATTCCCAAACGAAATCGCATCCGAACCGTTGTTGTTCACTTGTCCCTTCGATTATTCACTTTTTCCCTGATTTTTTTTCGCCTGCACTGCAGGCACTGCAGATGCATCGTGTCGTGTAATCGAAATTGAAAATCAGTAACTTGGACAGTAAACGAAATTCGATAAGAAATAATAGAAAACGATGACGAATCAGAAATATCCAGAATTAAATCGTAGTCTCCGTCGATATTCGAGACGCCGAGGGTAGCAGGTAACCAAAACCCTTTTCCCGATGCCGTATGTAGAATGGCGAAGGGCGCAAACCGAAAATTGTACGGCTAGGTCCGCTTCACGGTCGGGGACGCGTTTTTAAATCTCACCAATGTTCGTGCAAAAAAGTTTTTTTTCACGTTATGAATATGACAGACTCGTAAGAATTTTTTCAAATTTGTTCGATCAGAAAAAAGATCTACACAATTAGAAAATGCGTTTGTGTGGAATTTAATAAATTCAATTATTTATGTAAGTTCATATCTCAATAGACCCATTTACTGTTTACTTTTTACTATAATTATTACATTTTCTCGTCAATAAAAAAAAAAGGCTAATGAAACTTCCATATATGTAAATGATTTTATTCGTATTAACGAGTCGCATGGTTATTATTACAAATGTTATTATTGCATATATATATATATATATATATTTATTTATTTATTTGTCTACGTGAAAATAGAAAAAGAAGATTGTCTATTTTAACGTGTCTTATCCGATGACTTACGGAGTTTCGAATTCGCAAAAACATTAGATCGAAAAAGTCGAGACACAGCGTGGTTGGGAAGAAAAAAAACTCGATAAGGAAAAGGCAATCTTGCTTGGTATCCTTATTTTCGCTCGAGTTGGACTCATGGTAGATTGGATCGAAAGGAATCCGGGGAGAAATGGTTCGCCCGATTCGGCTACTGTAGGGGGTGCAGTTCGCCGAGGGTTTAGTTCTGTAAGGGGTGGTTTCGGGGTCGGGACCATACGATCGATCGCACCGCCTCCTACTCCTCGCGGGGCTCTCGCGCCATTGCAAATTATCACTTCCTATGGCCTCGGCCTTCTATCCTTCATCAAGATGAGGTCAGGTCAGAGGGAAAATTTCACGTCGCGTTCTATCGTCGTATAAGTTTGATGAAATAGTTTGAGTACTATCCACCACTTTAATCAGACGGTTACTTGTCCTTGGTAATATTACTCCGGTATTTCATACGAAGGTTCATGCCTAATATCGAATTTAATTTGTCTAATTTATTTTGTGTTCTGTCAGAATGAAATTTCTAGTACATCTACAACAAATGCCAATTCAGACGAAAAAATAAGATTTTGCGCTTTATTTGCAAAAATGTTTTTATTTTGCTTTTTGTTTACACGAAAAAAAAACTTTATATTTCTCTTTTTATTTATAGGCAAAAAATACTTTTTGATTTGCTTTTTATTCATACGAAAAAAAACTGTATATTATTTGAAAATAAACACTTTTATTGAATTTTAAATTTCCCACAGGAGTCCTATTTACGTCCGGATAGAAATTTTCCCATTTTTCCAAGTTAACCAAAAACAGCGACTTCTACTCTATTCCAAGTCCAACGCCTTCTGCTGATCAGGTGGCATCATTTTTGGGCCTTATTTTTGTAAAATGCGAACGTATAAATATATCGATGTATTTATTTCTATGTAAATTAATCGACTGATTTCTTTCAGTGAAAAAATTGACGCGAACCGGGATACATTTTCTCATATGTATTGGAGAGCTATCAAAGTCTATGAATATCGATAATATTGATCCCAATTTTCGAGAAAAAAGAATCCATGAAAAAATCCGTTCTCAAACTCGTCAATTGAATTTCAAGATGGAAAAAATCCTTGGAGTAAAAAATAAATTTTTTATTTCCCTTATTATTTACACGAAAAAAACTTTCGTCTAATTTTAAATCCTGCACAACGAGTCCTTTTTTCGTCCGGACAGTAATGTTCCCATTTTTCGAAATTGCCCAAAAACAAGCGAGTTTTGTACAATTCCAATTGAAAGTTGGATTTTTTTTTCAAAATGGCCAAAAAAGGCACGATTCTCATTGTTCGTGAATCGCGGAAGTTTGCGCGTGAGCAAATATTGTTGCTGGGCAAAGTCGTCCAGTGCTAAATTTCCGCGTCAGTATCCTCGCTCACAGTCCCTCGTGGATCTCATTTCAGAGGCACCATAAAATGAGAACGGGAGGCAGAGGGAGAAAGGGCAGCAAGAGAGAGAGAGAGAGAGAGAGAGATCGGGATAGTGAACAAAGTGGCGACGCGGGAAGGACGCGGACCTATATATCCATCCAGCGAGGTCTGACGTTGGGCCGAAGGGAGAAGCGAGATGCCGGCTGGCGAGCAGATGGTTGTGTCCCCGTTTATTGGTTTATTCGTCGGTACACTGGCGACCGACTGGCTCTGTACGTTCATGCACACATATATACACATGCGTGAGCGAACACACGTACGTATGGATGTCCCAACCGAAAGCGACGAGACGGAGAGTGAGGGCACTTTTTGTCGACTTGCTGTACATATTCGCAAGCCAAGTTCCGTCGTTCATGACCCAACTTGTGCAGAGGGGAAGAAACGCGACGAGTCACATCGAGAGAAAGATGAAGAGCGATAGAGCGAGGCAGAGAGGGAGGGACCAAGAAAGAAAAGCGTCAAATAAAAACATGGTCGAACCCATGGATGCAAAATTCGTTCGAGAGGTACGTCGCCTTAGGATCGAGCCTAATGCAGGTACTTTTTTCATCCAATCTACGCAACAGTTAAAAAACGTCGAAAAATTGTATCAGCCATCCAACGTGAATTGTTGTTCGACCACAAAAAATAACTGAATCCACTGGAATGACAAATCACTTTCTAGCCAACCTGATCACGTTTCTAAATCTCTGTTTTTTAGGGGCGGTGGGGAATTGCTGATTTTCATGATTTTTTAAGGGGACATGTGTTTACTATTTTGAGACTTAGGGTATGTTTTAATTACTACTTTTGGCTGTTGCGTGGTATTTTTTATTTTTATTAAGCATTAAAATGGCGGAGGTATGACACGGGCTTTTAAGAATGTTGAGTCCCCAATCGCAGATGATAATAAAATTCTGAAAATTTGGGACGTTTTTGTATGAAGTATTTCAGAGCTCGTGTGAAAATTTCAGGACAATCGCAAATGATAATAAAATTCTGAAAATTTGGTACGTTTTTGTATGAAGTATTTCAGAGCTCGTGTAAAAATTTCAGGACAATTAGGAAGCTCGTTATTGAACAATTAACATTTAGAAATTAAATGTTGTCTTATGGAAACTGATGTAACTTTGCAATAAGTTTTTTTTTGACCTCTCAATATTGTAATATTTACAATATACTGAAAGCAACGGAAACAAAACGAAGTTGTTTGATACATTTTTTTTATTTCGTTTAAAAATTGTTCTTAACAAAATGTTAATTTTTTAATAACGAGCTTCCTAATCGTCGTGAAATTTTAACACGACCTCTTAAATACTTCATACAAAAACATACAAAATTTTCAGAATTTTCTTATAATTTTTTATTTCAACCGCTAAGGAGGTTGAAGTAATGATGATAAAATTCTGGAACTTTGGTATGTTGTTACTTGAAGTATTCAGGAGGTCGTGTAAAAATTTCATGACGATTGAGAAGATATTTATTTAACAATTAACATTAACATGTTTTATAGGGCTCAACATCCTTAAACCGGTTGCGGCGGATGTTGTCAGACGACGTGAGACGTCACGTCAGCGGGATTATTCTGAAAAATAGCCATCGAAGATTTTTCTTTAATCAACACTCGTACGCAGAATATGAACCAAGAAAAAAAAAGAAATCCTCAAAATCGATAAAATGGTACGCTTTGAAACAAAAAGATTGAATTTCCGGTAAAAAAAATTCCTACATTTTGCCAAAAAAGATTGAATTTCCGGAAAAAATATTGCTACATTTTGCCAAAAAAGATTCTTCTTTTCAATTTTTCAAAAACGTTTCAGGCCATGTTTGAGACAATAAGGTTAGAAAGATTTATCCCAAATTTCATGAAAATTAGTCGATTAGTATTTTAGCTATACGTCATGCCCGTTATGAAAATGCAGTTTAAAAGACCGTGCCATACATCCACCATTTTTGTAGACAAATAATTTAAAAAATCGATATGACAGCCAAAAGTAGTGATAAATCACACCCTAAGAATAAGAAGACGCGAAGAAATCTCAAACTAAAAAAAAACATGAAAATCAGCATATCATCCCGCATATTACCCCCCTTAATGAGATGCTCCCAACGTTTCCAAAAAAGTCCATTTCCCCAAAAAACTCGACTACAATTCTATTTCACAATAGTAATAAAAAAAATATACTCAATCAAATATTCAATTTCCTGTCGAATCGAGAACAAAGTAACCCAGTAAACTATAGCACTCCGTTGTTTTTTTTAGATTGCACCGGTACAGGAAGGACCTAGTGCAAGGACCTAGCTTCGATCGATGGAAGACCTCTCGAAAGCATTCGCAGTCGGGGTTGAGAAAGGCGAGAGAAGGTACAATTTCGAGGGAGGAAATTATATACCGTGAGTTAGGGGTTGCAAAATCGGCGAGAGCAGGGGCGAAGGGGGAGAGAGAGATGGTGGCGATAGCGTCGGCGTCAGCGTCGCATTTTGTACGTGAAAACGCGATGGCGTCGTGGCCTCGATGAGAGTCGGGTCGATAGAGAACCGACACGGGGGCACCCTTGGCCCGCTATACGAAACTGATACCCTCGACACTTCAACCCAATCCTATATCCTAATTTTATATATATATATATAAATATAAATAAAAAAAAAAATATATATATATATATATAAAATTAGGATATAGGATTGGGTTGAAGTGTCGAGGGTTTCAGTTTCGTTAATATATATATACACTTAAGGATGATTTTAAAGACATTACACTTCAAAGACCGTCCTCCTACTGGCTTATTGACCCAGTATTCAACATTACGTAGACCCCAATCTCTTCAAAGTCACCTTTAGATGATCGCCAGCATATAAGCTCTACAAGTATACGTATAGACGTTATGAAGCCATATGAGGATATGACCTCAACGAAAGGAATATCATCCATATATGTATACATGATTAGATTCTTATTTCCTGAGTTCCAACGTATACCCTTCGGGTTTTCACGTATTACCCATTCCAATGGAACCCTTTCACTCCTCACCAGCACTTCGCTAACCTAACCTAACTTCCGTTGTGTCCACATCTGTCTTAAGCTACACTATACCGCATTTGCCGAGGGTACGGGGAAACTGTGGAAAACCCGTACCAGAATAGACGGCCCCTATATTCTTCTGATTCTCCGGTGCACGGACGTTTTACTCAAAAGTGAACCATTTTCGTGATATTGATTTCATTATTACTCTTATTCACAATGAAGGGTGGGCCACGTTAAAGATTAATTTTTGAAAACGATTGTTCTATGGAATCGAACATTTGCATTATTCGTAGTTTGAGGAAACAGTAACAAAGAATTATCAACAATAAAGTAAGAATGATCTGCAAATATTTTTGAATTAAGGGTCCAAGGCTCTGCAAGGTTAATGATTATTCTTGTTTTATGGTTGAAAATTCTTCGGTAGTGTGTCCAAAAAATTACGAATAATGAAAAAGTCTGATTCCATACAACAGTTTTTTGAATGAAGTTTTAAAGTTGTCTACCCCTCACGTAAAAAAATAATATCTCGAAAATGGTTCACTCTTGCATAAAGCATTACTGGGTTATTTGATAGCGGAAAACATATCCTACAATCCACTTAGGGATCGTGACCAATAACCAGTAGCCCTGTTTGCATATATATATATATATATATATATATATACACGATATTCCTTTCGTTGAGGTAATTTCCTTGCTCATCTATGCAGACGCGTATCCGCCCAGTCTGGTTCGATGTCCCGAGGGACTGAAAAATCTTTTCGTCACTCGGACTAAAGAGCGTCGACAGATATAAGAGAAAATTTGTGATGATTCGACACGGAACGAGGTAAAAAGGGGTTTTCGACAAGCTTTTTCTCATAGAACTTGCGAGAAGTCAAGTTACCCGCTGCGAGGGAACGTGTTTTGACATTAGCCCTCGGATTTTTCAACGCCCCTGCCAAAACTAAATGATTCCGAAGCCAAGAAGTATTCCGAAGACTTAGGGCGGGCTTAAGCCGATTAGGGATAGCATATTACAAAATGAACACCCGCGTGGTCCGGCCCCACGACCAATTTCCGAGCTCTTCTAATACGACAAATTTGATGAGCCATCAAACGCTACAGGATGCAGGAACAATTGACATTCTTCTTAATCTCGTGACAATATTGGACTCACTCAACATTGACCAACGACCGGTTGCGAAATTGAAAGTTTTCCCGAAGTCACGTCGGATTTTCGGCCCTCTCGTTCGGCCCTTGAATTTTTTATTGTCAGTCGATCGTTCCGGGTGAGCTGACACTAAGAGGCTGCTTGTTTTGCAGCTCGGGGGTGTTTTAATCTGGGATATAATCCAATAGACTCGCACACAAATACCAACCGATAATCCCTAATCCAGGACAACAAGGAAATGCATATCGAGGAGGTCGATAATGTCGGTTTCTGTCAGGCACACTGTGGATGAAGCTTGAATATCAACAGTTATATGGTATTTTTTTTTCAATATTCAAAAATGCCGGAGGTATCGTTCTCAGCTGGCGTGACACGTAGTGTCGGCGAGATTTATCTGAAAAAAAAATTAACGTCGATTTTTCTTTCATTAACATTTATACGCAGAATATGAACCAAGGAAAAGTGAGAAATGTTGAGAATGAATGGAATGGTACGCTCTCACACAAAAAGATTGAATTTTCCAAAAATATGGCTACGTTTTGCAATGAAAAGATATTTTTTTTTTTAATTTTCACACATATTTAGTATCATTTCTTAGACAATGAGGTTAGAAATATCTATGCGAAATTTCATCGGAATCTGTCGATCAGTGTTTTAGCTACACGTCACGTCAGTTTTAAAAATGCAGCTTAGAAGACTGTGCCATACCTCCGCCATTTCAACGATTATTTTTTTTTTAAATAACATGTAACAGCCGAAAGTAGTAATAAAACATACCCTAAGTCTCGATAAAGGTAAAAAATCTATCCCTTTAAAAAAAATCATGAAAATCAGTACATTTTTCCTCGCCCAAAGGCATCATTTTCATTAACATTTATACGCAGAATATGAACCAAGGAAAAGTGAGAAATGTTGAGAATCAATGGAATGGTACGCTCTCACACAAAAAGATTGAATTTTCCAAAAAAATGGCTACGTTTTGCAATGAAAAGATATTTTTTTTTTTAATTTTCACACATATTTAGTATCATTTCTTAGACAATGAGGTTAGAAATATCTATGCGAAATTTCATCGGAATCTGTCGATTAGTGTTTTAGCTACACGTCACGTCAGTTTTAAAAATGCAGCTTAGAAGACTGTGCCATACCTCCGCCATTTCAACGATTAATTTTTTTTTTAATAACATGTAACAGCCGAAAGTAGTAATAAAACATACCCTAAGTCTCGATAAAGGTAAAAAAATCTATCCCTTTAAAAAAAAATCATGAAAATCAGTACATTTTTCCTCGCCCAAAGGCATCTCCCACCTTAAATATACACAATCTACTGGAATCACCAGACAAAATGTTTCTAAGTCTCCAATGATAGCGAAATTGTGCTAGAATTGATATTTACCTACATTTCGAAAGAAAATAATTTGTACATCTAGCCCCCCCCCCCCCAAATAATTTAAATACAGATTTAAAACATAATTGTTACATTCGAGTTAATACAAATATCTATAAACTTAATAATGATAATAATCGTAATAATACTGCAATAATAATAATTCCCGTAAAAAGTGAGGAGATTCGTTGCCCAGAATACAATCTGATAAATAAGAAGATAGTGATAAAGAAATGGAGCATGAGAAATATTGCAATAATCAATTTAAGAGGGGACACCACAATGAAGGGCTGAAAAGGACGTTTTTCCGAATTTTGGTGTCTACTAGACTATTTATTTGGGATTTGGAAAAAGTTATGCTAGTGAGCATACATTGAACCTATTTCCTGTTAATTTTTATTTAAAGAAATATAAAATTAACAACCTCATTAAAGTATAATAGAGAAATAATAAAGTTTGATTATATATATATAAATATATAATCTATAAATATATAGTTCTCGTTGAGCGTAATATATATAATATTACGTAATATATATATATATAATCTATATATATATAGTTCTCGTTGAGCGTTAAACAAAAATTCAACGCAACTGGTTTGAAAAAGATGGAGTTTTGACGAACTTTTTACTCATATTCGAAGGCTTAAAAAGTAATAAGTTTAAAAAAGGCTACGTACAACGATAGCTCCTGCAATTACAGACATTTTAGATAATTATAGTTAGAGTTATGATTCCGGCCAGGTCAAGAAAAATCGAAAAACGCGATTGAAAGTTTCAGTATACATTAATCGTTGCGTTACCTGCTCTCACTAAATCGTCTGTAACTTATTTAATATTCAATATTTCAACTCGAATTTTCTTCACATATTCTTGAACATGTATACTTTGAGAAAATGCAAAAGAATCGATTTTTTCGATCCGTCGCAATGTCGATTTGATATTTCAGTAAAAAACATAAGATTGTGATCCGGCGTGAACCTACAATGCCCATATTTGACAATACACTACTCCCTTCGATCCCTCGCACAAAATATTTTCACCAAGAGTCTGTGATAATTATTTTCTCCTCATATTTGTCTTTTTTCATCCCCCGTATCTTTACATTCATCCAAAAAGGCTCCGGTCAGTTTTAACCAGCAAATTTCACGTGCAGAAGCAATATTAAAAGTCGAATTCTGCAGCTGTGGCAAGGAGTGCTGGCCTGCAAAAGAAAACGTTTTTCGAGGCTTGCAGCAAATACTGGAACAGAAGTTTCGTCTCGTTATTAGCGGGTATCGATCGTAGCAAAGCTTTCTCGTCTGATTGGTTATTCGTTTGAGTAGAAGCTAATAAAAAGAAACGCAGCGAGGAAGCCAATCATTTTGCATATTTTAATTGTGTATGGATTGCAGGCGAAGCTCGTACGTACGATGACACGTTGACCAAGTAACCCGGCGAGAATTACGAGAGGGCCGATGATGCATCGTCACGTGGATGATCGCGAAGTTTCGAGCAGGCGCATACGCGCGAACGGAAAGAGTTGTACCGCTAAGATGAGACGAGAAACTCGACCTTGCTCACGATTCGGCTGTGTCATCCTCGAGCCGTTAATGGAGCGGAGAAGAGGATTGCTCGTCTCGGCATTTCCTCCGTGAACACGAACGACCGAATCAATCGCTATACATGTGTACGTAGAGTGCGACTCGGCAGTGCAGGTGTATGCATCACTCTCCCGATCTTTCTCTTTCTCTCGCCTTGGGATAGTCCCAGGATCGAGTTTGCTCGTCAGGTAAGAAGTGTGCCAGGTGACGAGACACATTTTCTCCGTCCATTTATTTCACGATCTTATCCAATATGTATCAATTGCTATCGAATTCCTAAAAATTTTATTTTCCCCCTAACGATTTTTCGATCTTTCAGAACTGTCATCCTCGCGCTGACGTAAAGGAAAAAAAAGCTTCCGTGAATAGAGAAGTAATTTGATTTTGTAAATTAGCAAAGTAAACGAGCATAGTACTTGCTTATTTTTGTAGGTTGATTTTTCAACCTGATTTTACGGTTTTGGATATTTTGGGGGAAATCGAATTTTGGTAGTTTGTCGGTGATGGTTGACGGACCATTTCGATGTGATTTGGAATTTGGGCTCGCGGCTATGCAAAATGCGGGGGAAACTCGTTTGTAAGAATGAATCGGTTTTCAGTGAGCTGGGGAAAAAATTAAGGGGGAAGATCTTAGGCAACCGAGAATGGGCGAATATTGAAGATTTTTTTGTGGCGAGATATTTATTGTACATTGAATTTTATTGTACTTATTTAGGGTTTTTATAATTTTATGATTTTTATATCTGAATTTTAATGTAGTTATTTATGGTTTTTATCATTTTATGATTTTTATATCTGAATTTTAATGTACTTATTATTACATCTTTGAATTTTCGATCTTTTTTACTTATATTTAAAAATGGGGGCGATACGACTTTTTAGAGACGGTTCCGGTTGAGTTGGTCCACGGCGTGCAAATTGGCGTCTGGTGCATTTATCTGTAACATCAGAGCCGAGAGGTTTTAGATTTCTGAGGTTCGCACGCTTTATGTGAACCTAAAAAAGCCAACGAAAAGGGAAAATTCGAAAAAGGGGGTGTTTGGAACTCGATTTTTCATGCAGTCTTGGTAAATATTCGGAAGCGGGGTTCCTGCTAGAATCGGGTTGATTTTCATTAAAGGTTCGAACAAACCCAAATAAAAATTAGCCTGATTCTAGCAGGAGCCTCCGAAGCAGGAGCTTCCGAATATGTACCGCAATTTTTACGAAATTTTTAAATGAAAAACTCGTTTTTCTAACAATAATTTTTCAGAAACGTTAGGTTTACATTGACGGTAATGATATTATCTGAAATTGTGAAAAATTTCAAAATGTTCGGTCAAACAGTTTTCCAGTTATCTTGCACGAGGTTCACAAAAAGGGGTTTTCAGGAAAACGCGTTTAAATTTTTAGATCTCAAAAATGTTGTGACGTAATTTTTGACATTTTTGAGTCTTGAAAACTTTATACGCGTAAAGTTTCTAAGACTCAAAAATGTTGAGACTTAATGACCTAACGATTAATCCGCTATTCCGGGGCCATAAAGTAGTCCTTCAGCTGCTTCCCGGAGTTCATTTTCGGCGCTAAGCTCTTAACTGTTAAACTGGTAAACAATAAATAACTTTAGTCACGAAAATTTGTTAGTTTCTAAAAAAAAAAACTTGTTACTTACCAACGATTAATTAGCAATGAATTTGAGTAGAAGACATTTTCTTTCACTACTGTTCGAGATTTTTTCGAAGCTACGTTCAATTTTCACTATTTTTACATCATTTCAAATCTTGAATCGAACGAAATCGTAAAATGCTAGGACACATTTTAAGCGACACTTCAAGAGTCCGAAGAAATCGACTTTATCGTGTCTTAAACAAATTCCATTCTTTCTGATTCAACTCGTTTTAATTCTAAAAACGAATTTCAAATGATTTTCAAAATAATATAAATACGACATAAAATATATGTCGATACGTATAAAATTCCAGACTGAATCGACCGTAGAAAAAAGAACGAAACAAATAACTGGTAAAATTGTGAAATAAGTATTGAAAATTGCTCTAGACAGAAAAGGATGATCGCCGATCGCGATGTAGCCGCTGATGAAGCGATGTCCGCGTGTTTGTATGGCCCGAGTGCCCGAGTCCCGACGCGGTTCGTAGTCAGGTCTTCCGTGTCGAATGACTGTGCGAAAAGAGAGGCAATTTCGGGGCTCTCGGCAGAGCCAGTATCGAACACACAGCTGTTATATGTCCGGTAGAAAAAGAGGATAAGCAGGGAAAAAAGAGCTACGAAGCCACTCTGCCCCTCAAGACGGCCAATTACCTTGCATTTCACTGTCATTTAGCGAATGATCGATCTACCCTCCTGAGGAGAATGAAAATTGAATGAAACGATCGTCGAGTACGTTAATCGTGTTTTCGTAGCGGGACGGAAAAAAAACCATGCAAAATAGATCAAACGTGCTTGAAATATATTCGGATGATCATTGTCATTTTTTATTATCGATGTCATCCGCCGTACCGATAAATAAAGAATAATGCTGTATTTTCATGCTCGTATTCAGAATTTTTTTTCGTTACATTTCAAAATAAAAACAAATCATTAATAAAGTTTCCTGCTTATATTGTATTAATATAATATAAGCAGGAAACTTTATTAATGATTTATTTTTATAGAATAATTTTATACAATAATGCTTTATTTTCATGCTCGTATCCAGATTTTTTTTCCATTACATTTCAGAATAAAAATAAATCATGAATAAAGTTTCCTGCTTATATAATATTAATATTAATATTATATAACATTATGTATATAACATTAATATAATGTAAGCAAGAAACTTTATTAATGATTTATTTTTATTCTGAAATGTAATGGATACATTTCAGAATAAAAATAAATCATGAATAAAGTTTCCTGCTTATATAATATTAACATTATATATATAACATTAATATAATATAAGCAAGAAACTTTATTAATGATTTATTTTTATTCTGAAATGAAATGGAAAAAATTCTGAATACAAGCATGAAGATAAAGTATTATTTTTTATATTATATTATATTATATAAGCATTATATATATATATATATATATATATATATATATATATTAATATGCACATTTTTTCCTCAATGATTTTCCGGTAGGCAAATAAATAATAAATGGAAATATATTACCTTTAGGTTTAGCTATCTCTGGAGCACCACGAGAAAAACCGAAGGACATCGACAACGCGAAAGCGGCCTGTCACGTATACTGGGCCATCTGCGAAATTTGCATCATACGTGGAAAAGATTATGTCAATGAAGAGACGGCGGAAAAAAGAGGGAAAGATCATTTAGGAATCTTCAGCGAAGAAGGCCCAGTTAATGCTCTACATCTACCCTGTAGATCCGAATTTGTTTGAAAAGAGGCGACAAATTCGGTTCTAGAGAGGTTTGTGTGGTACATACAGTGCTACGGTGGTCTGAAACAACGATTTTGCAGCACTCGTCAACGGGAAAAATGCGCGTTCGTTAAAAATCGGTTCGGTGCCGCTTCGAAATACGAGACGAAGCAATCGACGTACATAAGCGAGGGAAAATAAATACCACTTGTCGAACAAAGGTAAAAAACGATGAATTTCCCGGGAACGAAATAATCAACGAGAATAAAAAGGGACGTGGAGAAAAAAAATGGGGGATCGTCATTTTTCAATAGTTTCACGAGTCTCGATGATGCTGTCGTTGACGAACGTGACATCAGTGCACAGTCACGATCCATTACACGTCCACGTGCGTATCCGAACAATAATGACATTTGTTGCACATACGCGCGATGCAAATGCATATTTATGTATACAGGTAGTCGCAGAAATTGATTGCCTGTGGAAGAGCGAGAAAAAGAAATTGCAGGTTTCTCCCGATCAATAGCCAATAAATGTTCAATGAAAAAAAAAAAAAAAATCAATCCTCTCAACACCTCGTCCCGCCGCGGAATGACCCGCGTCCCAACGATACTTCGGACTTCGATCATTTTCAAGCGCTGCGCGTTAAGGATGTTGAGTCCCAAATCGCAAATGATGATAAAATTCTGAAAATTTGCTACGTTTTTGTATAAAGTATTTCAGAGGTCGCGTAAAAATCTCACGACAATTAGGAAGCTCGTTATTGAACAATTAACATACACAAATTAAATGTTGTTTTATGGAAACTGATGAAACTTTGCAATAAGTTTTTTTTTGCCCTCTCAATTTTATAATATCTACAATATACTGAAAGCTACGGAAACAAAACGAAGTTTATTGATACATTTTTTTTAATTTCTTTTAAAAATTGTTCTTAACAAAATGTTAATTTTTTAATAACGAGCTTCCTAATCGTCGTGAAATTTTAACACGACCTCTTAAATACTTCATACAAAAACATACCAAATTTTCAGAATTTTCTTATCATTTTTTATTTCAACCCTTAAGGAGGTTGAAGTAATGACGATAGAATTCTGAAAATTTGGTATGTCTTAACATGAAGTATTCAGGAGGTCGTGTAAAAATGTCATGACGATTAAGAAGCTATTTATTGAACAATTAACGTTAACATGTTTCATAGGGACTCAACATCCTTAATTTTGAAAAATTCGCTAGCACGAAAGTTTCCCTCTCGTCACCGTCGATTCTCAAACGCAGCAATATCGCAATGCAATCTCGCGCGGCTCGTAACGCAGTCGCGGCGTTGCGCAATCTTTAAGCTCGCGCTAATGAAGTGCATATTCCCGAGAGCGAGTGTAATTACCGACCGGCAAACGTGTATCCCAGACGATCGCGGCTGAGCTGTTCACTTTTCACGCGGTTTCAACTCGCAGCCACGATTTTGCAACTCGGCACGGTTACGGCAAAATCGCCGCGAAAAAGGTCACGGCTCGTTATAAAATCCCGCGCTGGCAAAACGAGATATTACTCTTTTTTTCTCGCCTTCTTGTCATTGTCGCCCCTGATGCAAGTGTAATTTGTTTGAGAACCAACGGCGGGGAAAAGCCGAGAATGCGATGAATTTTTTGGACAGGGAAATAGCAGGTAATCGGCAGGGTCGAGTGTGCCGGGATGGACGTTTTCTGGGATTTTCTTCACTGACTTTTCGGACCAACCTCGACTAGCTCGTGGCCGGAAAAAAAGACGAATTTTCGTGAATTTTTTGTGGGAACACGTATGGGGAATTTTCAATTTTTTTGTTTTTACGTTGAAGATGTTTTTAAGGGGGGAAATCGCAGTAGCACACAAAAAAATAGGCATATTTTCGGGAATTAATTTTGGCCGAATAAAAGTATCAATCGAAAATCTGTAAAGTAGGTTTTACAGCAATACTAAAAAAGTACAAAATGTAATTTTTTCAATAAAAAATATTTAAAAATGGCGGCTGCGCAGCATATGCCCCAAGGCGCCTAGTTTTTGAAAGCGTGTCGATGGCCGAAGACGTAGACTCCTTAATTTTTGACCTGGAAGAAAAAACCAAAATTTTTTAGTTTCCATATAATAACAGCTAGCGAGCTACGTACGATTTTTTCGATATATCGATTTTTCGCAAAATGGTGCATGTTTGAAAATAAAGCTAAATTTTTAACAAAAAAAACGCCATAAAATTGTCGATAAAAAAAAACTAAGCCATATAAAATAAAAATCCTACGTAGCTCCGTGGAGAAAGATGTTTCGAAGCTACTGTCAAAATTTCAAGTCGATCGGTAAAGATTTGCTCGAGTTATGTCTTCGGCGAGCTCAAAAAAAGTGGTTTCGAGAAAAACGTGTTTAAAGTTTTAAGTACTGAGAAACCATATGAAAATTTCATATACCTCTAATCTGCAATGCCTGCACCGTACAGTCGATTTTCGTGCGCAGTATCCTTTTTCGTCCCTTTTCTAACACGACTCGACGATGTGTCACTCATAATGACAATGATTTACAAATATCACTGTTTTTTATCACTATTTATGTTATATATGTATGCACGAAAGTGAAGCGTCGTGAAAAAGCGTTGTATTCAACGCAAGAAATTTGGGCACTCGGACACTTTTGCCGTATTCCATCATTTGGTATATTATTTTTAAGACCCTAAAGCACCTTTTAAGCGAAAATTTTTTTTTTCGAAAAATTGAAAATTTTACTGTGATTTCCCCCCTTAAGCATCTTTTTGAGTATGGTTTTAAGTATCTTTTACAATTTCTGGATTAACTGATATTTATAAATGTGGTAGATACAATGGGTTGTACGATGCTGGCCGGAAACAAATTACCCGAAATAAAAAAATCGAAGGCATTTAGTTTTTTTGCGTGAAACTATCTAGTACTCGGACGAAAGAATTAGTAAAATATTTATATTTGAAAAATGCCCGCCGTTCAGATAATAAGTATCGATCTTTGGTAAAAAAAAACAACGTTCTATTTTCGTGAACAAAAACGATGCTACGAAAAAATACTTCGTTCGTGGACTGCTTTTTCATATGTAAAAGAAGCTTGTAAGATTTGAAGTTGATCAGTGTAATCATTTTGGAGATATCGTGGTCACCGATCTTGAAAGGAATTTTGAGAAAAACGCGCTTAAACGCCCATAACTCCCTCTATTTTAAACGGATCGACTTGAAATTTTGTGAGAATATTTTTGAAATGTTATATTTTGAATATTCGTCGAATAAAAAAATCGATATTTTCAAAAACTCCGTGATTTTTTGTGGGAAAGCGTATACAGGATTTTAAATTTTTTCATTTTTACATTGAACAGTATAGTTCTAAGTATTTTTTTTCGAATTTTTGGATTGAAAAATATTTATAAATGTGGTAGATATGGTTTGTAGGGTGCTGATTGGAAACGTATCATCCGAAATAAAAAGAATCAAACGCATTTAGTTTTTGGGTTTAACTATCTGGTGCTTGGACAAGAGAATTAATAAAATATTGATTTTTAAAAATATTAATAAATAAAATATTGATTCAAAAAACGTTCTATATTCGTGAGTAAAAGAAACTGAATTTAAATAATCGTTCGTTCGAGCACTGCTTTTTGATATGTAAAAGAAGCTTGTAAGATTTGGAGTTGATTAGTGAAATGATTTTAAAGATATGGTGGTCACTCGTTTTGAAAGTAATTTTGAGAAAAACGTCTTTAAAGTTTTCCGGTTCACTCAACCTACCTATAAACGCCACTAACTCAATTTTTAACGCATCGAATTAAAATTTCGTGAGAATATTTTTGAAATGTTATATTTTGTAAATCCGTCGAATAACAAACATCGATATTTTCAAAAATTCCAACTAGGTGCAAGTCCTTAAAGCTAGCGTAAATACGATTTTCCACACAAACACTCGAAATGTTATACGCCATCAAAGTTTGCATGGTCAGAATGCGCACGAAATTTTACTACCCCTAATTTTTGCCCAACACCTCCCGGTTCCAAAAATTCCCAAAAAGCTCTACAAAAATCTCACTCTTATGCCTACGCTTTACCCTTTGGATCACAACAAAAAAGGAGAATCAAGAAAGAATTGCCGTTGCATTCCAACGGTGCAAACTTCCATCGTGCTGTCCATTTCTGACAGCGCTTATTTCTTGCACTAGTTTTGTCGTCACGAGGGAAATTGCCAATTAAGCAATACCCTACAGAGCTCGTGCGCCACAAAAATGCGTAACCACGAAAGTTATCATAATTTCTGGAAATAATTGCCAAGACGCCTGAAAGTGAGTAGGCATGTAGATTTGTCCGAGCGCGGATAACACGAGGAGGGGTGAAACGAGACGCGCGCGCACGTAGCCACATTATTGCAGTTATTGGTATGAGAGTTCGGATCGAGAGAGGATGTGGGTTACAAAGGGAAAAGAGAATCGTTTGTGGAGAACGAAAAGACGAGAGGGAGAAAAAGACCGAGCGAGTAATGGAATGAGGAGACGTCATGGCAAGATATCCCCGCGACTCAAGTTCTAAATCCACATCCGAGTGTGTGAGAAAACATAGGAAGATTAATGATTCACGTGACAAGGGAAGAGAGGGTGCCCGTTGCTTCAGCGCGGCGTCTGTGGCTCCTCGGTTGATGCCGAATAGACAGAGAGACGAATGAGGAACAGGGAGGAAAAATTTACCGCGAATATGGATCTCTTTAGCTCGGCTGGCAGCCAAAAAAGTTATACCGAATTTCCAGCACGAAATGTCCAAAAAAAATCACACCAAATTCTTCCTTACTTGCAACCAATGATCGTTTCCACGATGGCCCGGATATTTTTTTATTCCCTCGCCATTTACCGTTCGGATACATGGTCCGTATCGGTTGGCAATCTTGAGCAAGCTTTGACAGACGATAGGATGATGGGAGGGTGGAGATAAGGCTGATAAGGATCCTCCGCTGCTGTTCAAGCGAGCGTCAACACTCAGGAATAATTACCCAAGACGATGGAAAACTTTGCCCCTCAATGAGGGGGTGGCCAGCTAGGATCGAAGTTTCCGGGCAAACAAACTCGGCAACCACGTGACCCAGCATCCATATCCGGAGTAAGACTCGCTGGTTGTTCTATTCTCATTCGCTCCTTTCGCGACGAGTGACTGATGACATATCCTCGATCAAGACCGTCACCGGGAGATGCTCACCCCGTCCGTTCCTCCCGGCCCAAATATTATCCAGCTATCGCGGATTATATAGCTATACATATGTATATAAACGTCTATACGGTTGGGTAACACGCTAACGTCAGCCACAGTCCTTTGCCCCATGCGTGATCACGTTCGAAATGCTATGACATGCTAATTCTTGACAGAGAACATTCGTACTTGGGGGATCGTGTCATCCTCCAATTTCTCAAATTCTCTCGACGCGATACCAACATTTTTTTTACGCCAAGTGTCGTTAATCGTGATTGAATAAAATGACTGCCTCGGCTACCGTAAAAACGGGTTACTTTGGACAGATTTTCGAAGTTTTTTGGAGGTACCTTTTTTTAATTACTAAATTCCAACTTTTTTTGCTCCAACAGAACGATGCGTCCTTTGGCTATATATTTTATATATTTTTTTAAGTGTCAAAGTAACCTCGCGTGTGGGGTTTGTTTGACAATGCATTGAAATGCAACTTATGTCAAAGATTAAGGGTTACTTTGACATCATTTTATACATTCATACATAGAATTATAATGCATCATACTTTATGCATTATACATAAGATTAAATGAAAAACAACGAATTTTTGCAGTCTAGTTGTCATATTTCTTGAGGCGGGAGCCTGAATTAGAAGGTCCAGAAAAGCGTTTTTTTCGGAAATTGTTTTAGAAGAGGAAGAGACAAGTGTGCCCCGTAAACATTGAGGTATCTTTTCATGTACATTTGAAATGTATAAAAAAATATTCAACCTGAAACAATAAATGACTGCAGATTAATCAGCTCATTTCATGTGCGTCTTGCCACTGCAGTCCCCAATCGACGGGAAAGATGCAGCTCGTAATTCTTGACTGAAACAAAAAAACCAATAAAATTTTCAATCATCACATATTTTCCTTCTGGGTGAATTAAGAAAAAGGTGAAAAAATCGTGGAAGTATAACTTTTCTCAGGTTTGAAAAAAAATGCGTTAAAAAACACTTTAACGTGCTATAAAAATATATTTAAAAAGACTTTCTCCACGACTTTTTTAATTCACTTAGAAAATATTTTTATACTGAAGAAAAAAAAACTTTGTTTTGATTCGATAGGTCGTTCAGTTTTTTTGCTATCACGCCAGCCCATTTGGAAAAATCGTGAAAATGACAACTGGAGAAAACGCGCTTCAAAGTTTTCAATAGGAGGAAGTGTCAATCGCGTCTCTGATTTTGGCCTTATATCTTCGAAAATATTTACAATTGGCCTCTGTAATTTCGTAAATATATTCTTGGATAGTTTATCTATCGATTTAAGCAATAAAAAAACCACTTTGCGGACCTACTAATTCAGGCTCCGGTCTCGAGGAAACATTTTACATAAAAATATCAAGTACCTAGAGCACTATTATAGGCACTTGATCAGTCTTATAATTATCATTGAGATCAAAATCAACTTCAGCAACATTAAAATAAACTTGAACAACAAATTTGAGCAATAATAAATAGAAAAAAAGTTAAAAGTAATAAGTCTGTGTCTTTGCACACTGGTCTGTTAAAGTAGGCCAAAAAACTGTCAAAGTTGCCCTTAATGTCAATTTAACCCCGTCTTACGGCACTGGATGGGGTCGTTATTTTTATCTTGCCATTTCTTGAGTCAAGAAAATGTTTTCTGATTTTTCACAATTCTGTCAATTCCACTACGGAATTGACGGAAGACAAAATTCCACTACGGAATTTGCGTTTACGGAGTTTGGTAAATGCAGCTTTTGTTCACTGGTCCCTCACTTTTTTTTTACCAATCGCCCATACGTCCTGGAGGAATGAAATCCATATAGGAGCGTTTTGGAGCTCAGACGATACGAATGCGGGACAAGAGGCGGAGGACGGCATAGATCTGACGCGACTGACGGAGCCGACGCCACACTGTGTAAGTGTCTGAATGCTGTGCACGTAAAATTAATGATGACTCGTTGCCCCGACGAGGAGCCGTCTATCGCCCAATTCCGAACCTTTCCCTCCACGTATCTCTGCTCTTCGACCTCCGTGGATGAGGCCGCAGCGAGAGGGCATGAACATATCCTTCTCAACTTCGCACCATCCCGGGGAACGAGCTCGAACGCAACTTTAGACTTTCGTCGAGCGAATTAGCGCACGATTCCTGAATCGTTTCCCAACGAATTAAGGGTGAAGAATTCTTGCGAAAAGTTTCGAAACGAATTCTTTCCAAAAGAAGGAACGGGAACTTGCGAACCGTGGTCCCAGAGGAATTTGAATCTACTCTACTTCTATTTTGACGAAATTGGTGCATTCAAGGCAGGATACCACTGTGACGGGCCGAAAGGAGGCCGAACTTTTTTTACCACTAGATTATTTATTTGGCGTTTGGATGATAAGTATGTTATTGAGCATACATTGAACTTACTTCGTGTGAAGTGGTATTAAAAAAAATAAAAAAATTGACAACATTATTGAGGCATAATTGAGTCGACGTATAAAAAATGTAATCCAATGGCCGAGTCGGTACCTCGACAGGGGTTGGGCTGAAGAATGGATATAAAAATGTTATACAATCTCTATGAATGTAGTTCTCGTTGTACGTAGCCGTTTCTCGAAAAAAAATGTTTCATAAAATGATGGGTGTTCGAAAAAAGTGTAATTTTGGCGAAATTTTTACTTATTTTCGGAGGCTTGAAAAATACTAAATTTAAAAAATGGCTACGTACAACGATAATTACTGCGATAACGGAAATGTTACTTTTTCTAAATTGGAAACCAGACCATTAAAGCTAGAGTTGGGATTCCGGCGAGGTCGAGAAAAGTTGTTTCGTGAAGAACGCTATTGAAAGTTTTAGTTTACGTAATTGGTTGCACTACCTGCTCTCACTGAATCGTCTGTAATTTGGTCAATTTTCAATATTTTTTCTTGAAATTGCAAAAAATATCGTTTTTTTATCCGTCGCAGTAGTCCCGCCTTGAAAAAAAATTCATTTGCAAGTTTATATTAATAGTTCCAGATATGGATGTAATTTTATTTACATCGGTCAATTTTCCAATTATTCAACTTGAATTTATTTTCACATATTATTCAATATGTATATTTTAAGAAAGTGAGGAAAAAGTGTGGGAGTCTTATCGAAATGCTGACATGACGATGAAAATCGGATTTATTACTTTGTTCGTTCTATTTTGTGCGACATTTTATCCCGACGACTAATCCTCTCAAGATTTACAGCACTTTTAATTTAGAGTTGCTTTAGTATAAAGAAAAAAAATGGAATAGACTGGTTTATAATTGTTGTGAGTGATTAACGTGAGACCTTTTGCAAAATTGTACAATCAATCACTATACATAACTGTAGGGTAATTAATCAACTAATGTTTCACAATATAATTACCTACTTAAATAATTAATTGAATAGTAAATAGTAACGTACGGAAATTCATAAGCAAAATTATACAATATTTGTCTACATAACTGTAGTGTAATTAATTAATGTTTTTTATTTGTAAAATGTAAAACATCACGTTACGATTACTTACTCAATTAATTAATTCAGTAATTAACTGTAACGTACTGAAATTCTGCTTGTCTTCTCGTTCGATGCCCCCATACGTTCTTAGCAAACTGTTCCGCAACGCTGCCAACAGTTGAGCGGTAAAAAAATTGCGGCAATCGTGGGGCGCTGGATATTCACTCTCAAGAATTTTTCCCTTATAAAATTAAATATTATAGAACAGTTACAAGCGAACAAATAATGGACGAAAACATTTTTAAATGAAAATTTTTAAATGCCACGATTAATTTCATTTTAGAGATAGGACATGTATTTGAGCATTTCCCATTTAGGTTACCTTTACCTGAGCTTCTCCTTCCCAGCCATCCTTAAGGTGAACCTTCCCAAATATAATTATACTAATGGAATTTAATAATAATTTAGAGCGGTACAAAAAAAAACGAAAAGTATTGAATGAGCATCTCAAAGAGTAGTGTAACAACTCGAGGCTGTCTGAGGACCCAACACACATGATGTAGGCATCCAAAACGACTCATGCGTTTTGTAAATATCTTTTGACCGAACTTTCTTTGATTTTATTGATAAATTGTGAACCTCGTCCACAATCTTTCAATCGGAATTTCAAATTCGACATGGGAGATTATTGATCGTGAGCAATTGCGTCTTTTATGTGTGTGTATACATTTATACATATATATATATAATACGTCAATCAATTGATCTATGGACCCATCGTCCATTGAATAAATCAATCTGTTTTCCGGATCAATTCCCAGCATTATTATTATATTTCAGGAGGGAGAGTTCACAAGCGTATAAACTTCGTTAATGTTTCACACTATCCACGAGGATTACTTCGTAGATTCGTCGTTAAATTAGGAACATCGGATGGAAGGGTCAATTAATTAGTTCATCGGTACGAGGGCTCGATCCTCGAGATCTCCAGGATATATTCATTCGTAAAGCCGTATCATTAACAATATTTTATAAACGCGTGTGCGTATGTGGCTGTATATTGAGTTCGAAGGATTTGTGAAAGAAGGTTTCGGGAGAGCTCCATTCGTCCCGAACTCGCTCGCAATTAATGACTCTCTTCGAAGGGAAAGAGAGGGAAGGTTCCTAATGTGCCGACAAAATGGTCGAAAGGCGTTGCTCCATTGTCCTGACAGATATCTTATAGTGGTGTACCGGAATCTATTTACAATAAACTGAACTTCACACGTGTAATCTAATGATCTATACTATATATAGAGGGTGTCGTGTAATGAATGGATAATCCTGCACCTGTCGATAGGTCAGATCGTATCCTACTATATGCCGGAATTTCAGTTTAGCAAGTCCCACGGTTTTCGAGATTTTGGGCTTTATGTCATTTTTTGAAAAAAATCATCTGCTTTTCGTTTTTCGCCTGTCGTTTCAACAAATTATATGAATCGACAATAACTAAGCACATTTTAAAGTAATTGGCACGATGTACTTAGTACATATTTTTTACACCGCAGGCTATCAAAGTCAGGTGTTCGAACTGGTTTGTATGAAAATTTTGCACATCTTTTTTCATAAAGTTTTCTTAACATTTAAGGTTGAAAAGAAGACTATTCTAGATAAAATAAATAACCAAGACTGTTTTTTAAACTGTGTCAAAAAAGTTATCATTTATATAAATGGCATGCGAAAAATCTAAAGCAGATGATTTGTATCTCGAAAACCGTAGGACTTACTAAACTGAAATTCTAGCATATAGTATGAAATGATCTAACATATTGCCAGTTGCAGAATTATCTATTCAGTAGAGGACACCCTGTATATACACCGTTTGAGGCAACAACTATTAGCAGCAGGAATATTTTCTAACCTATCAGACTGAGGAGGACTTTTCCTAAAAAAGTTGTATTTTGTCATGGGACTATTTAATGATGGTGAGTACGAGATTCATCCAGGTAGAGATGCTTCGGAGATGTCAAGTTCATCTTAATTTTTTTTTAAATGGGACCACCATTTTTTATTTATAATTTCATAGAGGAACTAAAAATGAGTTCGCACATCAAATTTCGAGCTGATCGATCAAGATTTAGTACGGAAAATCGATTAAAAAAACGAACTTTCGAAATTTTCAAAAACGGTGCAACCACTTGTTTATGAAAACAGGCTCTAATTATTCTTCCTTGCATATCTCGCGCAGTAGTTGGCAACGTTGGTTGCAAGAAATAAGCTCAGTGAAAAATGCCCCAATCGTTGACTTGACACCAATGGACTTTTTTATAGAGGACTTTGGAAGACATCGTGCACAAAGCAGTGGCGACCACTGCGCGTGATATGCAGGGGAGAATAATTAGAGCCTGCTCGTTAATACGGACTGACGTGATTAATAAGACATTACACTCAATGCAAATCAGATTGCAAACGTGCATTGAAAGCACTGACCATAAGCTTACATTTTTTTATAAGAGTGTTTGCACTATTTTCTTAAGAGGGGACACCACTGTGACGGGTGAAAAAATCGATTTTTGTTGCATTTTTTCAAAGTATACGTATTCAAGAATATGTGGACAAATTTTCGAGATAAAATATTGAAAATTAATCAAGTTATAGACGATTTAGTGTGAGCAGGTAGCGCAACGACTTTCGTATACTAAAACTTTAAAAACCATTTTTCTAAACACTACTTTTCTCGACATGGCCAGAATCATAATTTTCGATTTAATTGAGCGAACTTCAATTTAAAAAAAATTTCCGTAATTGCAGTAGCTATCGTTGTAAGTAGGCGTCTTCTTTTATTCAGCATCTTAAGGCTCTGATATAAGTAAGAATTTCGACAATTTCACACATTTTTTAAACACCCATCATTTTATGATAATTTTTTCGTAAACGGCTACTTATGACGAGAACTACATTTATACATATGATAAAACGTTCTTATTTATATTTTTAAGACCAGCCATGGTCGATTTATCGATCCAGCCATTGAACCATATATTTTATACAAAGGCTTATACCTCAATAACGTCGTTAATTTTTAATTTTTTAAAATAAAAATGTATGCGTAACGAGTTCAATATCTGCTTAATAACACCTTTATTTCCAAGTCCCAAATAAATAATCTAATAGACAAAAAAATCGATAAAACGACCTTTTTCGGCCTGTCACAGTGGTGTCTCCCTCAATCAATTCTGGGCTAAAAACAATGAAATTTTTTTTTAACGATTTTATATGCTAAATCTTGATCAATCATCTTGAAATATGGAGTGCAAACTTATTTTAACTTCCTTGATGCAGTTCTCAGAAAAATAGTGGTCGCATTTTTGTTTTAAATGAAGGAGATCTTGCAATCTCCAAAGCGCCTCCACCGGGATGAACCTCGCAGCCACCACTCGACCACCCTCTTCGAACCATGCAACTTTTCAACATGCATGAAAAGTTTTCTCCTAACTCTGATAGGTTAGAAAATATTTCTAATCATTTTTTCCTCGCCCGGTGAATGGAGAAAAAGGATGATGACGAAATGTTAAGCTCCGTTCATGGCCAGATATGACGGTAAGCAACTATTTCTAATAAAAAATGCATAAAAGTTAACCTGACGCGAAAAATGACGTGAAAGGTTGATACCTCGACGGGTTTTGATACTGCGAAAGGAATAAAGTGTCTTGTCCATCGATCGTGGTACACTACCCGAAAACAATCATGCTAGGCCAACGAGAGGAAAAAAACGATAGGCAGCGAGGGAGAGAGACGGGGAGATGAAGAGACGTTGAAGAATACGACGCATAGAGAAAAGCAATTAATAATCTTGAGACGAGAAACCTCGCGGTCCAAGGATCTCCGACAAAATGGTAGAGAATCGTGTGGAGCTCGACGGAGGATGCGCGAGAACGGAAAATAAAATGAGAGATGGAAAGACTATGCCTGTACGACGCAGGAGAAGAAGATGAAGAAGAAGAAGAGGAGAGGGGGTATAGAAACGAAGAGGAAGATGAAGAAGAGGACTGGAGGAGGTACCTCGCATCGCCCTGCGGGGCTGACCACCTGCTGCCTCTTTGATACCGCCGCTGGAATCCCATTTGCCCGTGTAATCCGACCGATATTCAGCAACAACGGGTCCCACAATCGCCGTATCCCATACCTCGGGTAAGGCCCGCAATATCATGTTCTCGATTCTACTGCGGTTATCGATTTGTCACGGTTACACGCTTTACACATATGCTGATGTGACACGTAATCGAAAGTGTTTTTCGAGTGTTATTTTTCAGAAAACGAAAAATGAGAAACACGACCGTTGCGGACGATCGTAGAACAGGTGCGGCCCGTTGAGCGTCTCTCATATGAATGCTGAAGGATACTGATTTTTTCCTCGATGATACGTCCAATAAAAATACCACTTTGAAGTTTTTATATGTTCCGTTGCATCGTTTGCGAGAGAAAAAGATCGAAGGTCAAGCAATTCGGTACTTTCATTTGCAAGATCGTGAATTCAGTCGCGGTTGAAATTTCTTGCTACTCTCTGTGCCAATTGACAATGAAATTCCAGCTCCTTTCTGATTTTACGCATTTACCAAAAGAACATTTTTGCCGATTTTCCGGATTTACTGAAAGCAAATTTTACCGATTTTCGAATTTTACCGATTTTCAAATTTTTACCGATTTCCCTAATTTACCGATTTTCGAATTCTACCGTTTTCCCAAATTGACCTAAAGTAAATTTTACCGATTTTCCAACATTACCGTGTTTTTACTGATTTGTCCAATTTTTCCGATTCACCTACTTTTTTAATTTACCGAATTTACCGATTTTTCGAATTTATGTAAGGTAAATTTTACCGACATTTTGGATTTACCGAAAGTGAACTTTACCGATTTTCCCATTTTACCTATTTCCCGTTTTTACCGACTTTCCGGGTTTACTCAAAGTAAATTTTACAGATTCCCTAATATTACCGTTGTTTCCATTTTTGAAAAATTTACTTATTTTTATATTATACCGACATACCAATTCTGCGAACTGCCCTATTTTGACAACACACCTGAGGTAAATTTCACTGACCGGAAGTGCATTATATTAATTCCCCAATATTGCCGATTTCGTTTACCAATTTTACCGATTCACCTATTTTGCCGATTTCTCTCTCGAATTTTCCGATTTTCCGAGATTTACTGATTTCATCAATTTTTCGATTTTTCGATACCGATTTTTCGAATTTACCTAAAGTGGCAATTGAACTTCCATTGGACTTCTAAAACTGAATGTGCTTTATCAATCATACCGTCTTGAAAGAAAATAATGCCGCTAAGAAAGCCGCGTGCGTGCGCGAATCGAACGGTGAACGTGGCGACCTACAGGAAACGACGATTTATCCGTCACATTGACAATTCACGTGCACAAAGCCAATACGTATCTCCGAGTTCCGTTCTCTCTCTCCTTGTCCCTTGCTCTCTCGCACTTTGTTCCCTCTCCTTTCCTCGTTCTCGCTTGAGATCAGCGCAGTGTGCTAATTACGATGATTGCAGTCGCCTAATAAATTGCGTACGATCAGACATTGGGTAGTCACTCACGAATTCTCTGTGATTATCGCCACGGTCGATAATATCTCCTCTATAACAAGATTTTCTCTCGAGATCTGCGTGTTAAATCGCAATTTTTTTCCGCCTTCTTCATACGTATCGCAACACTCGTTATATTTCTCGCAAATCCTGTTCGACACGTCGCGCACGACCCACGCCAAGTTGGTCGCGTTATGTTCCGGAGTTTCTCGAACTGTCTAGACCTATCTACGAATTAATTAAAAGCTTAATTCGAACGGCATTCGTTGGGCGCCTGGACAGGGATAATTCTCTATTGCGCCATGTTTGGTTCTAAATCATGAGGCTGATACGATCATGAGTGAAAAGAAGACTTGACAGCTCGGACGACAGGGCTCGCGTGGAATGCCCCTCGCGTGTATCGGGTTTTGTCGTATTTGCGAATAAATTGCATATCAGCCAACCACAACGATACACACACGTGCATTGACGAGTGAAAATTATCCGTTCAATCTCGACGTGTGAACGAGAGCTGGTGCAAGAAGCAACAACCTTTGGAATGAACGATCAATCAGGGGGAACAAATTGATTCGATAGCTGTTCAATCGAGTAAGAAAAGCAGCGTGCAACGGCTTCCATTTAATCGACGTATTAGTTGCTCAGCAAAAAGTTGAGGACTGACCTTCGCCAAGCCCTTTACATTCTATCACCTTCATAGTAACTGCCAATAAAAAAGGAAACACCCGTCGAGTTCATCCTATCGCCACGTGAGATCGTGAAAGAATATTATCACTGGATAAAATTCCAAAAAATCCGAAATATCCCAGGCCCAAGCGCCGCTATTCCAAAAATGTCACCAACCAGTTGGAGAAACTACCGGACATCATGAAAGAGCAATCATTGCGTATCAAAGGAAGGCTTCCAACTCCAACGGATCCAAGGAAAGGTACAGAAGGACGCGTCAAACTGACAAGGGCATAGCACCACCGGATTGAGGCTACGGGGAAGTCGAAGATTCTCTCAAACCTGCGCGGCATATATACGTGTATGTAAATCAAGGAGGCTCACGCGGTGCTGAGAAAGAAAAAATGGCGTTTCCGAGCGCGTAAAAAAGATCGGAGGCAAAAAGGTTTGAGGTTGGGGCCGAGATGATTTCTGGCATGACCACCAACCAGGAGCAACGCGTGCAGCATATTCCCGGATAGTCGCCTCCTGCCGGAGGTTGGTCCCGCTCGGGGCCTTTATCCATACGTATGTATATCAGGACTTAGCATGCAGGAATGAAGTAGAAAGGTTTCTCTGCCTCTTTCTCTTTTTCCCTAACTCGTCACTCTTTTGATCCCCTTCCCCCACTGGAGAACGAAGAAAGTAAACGCTATACGACGCCCTTTCTTCCTTCAGCCTTTCACCGGGTCGGACCAGCGGGAGGGGGGCAGAAAAAAGGATCGGGGGGTAAAGAGCGAGACAAAAACTCGCATACGGCAGAAAAAAGGGGGAGTGCGGGAATGGAACAACCCCGCAGCCGCTACCACCCTGCGTCGTTTCCAACCCCCTCGTCTGCTTACACATTTCTCTCTCTCTTTCCTGGTGGACGTCCACCAGAGTTCCGGCTCCGCTGCCTGGGAGCACATGGCCGCGAACAGGGCCGAACAAGGGGGCAGCACCGTCTACTTTTCCTCTCTTTCTCTTTTTCCCTCTCACGCCGTGAAGAACGCGCGGGGAATTTACTCCATCTCTCCCCCTCGCCCTTCTAGCTCTTATACGCTTTTCCCTGCACCTCTCTCCTAGTCAAACCAAAACTCGGGCATGATTAATGGATCCGCGAGAGAACTGGCAAAAGGAGAGCGAACGAAGCCGAGCGCTCTCCACGCTTCCACTACGAGCACCATCGCCAGGGCACAGAAAGAAGACGAGAGAGAGAGAGAATGCTTCAAACAACAAACTTTTCCCAAGCAACGTGTCCGCTATATAGGGAATAAGCCCGTGAAGAGAAAAAAGGTATATGTATATATATATAAGAAAGAACGGGGAACTCTCTTTCTTTGCATCCACCCTTCAAGCCGTCTAATACCCCCGGGCTCCGTAGCCCACTCTCAGGCTTGCTTTTCTATCGGTGTTCTCTCTCCAGCGGTTCCCTCCGCCACCGAGCTCTCGCGCGTCTTTTCCTTTCATTTCTCTCGCTCCCTATGTACGGCGCTCCGCGACGAGAGCTGCGAGACCGACCGAGCGGAGAAGCTTTCTTCCTTTCACCCTGTGGGAGATATCTCGACGCGTATGTATATTGACTCCCGGCAAAGAAAAAGGCCGCGACCCACGGGCGTTTTTTCAGTACCGGTCGATACGCGACTGCCATTTGTTCCTTTTTGTTCTTCACACCCCTTTACACCCGAACCGTAGCCCTTTGGATGATGGGTACGCTTCCATCGGTGATCTCCGTTTTGTGACAAGTGTCAGCTAGCCGTCTTCCGGTCCGGGAAATAGTCCGGAGTGATGGCTCTGGGTAGCACGAGCACGTACTTGATCAGCAGATCGCTGCCTGATCTTTTTTAGATCCTGCGGATTAGGCACGCAAGCGCGTGGGGGTGAAAAACCAAGCTAGGCTAGGCTGCTTAGGCTACATTGATACATCCAAAATCCGGAGATTTAGTGGGGTTTCTTATGGAACAAGCGTCACGGCTGAACTCTTATTCCGTTTTTTCGCATTATTGTTATTATTATTAATTGTGAAAAAAAATGTTAATATGAATTACTTCAGTTAAATTTATAAAAAATATTAATTATATAAGTAAGGTATGTATGGGAATTTTTTTTCGATATAGGACATTTAAATAAATAATTAGATAATAATTATTAACAATTATTAAGGAATAAATGATTAATTGATTATTGATAATGAGATGAATGTAGGAACGAAAAGAGGAACGTGGCCAAGAGGTTTCGGGCTCTAGAATGGTAATGGGAAGAAATGCGGGTACCAAATGATTCAATGAAATTGCAGTAGTTGATGGCAGAAATTAGTCTGCGAGCAGACTCACCCTAAACTAAGATGATGATGGTATAAATGCAGGACCACTGATCTATTCGTCGTCCGAAGTCGCTGTGTGAGAACTATAGTCTGAAAATATAGTGAAATCGTAGAATTTCATGGGAGAATCATTTATTGGCAAAGTTGTAGTCAACCGTGAAATTATAATAACATATGTGCCAGGTTCAAATACATTTTACAGAGTATATTCATGTGCCAAGTTTTTCTGTTAGTCGGTCAATGTGCGCCAAAACTGGCCCGGTCTCAATATTTTGCAGATTTGAAAGCATAGTATCATGTGGTTTTATGCACATGGCAAATTATACTTTATCATATTGTGATAGGTGTATGTCAACATTTGCCTAGTAAAAGTCTGTGTAGCTAGCTAATGCGCATATGAGGCCTTAACTAATCGCATGCCCGAGGAATATGCATTAGCTTGATCCACTAAAAATCATAATGTTGCGACTTTACTAAATACACTGTTATGCCTATATAGACATCTGATTAATATGTCAATCGAGGAGGAAACTTGCCAATACCTTTGTATAAAAGTATATAAATCCCTATCCCGTAGTAAAAATGGAGTATCCTGCTATGTCATTATTGAATGTCAGACTAGCTTGCCTCTGCACGTTAATAATCACAAGTAAGCTAAAAACAATAGCTAGTCGAAAAACCGTGGAATTGAAAGGGCACCTAAGACCAGCTGGAAATCTACGCCTTCCAATCCATGGTGGCTAAGATCGACTTTACACCGCATACAAGTGAGGCTACACGATAGGCCTAATGAATTTGACATTATGACACTGACAAGAAACATCACTTGAGGAGTTTCGCGACAACTGGTGAAGTGTCACCATTTGATTCAAATTTATACCGTAAATTCTTTGAAATATACTGAATTCACCCTCCAAATTTCAAATCGATCGTCTACACCGTTTATATAAAATTTACAATTGAAAAAAACACTCTTCAACATGGGGAGATGTCTACGCTTATTGCTGAATGGCAGTTTTACGCACGAAATAGTGTGAAAAAAGTTTAAAATGTTATGAAAAACTGACAAATCACTCAGTAAATTCTGACAATTTCGTCGTGTCATAATGTTAAATGCTCCATGTTGAAAAGTGTTTTTGCCATTGTAAACTTTATAGAACCGATGTAGATGATCGATTAAAAATTTGGAAGATGAATTCAGCATATGATAAAGAATTTACTGTACAAATAGAAATCAAATGGTGACCTTTCGTCAATTGTCCCGAAATTCCTTAAATGTGCGCCTTCGATTTTGTTGAAACTCATATATGTGATATAGCATTGAAAACTACTAGGCGCGCATTTATTTTATCGGTGGAAAACCGGTTCAAATGAGGGAAGCCACCCCTCAAAGAAAGGCGCGTCGAGGGATGATTTTGCAGTTTCATCCACAAGTAGTCCACTGATCCGAATGAAATGAAAACCAAAATTCTTCTGATGTAAAGCGATGAAAAATCCCCTATAGAGGTATTGAAATTAAAAATGAAACCATGGGGTGCACGCCATTCTTCGAGGGGTGATTTTTTCTCTTTAAACCGTTTGCCCGCTGATGAAGAAGAAAAAACACGCGTCTAATAGTTTTGAGTGCTTTATCACATATATGAGTTTCAACAAAGTCGAAGGCGGACACTCACGTGATGTTCCTTGCGAGCGAAATACTCATGGTATTCACAACACCCATTGCCAAATATGATACAATGAATCTTACCATAGTTTGCTGGCAGGATAATCATGGCGTCGCTGACATAACTATTTTAGGACCCCCCCCCCCTCCCCCGCTCCTAAACGTCGTAGTCTCACGACATTCGCCCTTTCCAATAAATAAAAACCGACGAATCTTCGCGTCAATGATGAAACACACAATTCAATCAACGAAAGAATAGGCTGTTGGTTTCGCGTCGATTTCATTGCAGGTTAGAAGAGTATACCCTTGTTGGATATACACGGAATGTAGCAGATCCATTATGAGTTAGTCGATACAGTGACGAGGAGCGTGTGATGGAAAATAAATGTGTGCGATCCTACGGGAACGGGTGGTGTGTATAGAGAGAGGGAATCCTATATCTCTGATGTCCGGAGGTACAACAGGGTGCGCGGTCAAGAATAATAAATCGACTCGGTCAGCGAGAGATGTCTAACGGTATCTGGATGAGCTGGACTTCACTATCGTACACTCTTTTGCCTCTGTATGAATGCCCGCACACAGATATATTGAATAGCTGCGTTTCTGGACTCTCCACCGCCTCGATTCTTCACACCTATACACGAGGGAATAGACCGCGAAGCTTGCTGCAGACACGGGTGAATCCTTTCGCGAGTTCGAATCAACTAGCGCGAGCAAGAGAAACGCATTAGAACAACTGGCATGGCAGGTTATAGGATATCAATACCAACTACGTTCTCGTCAAGTCTTGGGGCGTTCAGGCCAGGGAGAATTGGTATGAGAGAGAGAGAAAGCAAGATGGGCGATTGAATTGGCAAGAGACACAGGCAATAGGCTCCACATGGAAGCCTCTGCAGACTCGCGGCCATGACAGTTTGAAAAAATTCCTCTTATCCTCCTCCACAGTATCGTTCAGCTCGTGTCTTCTTGGGTTCGAGCGTATATCTGACAAATTACGAAGAGAAAATTGTTGGACTGTTGATCGTAAACACAGGGGAGGAGGGCTTTCCAACTGAATTATCACAACACAGCGGGAAAATTACAATTCCTTCCGGTTGAACCAGGTGATGTTCTGATTGACGGTTCGCAAAGATATCACGAGCCAACGAATTGAAACGGTTTTTACTTTCTGGGTTATGAGTGATATTTGTTGCTTGTGTCTGGAAAGGGAGGAAGTGCCAGTTTATCGGGAAGAATTTGTTTTTGCTATCCGAATATGAACTTGGACCATAGGCGCCATGAAATGACATGCAAAAAGAAAATGCACGGTTTTAAGACTTGACTGAAAAAAGGACTCGTTCCATGTCAGCATCATCATCATCGTCACTTGTCTGGAGCAAAAGTCTTGTCTAATTATTCTTGGCTAATTTACCTTCAATGTAAATTTAACGATGTTAAATTTATTTCATATACTACTACAAGTTTATAACCTGTAAATTATATATGAAATCATGCAAATATTATAGATGAAAAAGGGTAAAACCAGAGAAAAGTATGTAGAAAGAAATTAAGGTAAGCATCAAGCTTTGTTGATTGTATAGAAGCAGACGGGGAGATGTTGAGAGGCAAATGCGGTACATTCAAATGACTAAATTAATTTTTTTAAATGTATTTGATGGATATGGGGTAGATGTTAAATGGCAAATAATGTATAGTGGAATAAATAAATGAATAAAAAAGTATATGTTCGATATGAGGGAGATGTTGAATGTCAAATGATGTACTCGAAAATAAATAAACGCATAAAACATTATGTGTGACATTTATTCATATATTATCAAAATATGAATATAATACAAGGTTTTTAAATTATCGTCTTACCGAGCCCAAACGCGATAATGTTGAATTTTGCACCGTTCGAATGCAATGAAAACTCATTTTTTCGAACCGCTCTAAATTTACTTTGATTTTTATTACAAACCCTACTCAAACTATTTTTTAGGACCTGCATTAGAGATCCAAAACCTTGGCCTATCGAAGAAAAATGTATAATGACAAAAATTAAAAGGTTAAAAAAAAGTTTACTCGCATTCCTACAACATCAATATTAACATCAAACTTCAACGTCAGCAGGGAAATATAACACTGGATTTCTGCACTCTTAAGGTCGATCCACTTAAATGCAAACCTGCATTACTGAGGCACAAGAACACAGGTAATCCACCGATAACCATAATTATAGCGGATGTTCCTCACATTGTATTTGGCACTAAAAATACGAAGTTCCATTCTAGTCGTTAGTTACACGAATGAATCTCCGGTACACATTATTCATAACATTGGGTCTGCTCGATTTAGCTACACTTTTCTACACTTCTTACACTTCCAGTGGACTTTCTATTACTGTATCTGGTCAAAGTGTAGAAAGTGTAGCTAGCGCGAACAAACCCATTATAGCAGCAGCACGAGGCTTATTCGTCATCGAATAAGTAGGTACAGTCGGCGAACAGCGGACCATATGGCACGACACGTACGAGGAAAAATGAGAATCATCCAGGAGGAAAACGATACAAGGGCGCTTGTTTTTCTGAAAATGCGAATTGTGCATAAGCCTAGTCATGAGACGACCTCCCGGTGCACGTCCGTACACTTTTATATCTATCCATACAACCCGGTGGCTGTAGCGATGGGGAGCCTCGAACGATCACTCTTTCTCTCCTTTCTTCTTTTCCCTCCATCGCTCCCTCTCACTCTTACTCTCTATGAAAAACTTGCAACGTCATCACGGCTCCGTCTGTATATTATACTGTGTATACGCGTATGCTCATCGCGAAGCTCCTGGTCAGGATATACGGCAGCAGCCTCGACACGAACTTTCACGTTCCATTGTACGAACAATATTACAAACGGATGCTCAAACACGCATCCCGGCTTTACGAAACGCGGGTGTCGTTGGACCGGTTAAGTTCGACGTACGATCGAAAAATCGACGATCCGAGTCTTGGAGTGTCGAACTTGGCCACAGAAGTTGGATGCTGTGCAGCCTCATCTGGCGTGTGCAGATTGTATTTGACCCTGAACTATTCATTGATCATTCGAGAAATCAATTGCCCTCATATATACCAAGCCCGCCTATCGTGTGGACAAATTGTAATCAGAAATATTTGTGCATCATTCATGACGCTAAAATCTGATGTTCCTCCGCATCAAACATCTTCTAATGGTCCTCCGCATCAAACATCTTCTAATGGTCCTCCGCATCAAACATCTTCTAATGGTCCTCCGCATCAAACATCTTCTAATGGTCCTCCGCATCAAACATCTTCTGAAGTTCCTTTACATCAAACATCTTTTGATGTTCCTCACAATCAAACATCTTCTAATGTTCCTCCGCATCAAACATCTTCTGAAGTTCCTTTACATCAAACATCTTTTGATGTTCCTCACAATCAAACATCTTCTAATGTCTCTCCGCATCAAAAATCTTCTAATGTTCCTCCGCACCAAACATCTTCTGAAGTTCCTCCACATTAAACATCTTTTGATGTTCCTCCCAATTAAACATCTAATGTTCCTCCACATCAAACATCTTCTGATATTCCTCCGCATCAAACATCTTCGGATGTTCCGCCGCATCAAACATCTTCTGATGTTCCTCCGTATCAAACATCTGATGTTCCTTCGCATCAAACATCTGATATTCCTCCGCATCAAACAGCTTCTGATGTTCCTCCGCATCAAACATCTTCTGATGTTCCTCCGCATCAACATCCAGATTAGCCACTCATCGGCTACAGCCCAAGAATTTGATTTTGTGTTATGGGGAAATGTTGAAGCTTCGATTGATTCGCAGTCCCTTAGGGCCGTTGATCAATAAATCGGCCGACGTCTGAAGTGCGAAAGAATAGGATCGGCAAGAGAAATCGTGATCAATGATAAAGGGGTGATACAATAATGTGGCTTATTAGCCGAGGAAAGCTACCATTTGCGGTCGATTCATCCGCGGAGTGAATTCCCCGTCTGTCGGGTAAGAAGCAAGAGGAAGACTAGGAAAGAGAAGAAAAAAAGCGGCACGTAATCCTCCGGCTACGGTAATGAGAATCAATTGGTCACTGCGCGCTGCCGAAGAGCGAGACCGAACGTCGGCAGTCTCCGTGTGTATAATGGTCTTGCGCTTTGCGTTCCCATCCCTTTCATTCTCTTCCTCCCGTCATCATCATCCTCCTCTTGTGTGCAGCGCGTTCGTATGTAAAGAGAAGCCGACTCGTCGCGCGGCGTGCGCCACTCTCGATGACTAATGGCAAAGATGAGAGCGCGTTCGCGAGTAGCGCGGATGGAAGCATCCGAAGGATCGGCATGGAGGATACCAGCAACAACAAAAATCTTAACCTGACAATCAACGACGTATTAGTAATCACGGACGAAAAGGTTCGCCATTTGTGGGAGAGTTCGATAGTCGAGCTGCAAAGTTCCAGAGGCCTTCTTCGGTGCGAATTGAAGACATGTTGCATGACTTTTGCTCGAGTGTCAATCTTACCGATCCTAATGAAGCATCGGCAAAAAATGAAGATTTGGATACGAGCAAAGCTTCTTGTTTTTGCAGGACATGGAGACAACCCCTCCAGGAAGAACAAGCACCTTGCCTAATTGTTTCTAATCTGCACTCTGTTGATTGTCCCGCCAAGACAATCACAGCGGGCCTGGAACAACCCGTTGGGTTCCGCTGAAAAGAGAACGGAAGATCGGCGAGAGTTTCAGGCGCGTTGAGTATAAATCGGGTTGCGGAAACATGCGGACTTTATAAACACTTTATTATATGATCACAGTGTACAACGACGTGTGGCGAGGCTCTATGTGAACGTGATGAGAGCGAGGAAACGATTGGACGCTGAGAAAGCAACCGAAGTGTGTACCTGTGGATCGGGATAGCCTCGAAAGTTTTGGGATCCCGAGCGTGGTTGATTAACGATCGCGAGCCCCGTGGACGTGGTGGGTGGCGCATGCCTTTGTGACAGCACGGCCGCTCGAAGGAGCAGCTCGCTCTCGCCGTTCCTCAACATTGCCACCACTACCAGGCGGCGTACAACAGCGTGCATCCGATCAACTGGCCAACGAAGACTGAGATTGCCTCGCTCTCTCTCTCTTTTCTTCTCTCTCCGGAATTATTATAACTATCAGCTGTGTAGGTGGATATCCGCAACAGTGTGGACTCACGAATGTCCTCGTATCACGAGGATCGAGCCTCTCGATCGGTTAAACATCGTCGCGGAGAACGGACACCACCCGATGGACGTCATCACCTTCACCGTTCCAATGGACGTCCATCGGCTTGATAACAACCCGGACCACCCGCATTGTTCAACATCCCTTAGTTTATTCGCGATACTGCGTTTTTTAAGATTGCACTCACCTCGCTTTGTGCAGAGTTGATAAGGATGTTTTGCTCGCGTGTCTGTGGGTGTTCTCTGGCTGAAAAACATTCACTTTCGTTGGTGGAGACATCGTAGATGGAATCAGCGAAGATTTTGGGTAACGTATTTTAGTTTCTAGTTGAGGCGGCCATTTTTTTTCTTAATCATCTGGATTGGTCGATGGGTTGGAAAGTCCTCATCTTTTTGAGGTGACTTTTTTGAATAGTTCGTACTGAAATGGAGAAATGTCATAACGCTATTGTTGCTATAATTGTAAGAGATTGTACGCAGTCAAAACATTTTCCCACAGTGCCTTTTTTATTGTTCTTCCTTCGTCAATGTTTAAAGCCTCTCAGTCCTTCACTATCACAGTCTCGGAGGTTCACTTTTGTAACGCTGGCTCAAATTTGCTCTCCCCACTTTTTCCAATGAGGAAATTAATATATTTCCAACTTTATAAAATATGCTACGGAAGTGTGAACAATCAAATGGCAAACCGTTTTTTTTAAGGATGTGGATCAATTTGGCCCTGCGTAACAACAAAGGGTCAACCAATCTGTTGACTATTGAGAAAATTGAAAAATATATTGGTAAAGTTTGATCTGACAGTTTATGAACAGTCCAACGATGTCAATCTAAAATTGGACATCGTTGGAATGTGTTAGAATCGTTGCACCCTCACTGAACCCAGCGCAAAATACCAACCCCTATGTTTCTGTGTTTCCCCAAACACAAAAATTCACACCGTCACCATTGCCCTCCACCAGCCAAATTATCAATAAAATCTCAACCAAAGATCCAAAATCTTCACTGCATCACATCGACCCTTCATTTCTTGAGTAAGCGAGGCGAAATGTGTGGCGCAACGAGGAAACGGCGGGAAAGTTGTGATATTTCGATTGCAGAATCGAAGTGATCGCCTCCATTTTGGGAAATGAGTCTTGGCGCAAGGTTGATTCTCGTGAGGATGTCGAGATCAAAGACAAAACGTACGAATCGCAAGAGAGCGAGAGAGGGAGACAAAGATCCGGGCTCTGGGAGAGAAAGAATGGCGGGTAAGACGAGGCAAGAGGATAAGGGTAGATGTGACGAGGGTACGTACCCTATATTGGCAGGCGTGGCCGTGCGGGGGTAGCTGCGAGGGGCCGAGAGGGTCTGTACCAGGGAACGCTGATTGGTTCTCGTTGCCTCGCTGAATTTTCTCTGGCTCTGTGCCGACGGAAGCTCGGTCGGTTCCCTTTACACCATATTCACATATATATACATATGTGTGTGTGTGTGTGTGTACATATATTCACATTCACATTTACAGCAGAGAACCCCACGGGGGCTGAAACGAGAACCCCCTGGGTCGACGATAGCCCACCGCGTAGCGAACTCCCTTAATAAAATGCGCATTTATATCGAGGCTTCAGTCCGTTCGGCCCCATACTCAATGCTGCTGTATATATTGTTCCCGATAGAATTTTTGCCGGCGCCAGAGCACGGCCCCTCGCGCCGCAAAGCCAAGCCACGTGGATATTTTTTTCATTAAAAATAATATGGCGATCCAGCTTGTGATCCTTTCTAATAAACAGGGCCAATATTAAATATATATATATATATGTGCGTGTGTGTGTGTGTGTGTGTATGTATGGCTATTATAGACATATACATATAGAAGGAGAGGGAGAGAGAGAGGGAGAGAGAGAGGGAGAGAGAGAGAGAGAGAGAGAGTCACGGGTCTTATGGCACTCCCCAATCGTGCATAACTAAAATATTCGGGGTTCGAGGATTTTGCTTGGACATTCTCTGTGACACCTTTGAACTTTGTCTCATCCATTTCCTTGCGTTTCTCAATCCACCATGGCGGACGCCCGAAACGTTTAAGGAAAATGGCTGCACAAAGAGCAAAGTTGTACACTTTACGTGGATTAGGTAAATTGAGACATCGCGGATCCTCAACGAAATTTAATTGTTTCGGATGTCCAGTAACGGAGGATTTTTGGCAGATGCCCCGCAGTATTTTAATCCTCGCAGATTAAAAAATAAGAATTTTGACGATCCTGTAGGGCAAGATACTATCACGAAAGATGGCCTTGTCCGTTGAAATCTCATCAACGTTTGTATTACCCACAGATCGATTTACGGATTAACCAAGAACGATTTTCTGATTTAAACTTGATTGAATAAAAATTAAGTGGGGTGGAGAGATGCTTGACGTTGGGCGAGACATCTGTGCTTGATAAGAGAAATTCTCGTTTGACGAGCGTCAAAGAGGAAAAAAAGCTTTCCGGAAAATGTATAGTCTCGGGTAAGCTTTTGATAACATCGTCGTCGTGTCTGTAGACGAAGGGTGGTCCTTCATGAGAATCTTGGGGGGCACAGAAAACAAGGGATACAAAGTTCTTCAGACAGAGATACGTATAGATGAGAGACAGAGAGAGAGAGAGCTGAAGGGTGACTAGGCGATTGCGCGCCATCCACTGGATCGGTGATTGATTCATTTTGAATGATTAAAGAACGCGGAAGAAGGAAGGATATATACCCATATATGTATACATGTACATATATAGCGAGAGGAACAAGCGTAGCCGTCTTTGCGGAATAATGGCGTTCGATAGACTCATCAAAGTTTCTCCATGGAAACTTTAAGAGTTTGAACCTGTCAACCTATCGTGGCGGGAAAAAGTGGATGGCGAATTGCAGGATGATCGGTGCTGGATCTTGAAAAATCACGGATCTACGGAGATGCTTGCAAATACACCTTCAACATTTTTTCCACCCATCTGTTTTACGGATATGCAAATGCAACCTTATCGAATAAATTATATCGCAGCTCCAACAATTTTGACAGCTCCTGTAAAGCTCACCTCATTGCAAAACGCTGCGATCTTGATGACCAACAGGAATTTGAAAAAAATCGGTCTTTCCAAATGGACGTTACCGCAAAATACTTATTCCCAATGCGGTAATTGAAAAATGTATATTTTTTTGCCTATTTCTTTCAGTCAGGCTATTTTTGGAAGTGGTCTGGAAGCACGTTCGTTTATTTTTACTTTACCAACTTTTCGTGTGCTTTTCCACCTCGACGCGAATGAGATGAAGATGCGGGCAAGAGACCGGGGATCGCGTGGCCTTTGCGCGAAAGAGTTTGGTATAGACGGCGAAGAAAGTTGAAAATGAAGGAACGAAGAAAGTTACTTTCGAAATTTGAATAATTTACAGCCCGTAAATAATGGAGATTGCAATCAGGCGGAACCAGCCGTCATACCGAGGCGTCATTGGGAATGGACAATGGCCGAATATAGGCAGCGGTAGCTGAAGCGGGTAAAGTCAATTTACGAAGGGATGGTTTGCGGCACATAGAGACCCGTGCACCCTGTGGTATGTTGGCCCGCCAGTAGCCAAAGGGTTACTGTACGTCGAGACGCCCGGCAAACGTCTGATTTATTACCGTGCGAATCGATTTTTTTTCTTTCTTTCAACTAGACAGTGCTGCCTGCACTACGCTACCACATGAACGTGGCTTGAAATGTGCATACACATTTTTACGGTATGTATAAGCCCAACCAAGCTGAGTGCTGCGGGCGTGTGCTCGAGCAACACGACCATTATTGTCAGCCTCATAGGCAAATGAAGCTTGCAACAATTCACACAGATGTTTCGATCTTAAATAGGCCAAAGGTAACGAAACTCGTGCGGGCCTTCAAAGCCATTCGGGCGGTAAATATTTCGAAAATCAAAGTCAAAGGGCAGCTACTTTATGCAGCTTCAACGCTGCCATTCCGTTACAAATTCTTGTGAAAATAAAATTGTGAAGATATGTGGAATAATAGCAATGAATGGGAATGTTCATTCCATCAACTGGGTATCTATGAAAAATTGTCGAAAGTCAGCTTTTTCGTGCTTGAATAAGTTAATATTTTTTAAATCTATTTTTTCTAGTTTTTTCTTCGATGTTTTAAGAATTGGCAGAAAATATCCCGCAAAAAAATTAAGATCGAAAACGTTACGAGCGTCTGAATTTAGCCGTGAAAAAGGGTTAAGGCGGTTGACATAATTCCAAAGCTTCTATACATCTGAAACAGAAATAAAACCAGTTTTATTTGTCAGTAAGAATGTCATTATGGCAAATACCAAAGAGAACAAAAAAAGGAAGAGAATGGCAACTGTCTAAAAAAAGTTTATTTTTCGACCAATTTTTTTCAGTTTTTACATTTTAAAAAATAGTAATACTAATAATTTCGCAATGCAAGAGGTAGAGACGATAGGCAGATATGTACTGAAGGTCCATACCGACATTGAAGTCAATCGGTTGAATAGAATTCGAGATTTTAGGTCCACCAGGTTGGAAAAAGAAGTTTCAAGAAAAACGCGTTTAAAGTTGTGAGTACAATTTCAGGCAACCGCAACTAAGTGGTGCAATGGTATGTTTGACTTACGTTATATTACTCGGCCATTCCTGGCTTGTAAAGTGTGATTTCCTCAACATCGAAATGATTATTTTTTAAAGCTCATTCTCCCCTGCGAGCAGTTCTACGTTCCTCGAAAGCTTTTGAACTTCCTAAATCCAATCGGTCGATCCTATTGTAGTCTTGTTTGCTGGCATAAATATTGGAAATTTTATCAATAGTTTCCTTTTAAGGCCATATTCTTAAGAGCCTACATTTACAGAAAATCCAAAAAAAATTGTTTTCTTTCAATTTCAAGTCTAACATACTGTCTTCAGCGAATCATAAGTTTTACGAACGAGCGGTTCATAAAACTCTCTTCGTTCTCATGCTCACTCACACACAAATATACTCACAAATATATGTGCACACAAATATTTATGAACAATTTGGTATCGTACCTGCTTTGGATGGCGACTTTTGACAACGATGTACTTGTCATTTAGGCCATGGGGAAAGGAATATTTATTAATTTCTTAATATTAATATTTATCAATATTTATCTTAAGAAAATATTATTATTCTTTCGAAAATACTCATTAAGGGGTCTTCTCACTTTAAACGCTAAAAAAGGCTATTTTCATAAATGTAATTGATAGGCTTATATATATAGATATTGATATAAAAGTGTTTACCCTTTATGAATACACTTTCGAAATACATTGAAAAAAAAATATTTATTCAAGTCATTATTTATAGACGAAAATGGTAGTAAAGAACCTGTCCTAAAAAATTATAGGTCTGCGCTGTTGATGAAATCTCGGAGATGGATTATCCGAAACAAAAAAAATCAAACGATTTTAGATCCAGTATGTTAATGGCTATAGCGCATATCATACGATTTTTTATATATGCAAAAATGACAAAATGACACCGTTTGTGGAAAAAAGAAGTAAATATCAAAACTAAAAAAAATCTCGATATGCGCTATAGTTGTAAAGAATATGTGGTTAAAATTTCATAACGTTCGGTTCAGTAGTTTTGAATATTTTATCAACAAGCCGTCGAAAAACGTTATTTCGAGAAAAACGCGTTTAAAGTTTGTTTGAGTTACATAAAGTTGCATAAAAAATCTTTTTTATCTATTACAAAAGTGTATTTATTAAGTGTAACAACTTTTGTATCAATATCTTCAATATACCATCAACAAAAATTCATGAAAATAGCCTTTTTTAGCGTCTAAAGTGAGAAGACCGCTTGATAACTTTGATCGTTCCTGCACCAAATCCCAGTTTATATCCCTTTCGCCTCAGCACCCTGATTTGAAGCGAAAAGCCTATACGTCGATCTTCTAAAAGCGCCGAGTAGCTTTCTATTGAGCACAAGAGTCCATCAGCCCAACGAATTTCTTTTAAATAAATTACGATATTGTTGCATTGCAATCAGCACGCACAAAAATGTTCATCCACGGGACAGCGCGTGAGAAAAGTGCGTAGAGAGGCAAACCACGATACCAGATGAGGCAGCGTTTTGAAAGGTTAATTCGTGAAGGAGCGAAGAGTTAGAGAATAGCGAATGTAATTCGCACAGCCAGCGTGGCAATCGACAGTCGTGTGGAGCATTTGCGGTTCGAGGGAGAAGGGCACACATCTGTAAGTCTTGGCGATGCTCATTGTGCGCGTGAGTCAGTCGTGGCTGGTCATCAACTGCATCACTAAATGCCTGCAATCCCTCGCAATTTGTCCTCGTGCCACGGCCTCTCCATACGTATGCATGACAACGATCAACGACGAAAGGTGTCCCCAGGCGCCAACTTGCTCCGCAGCCGCCCATCCGGAGGAAAAATGTTCGAACCTTGCAACCCAAGCTAGGAATTGACTCCCTCTTTTCTTTTTTTTTTCTTCTCCCACCCCGACACGCGATTATTCCATTCCGTAAATCATTCGAATTAAGCAACAAATACGACGAATTGCGCGGCTTCGACGCTTCAACAGACGCAAATGGGAATCGAGTCCCAGGTGAGTCGTAAAACGGCCGTAAGAATTGCGAGTTACGCCCACGCATTCTCTGTCTTCCACACCTCTCTTACTCTGCCTCTCGTTCTCTCTGCCGGTCTCTGTGTATTTATATTCTAATCCGACGTGTCTCCGTCTTGTTCTCGTGCCCAAATTCTTCTCGATTCCCTCTGGGGACCCGTAGGGTGAATCTCCGAATTTGCTTTTCACCTGTGCCGAAAGGATATTCTTTGAAGACCGCCAACGCAATGAAAACTAAAGGGTGTCTGAAATTACCTGACATTTTAATTTACTAATAGAACGTATTATTTATTTTGAAAATAGGAATTTTTTTTAAGGGGACAATCGAATTTGAAAATTTCAGAAAATCGATTTTTTTTTACTGTTTTCGAAAGTAGATACATTCAGAAATATTGGATTTTGTACGGTGCAGGAATTGCCGATTGAGTTTAGGTAAGAGTTTTTCATAGTATAAACTTCAAACGCGTTTTTCTCGAAACAACGTTCTCAAAATCTACCTCCTCCGTATCACTAAAACTAATACACCGATTCTCTCGAAATTTGAACCACATGTTGTCAACATGATTCGCAACAAGAGGACCCTCAATGGTCGTAAAATTTGGATTTTTACTCTTTTTCTTGCGAAAAACTGCGAAAAACGCGTTTTTTGTAACTTTTTTCGTTTTTCATCTGCCATTTTCTTATTCTTTGATAAAACTTTATATCCGAGGATCATTTGGTAGCTGGTGTCATACGGAATCTATTGGACCTGGATTTTTTTGTTTCAGACAAGCGATTGGCGAGTTGTGATGGAGCTACCTAGCCCACCTATTTTTGAGGCGTTACGTTAAACTATAGTTTTTGTGCTTGAAAATGAATAAAAGTGAATTAAATTTTTGTTTTTGTGTATTTCAAGACTTTATTTATCAAGCCCAACAACTTTTGCATTCATATCTTTTATAAAATCCACAAAAAGGAAATAGTGAAAAAAGCCTTCTTTTCGTGGCTTCAAAATGGACTGGCCCCTTAATATAAGGCACAAGCATGGAGGTTATGTGTGGAACACAATACAATCGAACCTTGATATAACGAATCTTTAGGAAAGTTTGTTATATCGAGATCATGTTTTTTTAATGTTCTTTAAAAAATATATTAGTACTATAAATAGAGTAATATTTTTTTAAGAAAGAAAGGTTTGAATTAGAACAATTTTTACAAGCAACCAGAAATTAGACGACAATGTATATTATTATGTTTTTGTATCAAGGTTTCGAGTGTCTTTCGGAAGGGAATGGACAAATCTTCGTTATATCGAGGTTCGACTGTATCCGATAAATGGCCATCTCGTCCCTGTTTGCAAACGTTCACTCTTGTGACGAAATTTTCAATAATATTTTGGCATAATTACCGACTAAGGTCATTAATGGTGCGTCCAATATTGCTTCATTGAGCTCCGGAAGAATTTGTGGATCATTGGCATGCACTTTACCTTTCAAAAAATCTCAAAAAAAGAAGTCCAATAGAGCTAACACGACCATGAAACTTCGTCTGCAATAACTATGCAGTAACAATGCAGCAAATAACAATTTCTATGCGTTGCTCGATCCTGTGCTCCATAACTAAACCTCAATAATTCCTGATACCAGTTGTCAAATATCAGTACTCTATGTTCACCCCCAAAAAAATGGCGCGCAATTTAAAATGTCAGGTCATTCTGAGACATCCTTTATAAGTCAAATTCCCGAAGGGCCCGTTTCGTTCTTTTTTATGTAAAAAAAAACGGCGCGCGAATTTTCAAGCAAGCATGAAAAAAATCTCCATAGTTGCAATGAACGATCAAAGATCGTCGTACTCTGGAGGAAAAAAAACAGTCTCGTTTTTCAGTCGACTTTACAAGCACGTGTGGGTCTTGAGTCCCGAAAAAAAAAAAAAACGGTAACTCTATGAACTCGATACGAAACCATTAGCACGGGAGCGAATCGGCAGCGCAATTTTTACAGGACTTCGGACCACAGCCTGCTCGAGGGGGCAATACGAACGTGAATATGGGGCGAGGCAACTGAGAAACGTGCATCTCGTAACGCACGCCGGTGCGGGCCCCCGAAACGTGAAAATTTTTGAAAAATGAACATTCTCGAGACTCAAAAGTGGGACCCCGAAAAATGAACTGAAAAAATACCGACAATGCGAATCCATTAATCTTTACGGGGGTGATGCGTGTGTTCGTGAAGCGCGAGGCCGAGACCAAAGTTCGACTGACGAAGAGGTAAGCGGGAGGAGGACCGAAGGGGCGAAGGGGGAGAGGAAAAGAGAGATGAGAGACAGAAAACGAATGAGAGCGTGGAACGGCAACAGCAGCAGATTTGAAACATCCCTTTGCACTTACGTCTACAACCAAAAATCTCCGTCCATGGCGAGACTTTGCCACAAAAAAATTTCGTTCCCATATCCACTCTCGGGATATGGAACTATTAATTCCAAGTCAAATCAGTGTCGAACTGGAAAAAAAACGATTTTCGGAAGCGAGAGAAGCTCGTCCCGCCCCATTTATTGTATCTTGCCGATGTAACGTGATCGCAACGTGTATACAATTAAAAGTGGCGGACGGGTCACAGGATACTTGGTCTCAAGAAAATACCCGATAATGTGCAAGGACATCTTTGGTGAGAGGAATTTCAGAAAATTTTCTTTCCAAATTCCAGGGCTAAAATTCGCCCAGTCGCTTTTAATTGGCAATGGTCGTTTGAGTCATTCTTTTCCACTTTGATATATTTTTTTCAGGGACAAAGTATGCTTTTCCACTGCATTGTATTATAATTCACCTTCGATTTGAATATATATATCTATAACGTAAGAGGAGGACATTAGAATATATAGGTGACAAAGGAGTGTACATGTTTGTTAAATTTTGCGACCGAAAAAGATATGATATTGTATAGTTTTTCAAGTCCTCTCCGAAAGAAAACATAGCGTATTTTTATGACGAGTAGAATTCGTCAGCAAAAATTGAGCATTGTGGAAAAAAAAATTCTGAGTTGGGCAGAAGGAATTCAATTCTGAGTTGGGCAGAAGGAAGATAATTAAAATCCGAATACGAAACCACTTTTATAACACTTTTTTTCTATTATCCCAAAAAACGTTTTTTTATTCGAATAAAATTCTATTTATCCATTTAGTTAGTAGTATTAGACAGAAAAAAATTGAGCATTGTGGAAAAAATCACAATTTCATTTTGAGTTAGGCAGAATGAAGATAACTAAAATCCAAATACGAAATACTCGTAAAAACATTTTTCCATTGGAATTAAATTTCATTTATTCACTTTTAAATGCGTCTTTAATTTTTTTTCGATGACGGGATGAACAAGGAAAAATTTTCACGAGTCTCTCCTATTGGGCATGTAATTATTTTCCATCTGCTGTGCGCAAAATGGAATTTTGATTTTTTTTTTTTCTAAAGTGCTTAATTTTTGTAACGAAAGAAGCTCCAACAAAATACAAACATTTTTTTGCATACAAATATTCCTAATGTCAGTCCTCATGGAAATAGACACACTCACCTTAACGTCAACCCTTCCGTTTGGCTCTCTCCTCTCATCCGTATTTTGAATATTGAGAAAAATATATGCCCCAATGCAATAAAGTGTCTTCCAGTGAACGTACCAAAGTCGCACTAAAATCTAACAACCCGAAACGTTCGAATTCAGGGAGGAAAAAAGTGCAAAGTAATGTTCCAGTGCACTTGATGCAGTAAATACGACAGATTGATCACTCTCTACTTCAAAGGCCTTAGAGAGCATGTTACCCGAACGAAATATAGCAACGTCTATCGAATCATAGGAACGTAAAATAACGCTTGTCGGAGAAAAGGCCGAGCTCATCATAGATTGTAGGTTAAAAGGATGTCTGAAAAATGGAAAAGGCTCGAAGGTCGGGAAGGTGAAGCCGTGTGTACTTCTCGGGCCTCTGTCGGATCTTGAGGGGAAAAAAGACGATTAGCCCTTTTGGAAAATGTTAACTGGGTCAAACGGAGTCAACAGGGGGTGTCGATCCTTTTACGAACAATGCGAGAACGATTTTCGTGTATGCAAACGTGGTCTCGTGCCACAGACTCTCGACAGGGAGCTAGAGCGTAAGATCCTTTGGAAAGATCCTAATTGCCGCGGGAAGGTCATCTGGAACGGAAGTTGGCCTCAACCCTGTCGCACTTGTTCTTGCATTTCCCAAGCGAAAAAACTTTTCCTGGCACGTGCGTACAACGTGTTTTACGACGGCTGGTCAACGATCTAGTTGACTATATCTATCCGAGTTGTACTATCTATCCGATGCACAAATTGCATATCTCGTTGCCTCCAGAAAAGCACAATTTTTTATAAGTCTGGTTAAAGTTAGTATAAAGTTGCTTCAAAGTTGTATTAAAGTTGCTTCAAAGTTAGTACAAAGTTAGATTAAAGTTGGGTTAAAGTTAACATAAAGCTGTGTTAAAGTTAGTATAAAGTTAGAGTTAGTACAAAGTTAGGTTAAAGTTAGTACTAAAGTGCGTTTTGTCAACGGCCTGGTCCGCTGCACAAATTGCACATCCCCTTGCCAGAAAAGCACAATTTTTTGACAAGTTAGGTTGAAGTTAGTATAAAGTTGGGTTAAAGTTAGTATAAAAAACACGGCTTTCTCAACGGGCTTGGCCGATGCACAAATTGCTCATCTCGTTGCCTCCACAAAACCACCATTTTTTTACAACTTATGTTAAAGTTAGTATAAAGATAAGTTAAAGTTAGTATAAATTTGAGTTGAAGTTTGTATAGAGTTGGGGTAATGTTAGTATATAGCTGGATCAAACTCAGTTTAAAGTTGGGGTAAAGTTAGTATAAAGCTGGATCAAAGTCAGTATCAAATTGGGTTAAAGTTAGGTTAGGTTACAGTGAGGTTAAGTTAAAAAGGCACAATTTTTTATACAGCTAAATTGCAATTAGACATCTGCACATCTCGGGTGTCGAAAAAAAATCGAACTTTTATCTCTTGATGAATAGAGACGTGCTCCAATGTAATTTAGAACCTATTCGCTATTGATGGGTTGCAGTTTTGGACCTCTCAGACAGCCGTAATGTGGGTCAGATCCTACGACGGTCCGCCGAAGTTACTATACGTAGCCTTGAACTCGAAAATGGTCCATATATTTTCTCCTGCTGTACAAAGTGCAACTACGTGAAGGGTTCGCATTGAACAAAAAAGGGTGACGGTCGGACGTGCTAGCAAATGTTAATTGGCAAGGCCGTGAGACTCGTGGACTGCTCGAGTTTTAACCCCGTTACTCCTTTCAGCGAAGAACTCAAACGGAAACATCGACACACATAAAATAATAATAATAATAACAATAATAGTATATTTACGTATATAATTTTCGTGGGTGTCGATCTAATTCAATATAATCGTTTATTATGATTTTCATATATGTATATAAATGTGAAGATTACCATTTTTCTGTTTTTGATTTGTTTATTTGAATTATTAATTTATTTTTATTTTATATAAGTATTTATCTTTTTTTTCCTATATGATTAATTGATTTACACTGAAAATGTATATCTGATACGCCGAAGTGATAGTTTTTGTTTTTATATAGTTTTTAGTTAATGTTTTTTTTAAATTTTAATCTATAATGTTTCTATTTAATATTTGCCTTAATAAGCCTACGTTGATTGGAATGTAAGATGTACGTGATTATTACGTACGAATGACAAATAAATGCGACATTAAAAAATGTAAGTCTTCAGTATGAATGCCAATATATATGTATATATATTGGAATTCATACTGAAGACTTACATTTCTATATATATATGACTGATTTTTTAAAGTCAGTTTCAATTATACGATAAAATGAATAAATTTCATTTGTAAACATTGATATTAACTCCATTCTTCAAAATATTAGTCATGATTTCTGAAGATCATTAAATGATAAAAATTATACAAATATTTACATTTCGGCAGATTCTTTTTTTCGATGGATTATAGGGGGCTTGATCTACTCACGATACGGAATATGAAACAATGGCATGCTACTAACAATGCGGCGATATTTTACAATGTTTTTGACGGAGAATTTTTTTTTTTTAAATGAAGTAGAGGAGTTTTTTGGTTTACAAGTCAACCAGATTTGGTCATTTCGGGATTGTTTCACGGAGGTACGAAAAGAAAATGAGCACGAAGAGGCTCAAAGTTTTGTCGTTGACACGCTCGCTCGTCAAGCACACCAGAGCGTGAATATCTATCCCGGAGACACTCGAAGCAATCGAGTCTCGTGCGGACTCTTTTTCTCTCTCTCTCTCTCTCTTGCTCTCCCGTGATTCTCGAAGTGGTAAAGACACGAGCACAGCAAAACGAGCTGATTAACAGTCGTTAGTGCGAGCCCGGAAAGTGACGAGACACTTTGTTATAGTCTCGACGTATTTTCGGGGCGCATGATCCTTCACCAATTAGGCCTTCTCATTCTTACCGGGTGTCAAGTGAAGTTTTCTTTTTTTTTTTCGATTTTTTTTTCGAGTGCCGACGATACGTTCTTGCTCGAGCGTTAAAAGGAGTTACCGCAGTTTCGAGTGTCTCGTTTTCGAGAGGCACTCGCGTCGAGTGAGTTTGGCCCTTGTTGGAGGCAAACCCTGCGGCACTCTCGATACTATAATTTTGCCACCCTCTAGCTTTGTTCGGTAAGAAACCAACTTGTACTGCTTGATGCATCAAATACTACACGGTTAAAGAAATGATAAAATCTAAATTATATTTAGTTAATAAAATTATTTTTAAAACAATTATAGGCCGAAGTTACATTCATACATTTTGGCAAATGTTCGAGTACATTTTTTTCATAAATTATACAACTCAAAGGACGACACCACGATGACAAGACGATAAAAGATAATTTTTTTCGATTTTTTTTTTCTATTACATTACTTATTTCGGATTTGGAAAAAAGGTATGTTATTGAGCTTACATCGAATTTACTTTGTATCAATTTTTATTTAAACAATAAACAATTGATAATGTTATTAAGGTATAATAGAAGCTCTGTATAAAAAATGTGGTCCAATAGCCGGATCGATAACTTGACAATGGGCGATCTGAACAATGAAAATAAAAAAGTTTTATAATCTATATATAAATATGGTTCTCGTTTTACGTAGCCGTTAAAAAAAAACACAAAGTAGTGGATGTTAAAAAAAGTGAATTTTTGGCGAAATTGCAGTGGCTTCTATGCACAATATCGAGAAAAAAAAGTGTCTCGATCAACAAAGAAAGTGTCCCCAGTGATTGGAGTCCGCGAAGCCGTTCGCCACCGAATTCTTCTTGTGTAGGCCCGTCGGTTAGAGGGATGGGGAGAAAAGAACAGTATTCACAGCCACGCGATCCCGTGACTCGGCAGAGAAAATCGAATCCCCAGGGACTCATCTTGGTTTGTACTTCTGCCCTCCCGTATTTTTCGCACTTTTCGTCCATACGAGCGGCTACGAACAACATCATTGGTATACGAAAATATTTCGCGATTTTTTTCTCTCCACTCCTAAACAGAATATTTGTCCGAAAGACACGCGTGAAATTCCAAGCTGAGCGATCACTCCCCAGAAAATAATTCTACACCAATTACAAAAATGTCCACAGAAGAACGTATCATTCTTTTGGTAACACAATGAATTGTCAAAATATTATTGGCCGTTTTGGAGAAAGATCGATCGGATGGAATCTCAGGGGTGTTTGAAGTCAATTGAATAAAGCGGGAAATATCGTTACGAATTTCATTGGGTGTGGTTAATCACCTTTGAATGATTGATATCGTGGCCATTAAACGTTTTACAATTACGTACGATTTTTCTTCTAATAAAACTTAATTTAATGTCAAAAACTATTTAGCGAGGACTTTTTAAAAGTCTTTAATTTTAAAGATTTAATTTAAAAACATGACTTATTTGGCATTTGGAAAAAAAAGGTATGTTATTAAGCATATATTGCATTTATTTCGTGTAAATGTTATTTAAATAATATTAACAAATTAACAACGTTTTTGAATACCTCAAAAACGCTGTTAACGCGTTTTATACCAAAACGTGTATAAAAGCGTGTTCCAACGACCGGATCGGTAACTTGGCAATGATTGGGCTGAAAACACAAATAAAAAAAGTTTTATAATCTATTGAAATGCACATTTCGTTATCCGAAGCCATATTTCGAGAAAAAAAATCACAACATGACGGGTCTTTAAAAAGAGTCTAATTTTGTCGAAATTTCTACTTATATACTGGTGCTGAAAAAACAACAAACGTAGAAAGACGGCTACGTATAATATAGCTACTGCAATTACGAAAATGTTGGTTCTTTAAAATTGAAAATCGGACGATTATAGCTAGAGTTATTATTCCGGGCAGTCCAGAACCGTCGTTTCGAGAAAAACGCGATTGAAAGTTTCACCATACACAAATCATTCCGCTACCTGACTCAATCGTTTCTAACTTGGTCAATTTCAAATATTTTAACTTGAACATTTATTCACCTATTATAAAATATATATACTCCGAGAAAATGCAAAAAATCTCTTTCTTCACCCGTCACAGTGGTGTTTCGCCTTAATTACATAAACATAACATTTCACTCAAAAAAAAATCTTCTACCAATGAAAACTTTTCTGCTGCATTTCGTGATTCTTGGATTTTCTCCTGGATTTATTCTTGGATTGAGATTTATTCCGATGGCATTTGGTTCACTGTCTCAGTGAAACTGTCTCAGTGAAACACTCTTAATTAAATTTCCTCCATGGGGAAACATCGCAAGCAAAATTGTCGTAAAGTTTCGAGTTTTCCGTATTGCCAGGACATAATGAGAAAGAGCCATCGGTATCGCTGATCAACAAGTTACGAGAGCGAGACTCAGCGCGAGATCATATACAATATATATAATAATACTGACGAAAAAGATAAATCGCTGTCCACCCACACAAACACCCAACACACACACACGGACACGCGCGCGCGCGCACACGCACACAGGCACACAGGCACACGCAAACAGATACACCATCGCACGCACGCGCACATGCACCCCCCCCCCCCCCTACACACGCACGGACGCACACAGGCACGCACCTACGCACACGCACGCACGCGCACACACACACACACACACACACTCTCTCTCACACACACACGCGCGCACACACACACATATACTCGCTCGCACACACGCGCGCACACACACACACACACAAACACACACACACACACACACACACACACACACACACACACACACACACACACACACACACACACACACACGTTTACAAAATCGCTCCTCTTCTCCTGTCCGTCGTAGATAGTTGTTCCTCTGACTCCCTGGGGCATCAGTGTCCTTCTCCTTCGGTCTCGTCCACCCGCGCCCTCTTCCTCGCGCGTTATTAAAACTTTACTAATGGGCTATAATGAGTACCGCGCTCCTTCTTCGGGATTGATATTAAATTTTGTGAAGCGGCTCGTTCCGTGACCCGGGGATCTTTCATTTATCATTAGCGAGAGATAGAGCGAGAGATAGACGCGTGGAAAAAGGTGTTTTACATTGTTCTCTGGGCAACTATGCGGTGATCATGACAGAGAAAGAGAAAGAGGGTGGGAAGCGTGAAAAACTCTTGCTACGATCTATTATAAAATCGTCTCGAAAATCTTCCACTAATCGTTATAGATTATCGAGTACGTTCTCACGTACATCTCGACGTGTTTTTGTCGATGACACGATTCAAGAGTCGTGTCGCGGGTCAAACGTAATCGTAGCAGGAAAAAAAAACGTTGGTCGTGGGTTAAAAAATATCGACATAGTCCTTGAGGGGGGAGATACCTTTAAGCGAGGAAAAAAATTGCTGGTTTTCATGCTTATTTTAAAAAGGGAAAGTTTTCTTCACTATTTTTTTAGACTTAGGGTATGTTTCAGTACTACTTTTGGCTGCTATGTGGTATATATTTTTTTTGTTATTAATCTTCAAAACTGGCGGAGATATGGCGAGGTCTTCTAAAGTGCATATTCAAAACCTTACCTTTCGTGCCCAGTGTTTTGCGGCCGGGAGGATTTCTCCAGTAGTTTTGAACTTAGAACAAATAACCAAGAAAATGTTTGAAATATGTACAAAAGCTATCAAACCGCGTACCGAAAGTGGAAAATAATTTTTTTTAACGTAGTGCAGATTTAAATTAAAACTTTCATTTTTGAGCAAAAAATCACGTGAGTAATTTTTTATATAAGAAGTTAATAACCACTTGCAAATTCCGTACACAGTTCCACGGAGAAGAAACATTACGTTTCCGGCCGGTTTAAAAACCATGGTTTCGAGAAAAACGGGTTGAAAATTCGAACTAACGTTTAGCAATAGAAGTTTTCGATTCACCTTTAATCTGCAATGCCAACACCACACATTTGGCCTTCCAAATTAACATTGTCAATGTCCCTTTCTTTTCTAAAAATTTGAAAAACCTCGTGCGGCTTTACCCGTTAAAATAAGAATATATGTAAATATACAAAAAAAATCACTGAAATATCTCACCGAAATTCGACTCATGAAATAAATATTTTAAAAAAATACCTCCAACCATATTTTCCGTTAATGTGAAAAAAAATATATATTTCAAGTGTACTTTTTCCAAGAGTTATCAGCGACAAGGAACATAAATACGGTCTAATCCTCAATAAATATTGTCCGCTCGAAAAAAAAATTCGATTGCTCATCGATGACCGCAAAATTCGTCTCCACAAATTTTTTTCCCTATTTACAATAACAATATTTTCTTCACGTGTATTATTTTCCATCAACTCCATATATGATACCTTAACAAAAACTCCATCCTCCCTATCAGTGAAAACAGAAACTATTTTTTAAGCAAAAACTAAGACAGAGCCATGAAAATTTAAGTTAGTACATTTAAGTATGCTTAAATATACTAACTTTAGTTACCACATTTAAGTATGCTTAAATATACTAACTTTAGGTACCACATTTAAGTATGCTTAAATACACTAACTTTAGTTAGTATATTTAAGTCAGTGGTATGTTAGCGCTAACTTAAGTATACTAACTTAAGTCAGTATACTTAAGTTATTAGTATGTTAGCACGGCAAAACAGTTATGCAAGTTTTGCACACCGGATAATCGGTAATCGAATACTAAGTGTATGCACGGAATTTCATATCGGCGTTTCTCGCATTACAAAATGGGTGGCGTCGTCGTAACGAGAAAAATATACGCGGTGCATATCTGATCCGCAAAGACGAGAAAAAAAATCGAATTCGAGGGTCGGACTCCTCTCTCTCTCACTCTCTCTCGCTCGTTCTTTCCTTTGGTACTAAGGGATGGTGGTGTGGGAGTAAAAGCAGGGGGAGGGTGTCACGCCAGGAGACACGAAGAAGTGATTGATCGTGTTTCGCCGGAAGAACCGGGAGAGAAGCGAAAAGCTCACTCTCTGCGACCGAGAACGACCGTCTGTAAGGAGGGAGAGCGTTACCGAACTGCGTGTCGCGCGGGGGTAGATGAAGAGCGGATAGAAAGAGAGAAGCAAAAAGTGTATATACATAAATCTATACACATATATAAAAATACAAATGTATGTAAAGAAAGGAAAAGGAGCGATGTTCTTTCGTATCCAGAGAAACGTATGAAAAGAGACGGCAAGTGCCATCCGATGAAGAGACTGCGAGAGCCAAATGTCTGTATATGTAGAATGTGAGAAATATTTCTGCGAGGGCGTACAATATCTTGTACGGTTGACACTCGCTCTGCGATAATGGGGACTAAGAGGAAGAGGTTCGAGAGGTAAAAAAAAACCACACACACACACACACACACACACACCCACACACGCACCCCTATCCCCCCACACGCGCACACACACACGCGGACACAGAGAATCGTGCTTCAAAAATGGAGAGTAAAAGCGTCGCCTGCGTATTTTTTTCTTCTTACCCTCAGGCACCGTTAGAAACGTTCATACGAATCACCTTGAGAATAATTCCTCTCTGAATTCCCACTATGGATTACCGGTGAGCAGAAGTGACCTCCAGGTTGACTGTCAATCGTTGATAAAGAGTTTGTGTGAAAATCACGAAGTAAAGGGTGGGGGGAAAAATGGAAGTAAAAATATAACGCCAAGTAAAAAAAATCCTCTCGAACACATTATTGCTTGTTTGACCATATAAAAAATTCTGGCTCAACTCAAAGTATTTTTCATTTGGAGTCAAACAATAATTTTATGATATTTTTCCATGAAAATGTACAAAAAAGTGGATTCGTTTTTTACAAAACAGCCAAGCAAGATTAATGGAAATGGTGTACACAGAATTGTTAAAGCGTAGGAATAATGTTTTTCCAAATATTTTATTTTCATTAAAAAAAACATATTACTATTATAACATAAAATTGATATCATTATTTTGTAATTGTACATCACGACGTAAAAATATATGCGTTGCCATAAACGGATTTCCTCAGGTTCTAGTTGAGGCGTTCAGATGAAACGAAATGTGGAGAAATTCCGAAAGCGTTTATTTTCACGTGCCAACAGTTCCGGAGAAAAGTTTCAGCTATCTCCTAAGGTATGCGTCGGGACTCAGGAAATAAAAAATAAAAATTGTCCACATTAGACAGGTTATTTGAAAGACATTCGGATTCAAGAATCGCCCTCACAATTGTTCTTGTACCATCGTCATACAACATTATGTAAACCGTAACGTTTTTTATGTCACCTTCGGATGGATGTAAGAATATTTATATGATGGTCATTTCATGGACCATCCTGCCCACAAAATTAACGATTTATTCAAAGGAACGTTGAGGACCATCCTCAACGAAGCCAAATCTGATTATGGCCAACGTTGTATAGATATAAAGTGTTCAAAATATTATTTTCTCATATCTATATCTATCTATATACATATATGTGTGTGTGTGAGTACAATATACAATACATATATATATATACATACACGTCTGAAATAATGTGAAAGAAGAGCGAAAGCTTGGTGGACGTGTCGAGTGGTCGGACAATAGGCGGAAAAAGTAGAAATAAAAGATGACGTTCTCCCTCGTTGCAAGCTCTTCGCCAGGACGACAGGGGGCGTCGAAGATCTCGGTGTCTAGTTGAAAAAGCGAATATCTCTCTTTCTCTTTCTCTCTTGAGTTCTCTAGGTGTCTGTCGCTATTTGCTCTTATGACACACACGCCATCATCATCCTCCTTGGAGGAACAAAAACCAGGTGACGTTGCTCTCAGCCTCACCGCAACGTGGAATTGCCCGTTTCTCTCTCTCTCTCTCTCTCTCTCTCTCTCTCTCTCTCTTTCTCTCTCCCTCTCTCTTTTCTTTCCCTCTTTTTCACCCTCACTTGCTCCCTCGCCTAAATACAATTCGGGTGAATTCCCCACCAACAGTTCGCGAAATTCGAGGGTCCGAAAGGGAAGATTAGTTTTCTGTTTCTTTCTTCTCTGCACCAGCAATTCCTGCTTCTGACACCCGGAAGTAGCAGATATTCGTGAGCACCACGGGTGAACTACGAACGATTCACGCATCACGGAGTGTCGGTAATTTTTTCGGCCATTTTTCTCTTCTTCGATTTAGTACGTTGAATGGTGGCGTTAATCGATTTATTAGAGTTCAGCGGGAAAATGGAATTCGTCGATATTGAAGCAACACTCACTGGCAAAACTAAGTTGGAGCTTCGAACACTTAGTCGAATTAAAAAATTGGCTTACCGGGTCACGGCTAGTTGTAAATGGCGAAAAATCACTTCTTTCAAAACAAATCTATTTTGACATAATGTTATGAATGTTTCCTAAACATTTCAAGGCAATTGGATCAAAATGGAGAGGTCTATAGTCTGATATGTTGATGCACGTTGGACGCTCCGCACGTCGTTCGAAATTTCAAATGCTTTTTTTCTCGAAAGTACGTCCTCAAAGTCAGCGAGCAAAATATTTTTAAAAAGCTACTAAATTGATCTTTCTGAAATATTTAGGGCTTTCCCTAGATGTAAAAATATAGTAATTGTTTGAAGGATTTTTTCCGATGTATGCTTTCCATTTGATGAAAGAAAAATGCCCATTTTTTGCAAAAATGAAGGTTCACTTTGAGCACGAGCAATTTTTTTTATTTGATATTTCGAAAATTCCTTTAATCGAGTATAGGATAATCTAATATTGTACCGATATCTATTTGATTTTTCCTTATCAGATAACTTGGTTAAGAAGGACTCACGGAAAAGTCATTTTTGAGAGTTGCTTCCCGGACATCGGTTGTAAATCGATTATAATTGAATATTATTGCACTACAAAATTAGACTGTTTTTTTAGATGACCCTTTTCCAAATACCAAATCTTTGTAGAAACTTATCATATCGATTTTCTAAAAACAAAAAATTTCAAAAAAAATGATCTGTTTTCGACTGTTACAATTAGGCATAACTCGTGAAGGGCTTACACCACTGTAAACGTTGAAAATAAAGTGATTTTTCGTATTTTTTTTTTTGTGGAATGACAAGTTAGAGCATAATAATCAAGGATGTTGTTAATCATATCTTCAAGTGAATAAAAAAAAATGATATTACAAAATTATACAATATGGTGACGCTCGAGACATTCTTGCGAGGTATGTTTAATTTGAGACGCTCTGCAGCACGCAGTATGACTGACACGAACTTGAATTTGAAAAAAATTAAAAATTCTATCAATTTACATGAGTATAGCTAGTGAAATACGTAGGGAATTTTGAAAATATGAATTTTTGTGCATTTGGCAAGCATTTGAAGTAAAAACTCAATTTTCGACAGAAAAAAGGACAATCGTTTGTTAATAACTAATGCTATAATTGATTCATGAAAAATCCCGTACGTATTTCACTTCGGAATTTTATTTTAAAGATATGCTAAAAATTTAGAGTGAGAAGAACGGAAATTGTTGAAGTTATGCTGCGTGCCGTTTAAAATAATTGTGTTCCGAGAACAATGGTCGACGCCTAGCACACGGGCCTGCGGGCCTCTGTTTCACATGTACCAAACTTGTTCCCCCTTAATGTCTTAAGAGGTACTGATAGCTCGTAGTACCTCTTGAGGCAATTAGAAAGAAATTAATTTTTTGAAAATTCTAGTGGTGTTAGCTCATAAGCAAAAATAAAGTGTGCGGAGAAACATTCCAAATTCTTCGAATATTGTCTTTTTAAATTGAAACTTCAATCATTTGATATATTGGTATTCATATCCATTGCAGGGTATAACGCGATCATTTTGGTGCTGCTTGGCCGATTGTAGGAATGTCACGGACAGTCGTACCACCGGATCAATATGACCCACACATGATGGATTCTATTTTTTTCCCTTCGAACCTTCACTCACTCTCTCCCTCTCTTTTTATTTCTCTCCGTGAGGGAGAATAATTTATATGTATTATTCACGGTTGCCTTGCGGCCCGAGACGAACACACACTCACTCGTGTATAGCCCAACTGTCGCGTCTATTGTCCGTTGCATTCTGGGGATGTCCGTCGCAGTTTCTCCCGTTGGTACAGCAGGATCGGCGTTTCCTCCCTGTAAGGACATTTTTTCGCCACCGGTTCCCCAACGCGTCGCAACGACACGTTTCCACTTCACATCTGATCTCTTGATTTGCGAAGTTCACCCGGCGTTGGTTATGTGCCACGTTCGAGCATTAGAGATGCCATTTTTCAAACCTCCTAGACCAATTAGGACCGTGTCATTCGCGAGGATTGAGTCAAATTAATTTAGGGGTTGGAAACGACTGTCTCGTTCTCAGGACAGTAGTTGACGAATTGGCCTAGGTAAGCACTGATGTCAGGCAGTGTTTGCCTGGGCCGATACTCGGATGGGGGACCGCTCGGATCGTTGATATTGAAGCGAGACTGGAACTCGGTTCAATATAGTGGACAGTATTGCACGAGTTATGGACAGTTTCCCCGTGCCCTCGTGCGAGATGATAATCCGAACCGTCATCAAATCCAACTGCTTGCATCTCTGCCGATGGACCGAAGCTTCGGTTTTTGGTGATGAAAAAACCGAAACCAAAAAAACTGTAGGCTCGAAGATAGACTTTGGTGAGGCATGTGCGCTTATAAACACGCAGTATTGTGTATTTGATCGTGCGGCGGCAAACACACGTTCCTCGTCGTGATCGCGCTTAGGTAGCGGCGTCGGCAGCATAAAACGGCAAGAATGAGTCGACTCCTTGCGCAATGACTCGGCGCGTTTTGCCTTCAACGTTACAGTACCTATTACCCACATTGACAGTATGTGATCTTTTATCGCGAACCCCGTATGCATGTGGACACGTATACGATGTACGTGGCCGAGTGTGCCGTAAGAACACTTTCTAGAGCACACGCGTTACGAGATCGATTCAGTATCGATCACGGCGGTCAAGGCAGATATAGCTGAATCTGAGTGTCCTGGGTAAACCCATTTAACACGTTTCTTCTGGTTAATTGTTTTATCGATGTTTAGGACTATCCGAACAAACTGCTTGATCATTCTCGCCCTCGTAGATCCACCAATTGATTGACACCGTCTCACTTTTCGGGTTTGACATTCGAAAGTCTCCGAGTTGCTACAAAAGAAACGGACAGTTTGTTAACTAGTGTCACAAGCAAATCGGCTGGTCTATTTCTGAAAAAAATGACATTTTTCTGTCTCGTGGTGCACCTGTAAAGGAGGAATGCCAAAGGGTGCAAAAAAATAAGATCGTTTGATAAAATTCACATCTTGAAAAATGGTAACTCCAAGAATCTTAATATGTGGCTCGATATATGGTTGTTTCGGTTGTAAATGTATTGAATGTACTTAGGACAGTTCTTAAATTTTGTTAAAATGGTTGTTGCTTTTCAATGTGGTCCTGGAAACTACGTTTGCATAAATATGCTTACATTTATCTAAAGGTGATTTTAAGGCAATGAGACTGCACGAAAAAAGTCCTCGAAATCACTTTTCCGTGAATATGTATATGTAGATATACCAAATAACTTCGCTGAAATTTCGCTGACATTTTTTTTTTACTGTAAAAAAGTATTCCAAGTATACTTTTTCCAAAAGTTATCAGCGCCAACGAATAAAAAGATCAATTCATTGCAAAAAGTCACGTGATTGAATGCACAATTGTGCGCGAAAAATATGTCTGATCACTTTTGTTGATCGTAAGCCCGACAAAAGTTCTAAAATTCATAATCGAATTCGTTTTTGACATTTTATCACCACTTTTGCGAAAAAATGAAGAAAAAAAATGGTGTATATCGGATCTAGAGCCGTAGGCGTGTGTTATTGAGAAAAGGGACGTGGATGACGACGTTGCGTAGGAGTACCCTCTACCCTCGTTCGACGAAGCCACGAGGGCTGTGCTGCACACAAGGGTGGTATGGTGTATATTTATATATAGAAATATATATATATATATATATGTTAGTATGTATACTTGAAGAGAGAAGCCACTCAGAGCACACGGGTTTCAGATCTGACAGGGGTTGGTCTCGTGTTGTTCGCCCAGGAGAGGGGATATCGGTTGCCGGAGGGTGGGGCAAGATGTTTCTCCAGCGAGTGCTAGGGACCCACAGATGAGACGTTGCCGCCGTCACAGCCGCTGTCTAAACCGAGCCTGGAGGGAGTCCTCTCACCAACCGTGCCGAGTTGCCAGACGAGTTTGTGCCGAGGCACCGCAAGGCTGCTCAGACACTCGCGTGACTCGACCGATATACGCGAACGAGACACATACTCTCACCGATTTGGATTCTTCTTCAATAAAAAAAAAAACCCTCTCAATACGTGATAGTGAAATGTGTTATCAAATCAGCCGGCACTGCGAAAACATTGAATAACAATGAAGCAACGAAAAAGACCACAAGTCAATTTATTCGTGCACGATTAGCGAAGTTGAGTGACCGTCATCGATAATCAAACTTTCCTGCACGTAGTGGATAAAATTTGCAGCGACGAAAAATCGACGTTAACATGTATTTTGTTGGTTTTCCCGAAGAATTGCTGAAGTGACGAGAACGAAAGGATTTTGCGAAAAAATGATCGAGATAGTGATGAAAAAATTCTAATCGATAGTCAATTGATTGTGATACGCCATAGGACGCGTGGTGAGGAGATAGAGAAGGAGGAAATAAGAGAGCGAGAGAGAAAGGTTGTACGAAGTTGTTGCACCTGCCGCATTGGTATCGCGGGGCGCCACTCACATGTTGCATGTGTGCCTGTTATCCATCATGGTTGCGGGCTCGGGCTTGTTCTGATTGGTTCGCCAGCTGGATCACGTGGTATGGTAATTGGTCGCCAGTGGGCGGGGACCCGAGCTGCCTGGTGCCGCTGACTATAGCCGCGTCTCTCGTGTGCCGCAACCCGTACGGGTCCCGGACTGACGGGCTTGCCAGCCGCCCGTGTACGCGTTCGCGGCTTTTTTCTTGCCTACCTGCGCGACGCTAAAGTACCTTAAAAACGATCGGTGATCGAGTGTAAATTACCTCGAGGAAGACCAAAACCGTCCGATAAAGCAACGAGGGAAAAGTTGATCCGTGGAAAACGTGGCGATATAATTGACAAAGATGGAACACGGTGTCGTGCTGTGCGCGAAAGTGTGATAAAAGTGTTCGTGGACAATTTAATAGAAAAAGAAAGGCATCATTGTTGTTAAAGTGCGAGTCAGCTGGGGAGTGAACAAGCCGGAAGTTTTGGGTAGATCAACCTTTTAGGAATGAGTTCTTTTCTGATGAATCCGTCCGCGGGCGGTGGTTATCATCAGCAACATCAACAGCCGGGACCTCATCATCATCTCGCTGCTACGTCGGTCGTCGTTGATCCAAAGTTTCCACCGAGCGAAGAGTACAGTCAGAGTAATTATATTCCGTCGACCGGGGCGGATTTCTTCGGTGGTGGTCATCATCTCGGTCATCCGCAGTCCCATCAGTTGCAGTATGGATACCATCAGCATCATCACCAGGCTGCATCGACGCCTTACGGTGCTGCATCGGCAGTTCCTTTGAACGGCGGTTACGCCGGTTACGGAGGTTATTACGGTCCTCATCATCCGCATCATCAGGTCCATGCCGTTCATCATGCCAGTCTTCATCCTCACCATCACGCGGCCCTCGCGATGCCACCGGAAGCTCAACAGCCACCTCTCACATGTCCCCCGTCCATGCAGAACCAGCAGCCTCCACCTCAGCAACAACAACAGCCGCAACAGCAGCAACAACCTTCCGTCCCTTCGTCCACTGTTCTCGGATCCACAGCCCTGTCGCCCTCCATACTGGCTAGTCACGTTCAACAATCGGATCCCCTTAGGCAACAGCAACTGCAGCAGCAACATCCAACATCTCAGACGCAACAACAGCAGCAACAGCAGCAGCAGCAGTCGCACGATGTCAACGTGTGCAGTCCGACGGGCTCGGGATCTCTGCACAGGGATAACTCGCCGGATCTTCAGCCCCCGCAACAATCGAATCAACAGCATCCGCAGCACATGCAGAGCTCCCAACAACAGCATCATCACATGGACGAAGCTTCGGATCAGGATGATTTGGACGACGATCAAATGATGGACGGCTCGCCGGGCATGATGGACGAGGACGAGGACGACGAGGAGAACGGGGATCGCGTTATTTATCCCTGGATGAAGAAGATCCATGTTGCCGGTGTTGGTGAGTCCGATTCATTGGAAACTGAGAGGTGTCTGTGTGCTGTTTAGACTGATCGGGTATCTCTTCGGCCACCCATGAAGACCCAAAATGTTGCGAGACTCTTCGGAATGCGTCAAATATTTACAATTTGTTTGGTAAACACCTTGCTCCCACTCTTCATCATTCTGCCAAGTCCTTCGACATCCCTCGGGGACACACCCCTCGTTGAGTATCCTTGTCCACGGTAACCGCACTTGGCTCGCAGCGAATTCGACGATTTATCTCGCGTCGTTCATCCGGCGTCCTTGTGGCGAATGAGCTAGCGACGGAAGACTGATGAGGGGCCATTTATTTTCGCCGCATCTATTCTTTCTCAACTGTGTGCAGACGTCACACCTGTGCTCGCGCATCAGGTTTCCTCAATGCGACACATCTCGGTTACCCACGATTCGTCTCATTCTTTCGTGACGACTATTTCACTCACTTTTTCAAATTAAATCTTCGCCAATGGCTGGATACGGGGAAATTGTAGGTGACGCATCCAGAATTGACACTGCCCATAAACATACATACGTACACAATATTTTAACTCATTTTTGTCCCATTCTCTCTCTCTCTCTCTCTCTCTCTCTCTCTCTCTCTCTCTCTCTCTCTCTCTCTCTCTCTCTCTCTCTCTCTCTCTCTCTTTCCCTCACACAATACCACCGATCGAACAAATATCTCCCGCAGTTTTTCTCCGGAGATTTTCACCAAAAAAGAAACAGTCCGGAATTTTTGCAAGGTAACATTCCCCGAAATTGCCCGGCTCTTGTTATCCGCAGAGAACACCCGCGGCGTTGTTCCAGCATTTCCATTCTTCGACAATAACGAAAATTCGACCGACTCACTCCAGCTTGCAAGTATTCCTCGTCGCGATCCTTAAGGGGAAAAGAACGCGGGGAGTGTGTTTTTCTGTGTTGTCGAAAAAGTGTGGCATCACGCTTCATTCGACCCAGTTCACTCCGGTTGATTGAACAAAAGCATCGCATTTTTTTCTCCTACATCGTCACGTATGTTTTTTCGTATCCGTGAGAACCTACAAAGGAATGGCAAAGGAAACAACAGGATTTTAGTATTCTATATGTTTTTTGTGTATTTATCGATTTGCATGGGTTAAGGAGATGCGATCACTTCCTCGGGGTCAATAACGAGTCTAAATTTTTTTTACCCACAGCTGCCCTGATTTATGTTTACTTATGTTGATTATTCGTATTATCGATTATAATGTGCCAAATGTTGTGGTAAATGATGAATTTAGCGCATGAACAAATGAAAACTGAAAAATTAGGTTGTCAATGACTCGGTAGTAGTCTTCATAATAATAATATTAACATGTCTACCTTAAAAGCGGACTAAAAAGGCATTTCGAAAAATCGGGCGGAAACCTATTAAAATAGGCTTGAATTACCATGATAGGTAGAATATAATTATTTATATTATTGATACGTGATAAATGATAAAGCTCCATGAATTGTTGTTTGCATATTTTGTGCCGGCTTTTATTCAAAATAATTGCAAAAAAATAGCTAGGTTATGCTCGCCAAACGTCAAACATTAGCTGTTACTCGCAACGTTGCTAAGCTATGGGTGCTATTTCGTCGTCCTGACCATTTTCAACCGGAAAGGGAAACTTTCTTGTAATGCAGTGCTTTGACTGCACGGTGAAGATTGATTTTCTTATTTTTTACAATACCTATTATATCTAATCTATCGAATTTCAGTTTTCGAACGGGTTAAGTTGGATACGTGAGCAGGAAAACCGTGATCACCGCACTTCCGGTTGACCGTCTCCATAAGACGATGCGCTTCAGTGACTCAAAGTGCTCGACTTTGCAATTTTATCGCGAAAAAACTAAACGCTCCAAATAGCTCAAATTTTGGCAATAGGCGCATAAAGTATTCGTCAAAATTATCTAGAAATTTCAAATCCGAAAGTTGGCTTCGTAGTAATGATCGTAGCTCCTTAAGTTCCACACGGCGATGATTAGGGCTGGTACCATCAAGATAGAGCTGGTACAGCAAACTGAGGACGATCCTCCATCATTTCCCAAAGTTCCAACGGAGATGTCCTTCTGCTAAGTTGGCAATAATCCTGATCACTCTTCAAACGCATGATCACAGCGTATCCCGAACAGATTCGTTTTCGAATATTCGACCGAATGGCAATACGATCTCTGTATCGAAGACTCTGGTATCTGATGATCGGCATGAAGAAAGAGTCACCCATTTCTAGGTGACTGATGCAAAGTGATCGAGAAAAGAATGCCCGGGGCTGGAAACGAATGTAACAGTAGTGCTTTGATTGCGATTTGCGGTTGGTCCGCGGGTCTCGTGTCCGGTATGCGTCCGTCGGGTCCTCAGGCCGAGCAATCTGTCCCCTCTTGGATGCCTGAGAGCCCAACTCGTTGGGCACCGGATGCCAGGCGTCGAAGTGCGCAAAGAACGCGAGACGATAGGCTGGTCAGCACAAAATGGAATGGAATGTGTCTGCCGGGATTCTAAAGTCTTGTATGTTTCTCCAATTCTTGTTCCCGACAGAAGAGCCTCGATCGACGTAGACATTTCCGCTCTTCAGGTGTACCCTGACCCAGTTTCTACCGTAATTATCGTACGCAGTCACGGATTGGAATAACCAATTGTTTTACCGTTGAAAAATGTTATCTTCCATTCTTCCAACTTCGACCAAGTCCAAGTTGTTTCAATTCGGATCTCACGCATTGATTTTTAATGTCACGCTGAGAAACCGAGCGTTCGTATTCACCGAGGCCTCGCCGGTGAGTCCTATGAATGCTTGTCACAGAGGAAAAAAATCCTACAACCCCAAGGTTAGAGTGGTCCATGCGTTCACCAAGAAGACCGAGAAAACTCCGTCGTCCTCCTCCCGTAGCCCGCGGCATCGACTATTATCCCCACGTCTGTCAAAGCTTTTTTTCTCTCGCCGGGTCCTCGTCGACTCTTTTCTGACACATGCACATGGACGTACACATGCAGATTCAGTTGATGGGGAGAGAATAGGGACACGTTGGTACAGGCGACACGAGAGCCTCGCGACTGAACGGCCTTGGGCTTCAGGATTAGAATTCTATTTTAGATTAGGCCATTTCGAACGTATATCAAGATGTTGTTTATTGGATTTTATCAAAAATACGTCGCGGCTTGAAAATGAACATATCTCACGTCCAATGTACCGGAAATGGATAATTCATTTGTAATTAGTGCGAAACAAATCGTATCGAAGCACAGACGTTATGTGGACAATTGCTCCTTGGGATAATCTCGCAATGAGAAAATACACCGTTTTATGTGACACGCCGTTTCATAGCGTTTCTTCGTCCATCTGTGATTGATTGTATAATATTATCGCGCTGAAGTGATACATATTTATAGACTCGGGAACATAGATTGAGAATAACAGCTGTACGTATTAGTCAAATGAGTGCTACATCGGAGAAATAATGTTTGCATAATCGGTTGTACATGAATCGACAGCAATTGTACATGCCAAACTATTGACGAACGATAGGAAAATACTTTGATTATGTTATAGTAACTACTAAAGAATTAAGTTCATTTGTCTTTAAATTTTACCCTGATTGCCAGCATGACTTTAAGGGAGGGTACCATTGTGGCGGGCCAAAAAAGGTCGTTTTGTCGATGTTTTTTTGTCTATGAGATTATTTATTTGGGATTTGGAAAAAACGGTGTGGCGTTAAGCATATATTGAACTTATTCGGTGTAAATTTTCCGGCCGTGGTCCAACGGCCGGATTAATAACTTGACGATGGTTGATCTGTAAAATAAAAATAAAAAAAATTTATAATATATATAAATGGAGTTCTCCTTGTACGTAGCCGTTCTTCGGAAAAAAATTACAACGTGACAAGTATTTTTTTAAAAGCGTAATATTGGCGAAATTTTAACTTATATTGGGGGTTGAAGATACTAAATTTCAAAAAAGAAAAACAATTTCGGAAATGTTGGTTTTAAAAAATATAAAATCGACCAATTATAGCTAGAGATGATTCCGGCCAGGTCGAGAAAAGTTATTTCGAGAAAACCGCGATTGAAAGTTTTATAGTAAGTATACTCACTATATCGTCTGTAACTTGTTCAATTTTCAATATTTGGACTTAAATGTTTTTTTCACATATTCTTGAATGTGCATTCATTGTGAATATGCAAAACATTATTTGTCTGCCCGTCACAGTGATGTCCCATCTTAATTACATTTCTCGAGCCTGCTTTATTCCTGAAAAAAAATTACGATGTTCCTGAAACAAGTCTTTAATTGGAAATCTAAAATCAATGTTAAACAAATTTTAAAACCGCTTCAAAATACTTATTCAGGCATTCCGTCTGTGTTAATATCCATACCGGTGCCCCAATACCTGATCACGTTTTACAAAAAAAAAAAAAAAAGAAATCGGCTAAATGATGTTAATCATGGACAAAGATGCAGCACTCGTTGCGTTCATAATAAGAGGTTGGCTTCGTGAGAAAAAAAAACTGTAGCGCAGGATGTTTTCTCGCAGCCGCAATTTTCTTACCATCTCGTGAGCACAAGTGAGTGAAAAGGCCACTTGCAGTGTCGGCCTCGCGCGACAAGAAGCGGGAAACTGCGTAGGCGATTTTTTTTCGTTCATTTCGTCCAGCATCTTGCAGATGTTGCAAATCGATAATTGCACTAAACGCTAGAAAGGAAAAAAGCAAAACCATGTCCGTAACTCGTTGGATAAACGAGAGAAACGTTATGAATGTCAGGCGTATAGAGCAGTATCGCCACGAGGATGATCGTACGCCATCGCGATGTCAATTATTGTAGCTTGAATGTTTTCAATTGAGAGGGCAACGCGTTCCGCCGACGTGACTCAATTCTTTCAATGTACACACCCACCCACACATATACACAACCGCAACTCAAACTTCGTCTTCCATCGACCGGAATCCGTCTCCCGAGAACAATCGTCATCCCACTAGTCCTCTTTCTCAAATCCAAAAAAAAAACAAAAAATATGCAAAAACACCTCCCAAAAGCCTCGAAACGTCCGACTAACGAGAGAAATCAAAATATTAATTTCGCAGCGAACGGATCTTACCAGCCGGGGATGGAGCCGAAACGGCAGAGAACCGCCTACACGAGGCATCAGATCCTCGAGCTCGAGAAAGAGTTCCATTACAACCGATATCTGACGAGACGACGAAGAATCGAGATAGCGCACTCGCTCGTGCTCTCGGAGCGTCAGATCAAGATATGGTTTCAAAATCGTCGCATGAAATGGAAGAAGGACAACAAGCTGCCGAACACGAAGAACGTCAGGAGGAAAAACGCGAATGGTCAGGCGCAACCGTCCAAGCCAGCCAAAGGTTCGGGATCGAGAAGCAAAGCGACGAACCGAGCGAATACCAGTAACAACAACAGCCATCGAAAGAACAACAACAACTCGCCGTCGAGCGGAATGGAGAGCAGCCTGGACGGTAGCATCGGTCTGGACCTGCCAGAAGTTCACGGGGTTACCTCCACTGCTTCCGGTCATTCGCAACATTCGCACGCGGGCCATCAGGCCTTCCAAGGCCATCCTCATCCCCTGGCTCATCTGCAGGCCCAGCTGAGTCACTGTCACGTCGCCGGTATGATGGACTCGACGGGACAATCCATTGGCCACATGAATTCCGGTAGTATCAGTCCTCTAGCACCGGCCACGAGTCCTCCCGGCCTAAATTGTTCCCCCGTTGTTGGTCCGCCACCTACCATCAAATCCGACTATGGTCTCACGGCTCTGTAACACCAAACCACCAAGTTCACCTCGGTGCAACCGCGCTTGTGCGACTTGACGAACTTGGTTGCCTCGGACGAGTCCTCCCCGGATTACCAGTGGCTCTAGGCGATTCTTCGAGTCGCGAAATAACCAAACGAAAAAGAACCAGGCTCAAGTTGATGTTTGATCGAAAGTGGTGTGCGAATCCAGTGAACGTCGTGATCGTATAGTTGTGGGAATAATCGGGAGTGCGAGACGAAGGAGAATATGCCTGGATGAAAGAGGTTAGTTGGGAAATTCCGTGAATGTTTGGTGGTCGTTTTTGGATGAGCATTCGATCATCGCTTGCCAAACATCTCGGCTCTTTTTGGGTCAATCTAGAGATAACGGCATTTCGAAATAACTTCATTAGCCGAGTTTGTAATTATTTTACGATGTTGGTCCACCGTTATATTGAACGCAGCTAATTGGTCAAGTCTAACCTTTCACCTATCTCATTTCGTTCGCGTTCTCGTTTGCTTTTCTGACCGAAACTTTTTATCCGTGACTCGATAGAATCTGAATCATCGTTCTGATGTCAAGACGACTCTTGTTTCAGTTTCTATCGTAAGTTTGCGGGGAGTATTGTTCGTAGAGGAATCGTCAGGACGATCACTGGATCCTTCAATTCAGACGTGCCATTCTAAGGATAGACAAATTTCACAGAGAGATCGAGGCCAGTTGGGGGAATCAAACGAATAGGAATTTCAGGCGGAAAATCAGTGTCTATGAATTGATAGTCTCAGTCTATTGTGCATTTATCGCGATTGTCGATTAATCTTGTAAATACGAAAGTCCCTCCCTCTCCTATCCCTCCGTAGTTGTTACAATGCTGTACATAGTGTCTGTAAAGAAGAGTATTATCGTGACGAGTTAATGATACATCGTGTTTTACGTTTCATTGCATTATTGTATAACGATAAGTGTGTGATTTAAGATGAATTGATTTTCGTCCTCGATATTGCAGCGTTTTTCCATTGAAAATAAAATTGTCACAAAAAAAAATCAAGTAGCGTACTTTCTTTCCGCTACAATATCGCGAGGAAACTTGACACCTTCGCACACGAGATCACAGTTGTCGTAGAAAGAAGCACAGGTTGCAAAAAGCTCTGTAAATAACGACAGTCATTAAATCTCTTTAAGGGAGGACACCACTGTGACGGGCCAAAAAAGGTCGTTTAAGCCGATTTTTTTTTGTTCGCTATATTGTTTATTTGGGATTTGGAAAAAAGGTATGTTATTGAGTATACATGGAACTTATTTCGTGTAAATTTTTATTGAAAAAACATAAAAATTGATAACGTTATTGAGGTATAAGAGAGCCTTTGTATAAAATAAACATCTTTTATCTGAAAAGTGAAAATAAAAAAGTTTTATAATCTATATAAATATAGTTCTTGTGGTGCGGAGCAGCTCTTCCAAAAAAAAAAAAAAATTTCCATTAAATAGCGGGTGTTAAAAAAAGTATAGCTTTGGCTACATTTTTACTTATATTCGGAGGCTCAAAAAATACTAAATTTTAAACAAAAAGAAACGGCTACGTACAATGATAGCTACTTTGATTACGAACATTTTGGTGTGTCTTTTTTTTCAATAAAAAATCGAACAATTATAGCTGAAGTTATGATTCTCACCTGACCGAGAAAAGTCGTTTCGAAAAAATGCGATTGAAAGTTTTAGTATACGTAAATTGTTGCGCTACTTGCTGTCACTAAATCGTCTGTAACTTGGTCAATTTTCATTATTGAAACTGGAATTTCCTTCACATGTTCTTAAATATGTATACTTAAAGAACATGCAATAAAAACAATCAAATTTTTTACCCGTCACAATGGTGTCCCTAAAAAAATCATTTTGCACATAAACATGTATTTTTACTGCGCAAATATAATCGTTGACCAATACTAGAGTAAAGGGCGATCCGAACGACGAAAATTCTCGACTAGCTTAGCGCAAAATCGAGCCACAGGAAAAATAGGAAAAAATCAAAGGACATTGTAGCGAAGAGACGCTACGAATATACCAAAACTATACCGTAATGCGAAAAAATAGCGTTTAAGGGAAATCATTAATATACATTATAAAAAGAAAATAATGTATACAGAGTTTAATTGCCGCGCGGCGATTCATCGTAATTGACGTCGAATTTTAGCGTGAATCGTAAAAAAGAAGAAGCGTGGTACACGGGACAGTCTCTAGTTTTCGGTCGAAGCAGCAAATAATGCACAAGACCTGATCCGTCGCGAAAGTGAAACAAGAATACACGCTCCCCTTGTAATACCCGGTAAACCTATTTGTAAATAGACTTGTGAAATATAAGAATTGTAATAGGACACGCGACAGTGCTTATGTTTATATTGAATATTATCGAAAGAGATTAAATACAATCGTAATACGTGAATAAATGGTTAAATAAACGTTTCGTAATTTATAATATAATTCCCGTACTGTTTACTCCGATCACGGCATATCTCACATTCCCAAACAATTGCCACGCCATCCTCCGTTCCATTTTTCTGCAATCAACGCGCGAATAAAAAAATCTGAGTGAAATATTTCAGAAAAAAATAGTGTACAAAGATCCAAAATATTCTAGAAGCAAAGCAATGACCATCGTGAAATCTTTCAAATTGTCACTCCTCGACGAAGCCCTCGACATGCACATCGTTGAAGGTTGCATCGTTGAAATGCAACCATTTTTTTGTTCCAGCTGCACTAATTTTATGTGACCAATTTAGGCCGTGGATATTACTCAAACGTTTATACATATTCTTATTAGATATTTACGACCTTAATTTTCAAAAAAGGTTTTGTAATAATCAAAACCTTAAAGATCAAAGATAATGATAATAATCGGAAATCAAAAATGAAGAAAAAATCTCGTTGCTTTCCAACGAAGCAAGCTTCGACGTCGTCGATTATTTCCCTTTTCCAAAAAGCTACCACAGCAAAAATCAACGTTTGCTTTCTCGCATGACTTCATTGATCGACGGGTATATTCGCCGACGGCATAGAAGAGTCAAGTGCATGAAAGAGATCGTCGAATGGCGAACCGCAGCTCCATACATGAGGAAAAGAGGATCAATATTCTCGTTCGGCTTCGCGGCGCACAACGAGCGATCGGCGGAGGGGAATTTTTATCGGGCCTTTTGCTCGGGACCCTTGGGATGAGATGTTGAAGCGTTGTGCGGAGTGGACAAGTAGTCAAACGATCTCTTCCCCGTTCTTCTCTCTTGTGGCTGAGAACGTGAAAAGAGGCAAGGAACGCGGGTGGGCGATTTCTCGACGAAGCCAACTCCTCAACAGCTCGTTCAAGATGTGGGAGTATGCGTATAGTGACGTTTCATAGAGGGTTGCAAGATGCGAATGCGGGCTATGCTCTTCCCTCACGGCCACAAAAGCAATCTTCTCCATCTTCGTTTCTTTTTTCTCCCGGATAGCCTATACTCCCGAGGCTCGGCCAATCATACAGGCTTCAATTTCAAATGACGTTCAATCACTTTCATCAAGATCCGAGCTATCGATATTCCCGACAAACTTGCATGCCAAGCACAGCTGCCAAGCAAAAACATGCAGCTGCGTCAGGGATTATTATCACGCGCTGCGTCCGCATGTGTTGGCGTGTTTGTACGTACACTTTATTAATTATTGTTTTTGCCGAATGTACTTGGTGCTGAGATCGGCTAATACCCAGAGAGTGTCACGCTTCATTTCCTGCCGTCTGTAATATCTGGCATGGGAGGAAGCCGTGTATCACGTGATTCCTTCCCGCGTTTTAAAACGCACTCGTGTGTCAGATCGAAAAACAAGATGGCGCTGGAAGGCGGAAACGCGAGGGGTCGATCCATAAAAAACTAACGGGAGGAGGGTCTAGCAGTTGCCGAGGTAATTATAAAACTGTATGCCGACCAAATATCAAGTCTGAAAAATAATGTTCAATCCTTTGAGTATTGGCGACTATGTGCTTGCTGTGCTCAGTGCTGCGTTCTTTTTTTCTTCATTGTTCACCAGAATTCCAATTGCAAAAGTATTATCAATCGTTGTCAGTTTGAAGCGAGCAGAAATTGACCCACCATCGTGAAAAACCACTTTCCGTTATATACGTCAAAAACCCTATCGATGGCGTCGCTTGATTCCAATTGAATCCAAACGCATAGTCAAAATCACGCACCACCATACAACCGGAACGAGAAATTTTGGACGCGTGGATTGGTCGCAAACCCACAAGCCACCCAAGAAGACTAATTACCCGCGGGATGTGCCAACCGCCATGGATTCTCCGGCCCTTTGGATCATCGCCGGTGAGTGCTGTATACGTAACTATCGTTGAATGGCCGTTTTGCGCTGCAACGGAGTAACCGGAAGGAAGTGCCTCGTAGACCGAAGTTTACTCTGCTAATTGATGAAGGTCTCAAGGTAATCTTGTAGACGATTACCGACTCTGTTCCCACAGTATGGTGCTTAATTAAATTAAACGGACTCTGGCCCAAGTATGCCTCTTTTCCCAAGTGTTACCGACTGTTACCGAACATCCTACGCAACGGGACTAGCACTCAGGAAAGTTACTATTAACGGTGAATCGTTGAAGGACGTAGTATAGTGTGCGATATCCTCATCAACCCTTTGCAGAAGCCTGTACAGGTATAAGCAGATTGACGCCTGCTTATATGAGCAGTCATTAGGATATCCATTTGAAACAGACAGTGGATGTTACACAGTCCGTTCCGAAACAAATAATCTTTCAGGTTCTTTTACAACTGGGCTTCTCCAAAGAGGACAACATTCACTCTCTTCGTTGTCTTCGCAGAGCGAGAAAGAGATGGGGGAAGAGAGAGAGAGAGAAATCTTGAGCTCAATGTCGCCCATTTGATCAATCTCCTCACCCTCTCTCTTTCTCGCAAGCCATTCATATACAATCATCATAGGATCTATACGACTTGCGTTGACCGGGACGTGAAATGGGTGGTCAGTCATGTCCAAGTGGCTAGCTGCTGTCTTCTCTCTGGCAGTCTCGCGATGCTATATGCTCTCTGGAGCAAGTCATCGCGAACGGTGAACGAGCTGTACGCGAGTCGTCTTCGCGAGACTATCGGACTCGAAATATCCAAGAGAATCGAATGTGTGTGTTTGTGTGTGTGCCTGTGTATCATACGCACTCTTCGCTCAACCCGTTCATTCCTTGCCTGCTAACTCTTCGGCCCTGTACGGCCACACACCTAGCCGCACACACGTGACGATACGATCGACCGCAACTCCCGCTGCAGTAACCCGTTCCCGTTTCTTTTTCCTCAACTTTTTTTCGCCTCTTGTTCCCCTCCACTTCGATAGCACCGCAACATATGGTAATTTAGCTCGATACGGGCACCATTCCTTCTCATCGTCAGTTGGTGAATGAATTTTGATCCGTTTGCCATTATAAGGTTGGCGTTTTTTGTCTTCTTCGATCACCGCGTTGGCCGCATGTGGAAAGAATTCGAGGGAAGAAACAAGTATTCATTTTTGGGTTTTTCAAAATCTGATCGTACACTTTTTGGCAGTTGTATATCCGAATTCATGACGTCGGATTTAGCCTATAAAATCAAATGAATCAGCATTCTATCAGGTCAATAATCAAGCTCCCTTCTAGGTCTGCTATTCCGGCTGTGTCTTGAATGTGGCAGATGAATATCAAAATGATTGAGCATTTTTGAATTGCATCGCTTTCGGCCGAATTTTTCAAATATTCGTTCAGCCTTGCTGGTCTGGATTGACCTAACTTTTTGAAGCCCTCTAAGGCTGGTGCAAAAGAATGGGGCAGCCCAACATAGTTCGGACTTGAAATTTTTATTAAATTTATGAAATTAGCAGATTGATGTCAGGATAAAATTAAAGTACTGGCATCTCTTGGTAGCCCAAGAGGGAAGCCAAACAGGAAATAACCAAATGAGTACTTGGGAAGTACTTTGGAAGAGTAAGATTAGATCCAACATGATTAAATTAGGGTTAAATTAGCAACATTACAATTAGCCAACGTCGTCGCACAGCCAGATATAAAATAGATATAAAAACCACTATTTGTATAGTTCTCAGATTCAACGTGTTGATAAATAGGATGGTGAAAAAAGAGCCAGTGGAAGAGGGAAGAAAATTGCTAGGAGACTATCGTTCCAAAGGTGGCGGAATGTGCGAACGGTCCCCATTTTATATAATTGAAGGGGATTAATGCGTCAAAACTTCATTTATTAGATCTCGTAATTACAGAGCATCGTTGCACTGTGCGTATCCCGCAACTCTTGTACCTCGCGTTGCGAGCCCTTTAAAGCAAGCGCGCGTGTAGTCCCCCCATCGTTCGCTTCTCGTTGAGGTCTAGCGTGGGGATCTGACGTTTCGCTCGACACTCGAGCTTGAGGAGGAACCTCGTGAAATACAAACACACCCAGACACACAGACAGACACACAGACGAGAGCTTGACTGACATCCCCCAAAGCGCGGAGACAACCACGGGTCCCGAGTACACCTCTAGCCTGGCCGGTAACCGGAGATAAGGGGGTTGCTCGTGCTGTCATCGGGCGAGAGAGAATTAAACGACAAAGGGAGGAAATGGGTATAAAACGAGAAAAAGCAGCTTTCGAATATTTGACTATTATTTGCATTTAATTTTAAACCTATTTTTCCATGCAATGCAATCAAAACGTCTGGTGGCAATCATAAATACCCCTGCAGAAATTGTTGTAGGGATTCAACTGGATTCCCATACTTGTCCCCACTTCCTGATAGGGATCCAATCGGTCATCGCATTCGATCCTTATACTAAAACGTCACGCTTGTACATTGGATTCTTAGCGGGATTCTCCATTGGAATGTATGAATCCAATTGAATCCTAGAGGATGCCCACATTATCAAACAGTATCCAATTCGATTATTCATGGATCCCATCGTGTTCTGTGCGTTGGGTTTTCTAGACAAAATGTATCGAGATACAAAATGAGTGGATCCTTAAAAAGTATAAATCACTTAAACAAGAATATCTTAAGGCCTTAGGCCACAGTAACGGGTATAAAATCATGTGCGAATTTAACCATTTTTTTCGTATGAAAAAGGGATTCACTCATAAAATTAATTACGCATCTATTTAGTATGAATATCAAGCAGTTTTTTTTCGATGTATATAATGGCCGACTACTCGAAACTTCTCGAAACAGCGTTTTTCCAATTGGCGCGACAAATAACTTCAACAATTTTCCCTCGATTTACTTCAAATTTAAAAGTTATGTTCCTAATTGCATTCCGCAGAGAAGTACGTACGGAATTTCTGATTAATCGAAAACTTTACATTTTATGAGCAGTTATAACGAAATTTTTCACTGAAAATTAATTTCTTAAGTACAAATACCTACAACTTTTGAATAAAACAATATTTTTTTAATTCCGTACGTACTTCTCTAGGTATTCTAATGTAAATTGATGAGAATTCTTGTTTTTTGTTCTAGGTCAAAAATTGTGAATGCAAATGTCATGCAAATGTCATGCAAGGCAAAAAAAATTAATATATATTTTCTAACAGCTTGGTATTTATACTAAGTAGATGTGTAATCAATTTTATGAGCAAATCACTTTTTCATACGAAAAAAAATTGTTAAATTCGCACATGATTTTATACCCGTTACTGTGGCCTAAGTCCTTAAAAATAAATTTGATGGCTTACACTACTGTAAACGGCTAAAATTGAGTGATAGTTTACGATTTTTGGGCGAAAGGACAAGTAAGAGGACAATAATATTCAAGGATGTTATTAGTCATATCTTCAGAGGAATAAAAAAAATCATATTATAAAATGATACAATATGGTGACGCTGGAGACATTCTCGCGAGGCATATTGAATTTGAGACGCTCTGCGGCACGCAGTGTAACTGACGCAAATATGAATTTGAAAAAGAAAATGTTATTAATTTACATGAGTATAGCAAGTGAAATACGTGGGGAATTTTGAAAATCTGAATTTTTGTGTAATTGGCAAGCATTTAAAATAAAAACTCAACTTTCGACAGAAAAAAAGGACAATCATTTGTTGATAACTAATGCTATAATTAACTCATGGGAAATCCCGTACGTATTTCACTGCGGAACGTTATTTTAAAGATGTGCTCAAAATTTTGAGTGAAAAGAATGAAAATTCTTGGAGTTATGCTGCGTGCCGTTTTGAAAAATTGTGTCCGAGAAAAACGGTCGACGCCTCGCACACGGGCCAGCCACAGTCAACCCAAACAAACCCACACGCACCTGCGGACCTTTGCTTTACAGGTACGAAACTTAATTTCCTCCTCCATCTAGATGCTTCAGAGTATCTCTTAAGCCAATTCAAATGAAATCAATATTTCGAAAATTCTACAGTGGTGTTAGCCCTCAAATCACATAACCGAAAATCCATTGTAATTATCGTTTGTTATTTACTTTACTGCACTTTGACATAATTTATTACACACGTACATCCTCCAAGCGTGCAGGCTATGTTTCAGCATAGTGAATTTTTTTCTCGTGACATTTCACATATTTTCGATTCGAACGCGGTAAGAATTCTCAATCAGCGTTCATCGTGGAACAGTACAGAATCCAATGGGATCCCAAAGACTCCAGATGTCAGTGTCTCTAACAAATCCCTATAGAAATGTGGATGCATCTTGGGACTCCTCAACAAATCTGTTCACGCGATCTAAAACAATGTTCTTTTATGGGAGATCCAGCAAATTACAGTTGAGCATTTCAAATAAAAATTCTCAAACGACGTCAATCGGGGAATAGTGCGGAATCCACGTGAATTCCAATGTGGATTCTTTGTGTGCAGCGTAGGGACTCCCCAACTAATTTCTGCACGGGAAGTTTGCTCAAGTTTATGATTTTTCCTTATGGGTCAGTGAGAAAGACATTATATGTGCAGAGGATCGCAGCCTCCATCAATTATTACGAGTAACTTGTATGCGCCGAGGAGATCATCTGTACACATTACCCATTCGGTGAGCCGGCTGCAGCATCCGTGCTCATTGAAAGTCCGGTAGCCGTCAGTCTCGCTACCGCACGCAGGGCGCGAAGAAACTTTCGAATGTATACCACGAAGTCTGAAAGAGAAACCTAGCTGGAGGAAGACACCCAAAAGATGGGTGACGTGGGCGGTCTTCCCAAAAGTCACATCGGATTCATTAAGGAGACGCGACGAGCAGATGAGAAATAAGAGGTGCAGAGGAGATAGGCAGGGAATGAAAACGTGCAGAGAACGAAAGGGATGGAACATGTATTTTTATCAGCAACTGTCCCCCGCCTCTCTCTCTCTTTCTACCGTTCTCTCTCCCTCTCATCGCCGAGAAGGCTTCTCACTCTTCGTCTTGGCCAGCTCACGGTGACAGTTACCTTCGGGTCCTCGGTAGCAACCAGGAGCCTTGTTAGTCTGAATATCGATAATATACCTGTCGCGCGTCATGCCAGGCAGCGCCCTCTTCTTCTTCTTCTTCTATCCGGAGACAAGCTTCCGCTACAAAAGTGCATCCCACAGGGGACTGCGCGCGTCGCCACAAGACTGATATGTTACACCCAACGTCGCTTTATTTCGTTTTCGTTTCTATGGAATGAGGCCACGATGGAATCCCACAGACAGATTATTATCTTTCGTGCACCTCACGAGACGCGTTTGACAAACGAACAACGCTACACTTCCTAACGGATTGATGACCGTCGGGCCGTTTCAGATTTACCAACAAAGCCACATTCACCTATTTTTGTTCTCCCACTTCGAGAGTGATTGGAGAGCGCGGATTCATTCGCGAACCGACTTTCCGGATAATCAAGAAAACCTGCATCAAGTACTGTCCAATTGGAAAATGAAAGCTAGCCCGAGAGTTCCTCGGGATAGAAAGGCTGATAAGAAAGTGGCAGAGCATGGTGGGTAGTTCTGTCACAAGGTTGTCAGGAAAATGGACAATTCAGTTGAAAACCAAACGGAAGATGTAACATTTCCTTCTGGAGGACAACGATGAAGGGATTCCCGAATCTTTGCGAGATGCTCAGAGATGCTTGACGCTGTCGCACCTTGGTGACGAGTTACTTTCGACTCTAGTGTTGATTCTCCGAGACGCGCAGACATTGCCGAGGCAGCTACGCAAGTTTCTCTCTAGACAGAATCTTCCCCAGAGAAAAATCACTAGCGGTGTATATTTTGGCTCCTGTCCACTAATATGGGCTTTTCAAGCGTTATTAACGAAGAACACTCGCAAGGAAATTCACGATGTGATATACCTGAAACGTGTCGCTCACTCCGGTTGTCTCTGGTCGCGAGCACATCGCTGCCAACGAGAAACGGCGACGAGAAACTTGCGCTGTCCATCCGGAGACCATCCTATTGGTGTCTCGTGTGCACGAGCCAAAAGCTCTCTTGGGTTCTCGTAAGCTACCTAGGCTGCGCTCTCTTTCTCGGTTTCTCACTCGCGCACCGTTCATTAATCTTGATCGGATCAGTCGAGATAGCGGCGAGCTGTTTCGGAAACCCTCTTCTCTCCCTTTAACCGCCCTTTCCATTTCTCTCTCTCTCTCTCTCTCTCTCTCGCTCTCTCTTTCTCTCTCTTTCTCCCCCCCCCTTTCTATCTGTCTCTCTTACTCATTCGGTGGATACTCTACAGAGCACCTCATCTCATCAAGTCTCTCTCTAGGCCAGACAGCAGAAAACGGCTACCAGTACCATCAGCAGCACCAGCAAAACTCCTTCCTCATCACGCGCCAGAGGCTCTCTTCTCTTTCGGGGCCCCTTCACTCGCTCCTGATGTTTTCAACTTCCCCTCCACCCTCCCCTTTTCATCCTCGTTCATCTCGTCAGACTACCATATCCTCCTATTTTCTTTTTCTTCCGCATTTCCTCGGGCCCTCCGACGGTCTCAGCTCCAAACGCCTCGCGCCTCTCACCCGCAGCATCCCACCTTTGACGGTCCCGAGAGGGTCGTCTCATAACACGCGCTTCACCCGTCGGTTCTCGGATACCAGAAACTAAAATTCGCCCAAAAATCTGAAGTTCCTTCGTAATTCTTGCTAGAAGGAATCAGGTGTCTTAACCAACTACGTCTTCATTGACGATCACAAAGAACGGACATCAACGTCAGCCGGAATCAAATCTTGAGGTGAGCATTTGAAACAACGACAAACGGAAGCATTCTAAGAATGAACTCGTTTTTGAAGAAGCTTTAGCGCCGTTTGGAAAATTGTGACAAGAGCTGAACGAAATGCTTATCAGCTTAATCGACAGTGGTGAACTCGTGGTGGGAGTGCAGTTGTGGTGATCTTCCAGGTCTAGTGGCGTTAGCCATGATCAATAGGCGGATGGGTGACCTCGTGGCCGTGCACCATGGACGGCGACTACCGATTGAGAGGCAGTTTTGCAGTTTCTAACGGTAACGCGACTGAAATTCCGTAGGCACCTGCATTGACACTCGTTTTTCAGTTTCCCCGTGCCCTCGTGCAAATACCGTGTGGCAGTGCATCGAGAAAAATGGCTGAGGGCAACGCACTAGGTTGTCTTTCAGGTACAGAAAATCGTAAAAGTGACAAGTGTGATATGGTAAGGGATGAGATCGCGAAATCCCTGAAGAGTGTACGAAGGAACATTGGAGAAAAAATAATGAATTACTAAATTCTCGTTCTTAACCGCTTCGTTGGCAGAGAGAATTCGAGAAAAAGTGCCCAAAACGGCAGGAAAATTTTTTTATCCCGAAAACTTGCACTCTGCGGTTTTTGAGGGTGCTGATTACGAATCTGAACTCAAAATTCAGGAACTCACAATGACGAACAAATATAGCGAATGAAAATACAAATAATACAGATTGAGTTAGATGAAACTCGGTACTGAAGCTTCATATATATCCACCTATTTATCGTATTATACTCCATGTTATTGAATTCACCATGAAAAATTCCTTCATCTTGAGTTCAGCATCACACTCAGCGTCCCCGAAAACCGCCGAGTACCAAGATTTATCCAAATCGAGCTGTTTTTTGCACTTTCGTCCGCCATATTGAATCCGTCATTGAAAATTTTCGAATTTTATGTTCAGATTCGTAATAAGCGACCTCGAAAATCCCAGAGTACCAATTTTTGTCTACATCGAGTTATATTTTCAATTTCGGTCCACCATTCTAACGCCGCCATTTTGAATTTTCAAATTTAAAGTTCAGATTCGTAATAAGCGACCTCAGAAATCCCGGAGTACTAATTGTCATTTACATCGAGTCAAGTTTTTTATTTTTGTCCGCCATATTGGCGCCGCCATTCTGAATTTCCAAATTTTGACTTCAAATTCGGATTCAGCGAGCCCGAAAACCCCCGAGTGAGGCTCCGATTTCAAATCAGAGCAAGTTAAATAGGGAAATAAAGGTTGACGCACTATTGCGTCAATGCCACACAGGGCACGTAATTATTTGACGCACTATTGCGTCAACGCCAACGAAGGGGTTAAGGATGTTGAGTCGCTATGAAACATGTTAATGTTAATTGTTCAATAAATAGCTTCTTAATCGTCATGAAATTTTTACACGACCTCCCGAATACTTCATGTAAAAACATACCAAATTTTCAGAATTCTATCATCATTACTTCAACCTCCTTAAGGGTTGAAATAAAAAATGATAAAAAAATTCTGAAAATTTGGTATGTTTTTGTATGAAGTATTTAAGAGGTTGTGTTAAAATTTCACGACGATTAGGAAGCTAGTTATTAAAAAATTATCATTTTGTTAAGAACAATTTTTAAAAGAAATTAAAAAGAAATTTATCAATAAACTTCGTTTTGTTTTCGTTGCTTTCAGTATATTGTAGATATTACAAAATTAAGAGGTCAAAAAAAACGTATTGCGAAGTTCCATCCGTTTTCATAAGACAACATTTAATTTGTGGATGTTAATTGTTCAATAACGAGCTTCCTAACTGTAGTGAAATTGTTACACGCCCTCTGAAATACTTTATACAAAAACGTACCAAATTTTCAGAATTTTATTATCATTTGCGATTTGGGACTTAATATCCTTAATGAGGCGTTGGCATAATTTTCCACTTGTCGAAAGGTTCATCGAAATGACTGATATACTTATCAGTTCGGACTGAGATTTCGATGATAATACAATGGAACACCGTCTCTGTACCCCCGGAGAAGAACATCGAGCGATACCTTGCGATTGTCAATGCCGCCACGACTATTTTCAAGTCGCTCGTACATAGACGGCAATCTCGCCAGTTCGCCTCTTATAGTTCATTAAAATTCTTTTTTTGTACCGCACGCGGAATACGTGATGGATTCTGTTTTCAATTTGGAGGATCCCCGCCGAGCGCGGACTCCCGTAGCCAGAAGATACGATGCCTCGTGGTGCTCCAGCACAGATCGCGTACTCGGGCGACCCCTCCGCCCGGAATAGCAATGAGACAACGGTTGGTCGTTTCTTCGCAGCCAGCCAGCCAGTGTTTCTCGGTCGCTGATCCTTTTCGTCGACGTAGCAGTATAGTCCGCCATGCGCCACCGAGGCCCTTCGTCAGGGATACTCCCTTCGGCCATCGAAACAATCGATAAATCGCTCCTGCCGAGCTGCAACGGCACGGAAAAGGAAAAAATCCATTCAGCAAGAAATGCTCACGCGCAGTTTTATTTTCCTTGTTTTTTTTTTTTTTTTATTGATCCTGTCTCCAGCAATTGCCATGGAAAAAACGATATTGCAAAAAAAAAACAAATGGCAATATGCCTGCAGGAAATTACATTTCATAACGTGGATATCAATAATGAAAATCGTAATAATAATAATGATGAGGACAGGAGATGATGAACAATCGTAGTAATAAGAATAATTCCGGGACTTGTAAAGAATAATAATAAGTTTATAGGAATAAATAGTAGTAAATAGTATTGATAATAATAGTATCAACTTTCCTTCTTACGTGCCCTTCCGAACCGTAAGGATAGTGAACAAAAAAAGTGGCCAAATGCGTATCGGGCCGCACGTTAAAAAATGTCTGCATTTAGTTATGTACATGTGTAATTGTAATATTGAATAAAAATTAGGGCCGGACACCACTGTGGCGGATAAAAAATGTTTTTTTTTTTGCATTTCCTCCGAGAAAACATATTCAAATAAAATAGGAACAAATTTTCAAGTTCCAATATTGAAAATTTACCAAGTTACAGCCGATTTAGTGAGAGCAGGTAGATCGACGTTTTATATATACTAAAACTTTCAAACGCGTTTTTCTCGCAACAACTTTTCTCGACCTGGCCGGAATAATAACTCTAGCTATAATTGTCCGACTATCTATTTTGAAAATCCAATATTTATATAGTTGCAGCAGCTATCGTATACGTAGCCGTTTTTTTTATTGAGCATTTTAGAAACTCCCGAATATAAGTAAAAATTTCGCCAAAATTTTCCATTTTTTTTAACACCCGCCATTTTGTGAACATTTTTTTTCGAAAAACGCCTTCATACAACGAGAACTAAAGTCACGGTATATAGATCAAAACGTTTTTTATTTATATTTTCCAGACCAACCATTGTGAAAATTCTTGCGAATTCATTTGTTGTTTACTAAAAAAACAGTATTTTGAAAACATCTCTTATCATAAATATTTGACACCTAAAATTGTTTGAATAGCGACGAAGATATGACAGCCTTGTCATATCAATATACTTTTTTTATTTTATTTTTATCCGAATCTGTTTTATTACAATTATACCTACAAGATTACATGGAAGATTTATTCACATAATAATTTTACTTAATACTACTCACTAAAATTTATTTTCGTGCTCTATCTCAAAATGTTTAATAAATAAAGACCAGGTTTCCCAAAGTCCGAAATTTCATTAGATTGAATGGTCGTGAGAAAAATATTACTTCAACCAAAAAATAGTTAGACAATTAAAGATTTTACGTAAAAGATACATAAAAGATTTCTTACACGACAAATTAACTTAACAGCAAAGCGTCTTTTGTAAAAAATAATCCGACTTCCCAAGTTCTGTCGAATTCCATAAGAAGCAATGCTAACAAAAAAACAATATATCTGACTCAATCAAAAAATAGCCAATTGAAAAATATGCTATATTGAATGGCGTTACATACCATCTTTGTTACCATTTAGAAAAAGTCTTTCCTGCAGTTGTAACAAAAAATGTCGAGCCCTGAGGGACTAGGCCCACTAATTATATCTAAAAAGACGGAAGGAGTGAAAACCGTCGCGAAAGCGGTGAACAAAAAATAATTACCGAATGTGCGAATCCCCCTCGATGTTGATTAAGCGGATATACGCTGGGACGCTGGACCAAGGATCGTAAGGGGATGATTTTCACACGTCCGGGATTACTCACGGTCCCCTCATCGTCCTCTTCTCAGCAACTCCTCTCTTTGCCGAAATTGGCGACGTTGAGGCCTCAACACCCCCCCCCCCCCCCCCTTGGCTTAATTAATCCCCTAAGCTCGGCCGCTGGTCAGTCCTCGAATTTCCCTCGTGAGAGCTTTGTATTTGCCACATGATCCTTCGTAATCTCCGTCACTTTTCGCCTACCACGATATACCAAATTTCAAGATAAAGACATTGTCAATGAGATCATTCACGTTTGTTTTTATCAAACATTTTGAACCTGTTGGATCATCAAGTAACCTACTCGAACTTGACGGAAGTGCGTCATTTTCATTTTCAAACTGTTTTTTCTCCCATTGTCGTTCCAGCGCGACGACATTGATCGAAAAGATGAGCGAGGGCCTTTGACGTCCTTTCTTCGTGGTCTTTTCACCATCACTTTTTTTTTCGGGTCTCGCTTCATCGTAGGCCGCGGTCAAGTGGCTCAGTACACGAGACTGAAAATTATGTATGGTCCGAGATTTCTCTCAACGGTGTTGATTTGCTCTCACGGCATTCTGCATGGATAGGAGAAGTCTGGAACGCTTTGTATGCCACGAGTTCAGCTCGAAGTCTGTCAGTCGTAATAGATGAACCCTCTTCAAAACACGAACCTGTTTTTTTTTCGTTTTGTTTATGTATATATACCATTTTTTATGAAAAGATCTGGTCGAGTGCTTAATCTGATCGACAATTACGGAAATATGAGACGAAATTAGAGGTCCATTGGTTGGCGGTCCTATTATTAGGAGTCAAGCAGCGGGGCATGTCTGGAGAACTAGCTCGGGGAATAAAATGGTAGTCGCTTACGAGTTTCGAGTGCCGTTCGATTCGCTAGCTAGGAAGTTTTCCTGCCCCATGCGGCATACGATGAAGCGTCTCTCACGAGTCTTTGGTCTGCTTGACGTGCCGTCAAGAGAGAGAAAGAGAGAGGGACGAGGGTGACCCCCTCGATACAATTAAGAACCCAAGGGGCAACATAGGGATGAGGAACCGCCCAGGAACATCGACGTTCCGCCAGGACCAGCAGCATCACGTGTACTCACGCTGGGCTTCTCGCTATTGGAGAAGGGTCTTTCGGAGCTGCACAGAGGTCTGCCCCCTTACGCCCTGCTGTTCTACTTCGGACTCGCTGCATGAAATCCTTTATGGCTGCTTTCGAAACTTCGATGGCTCGCGCGACCATTCGTAGAACAATTCGGCTACTGATCCATCCGTTTTAATAAAAAAATGTTCCAGATTTTTTCCAGTTGTCAGATTATACCTGCGCTGATTTCTTCAATTCTTGTGATGACGAGACACTGTCTGGTTTCCGGTGCTGTTGCGAAACCTCAATGATGATCTTTGATGTGATTTGGAATCTTATGATGTAACAAAACTTGGATTACTTGCTTAGATTATAACTGGAATCTTAAAATGTTACGAAACGTAAATGATATTCTTAAATTATATTTAGAATCTGTGAACGTTATAAATCTTACATTATGTTCTTAGCTTATATTTAGCATCTTACACTGGTACAAATTTAAATTATGATAGTAGATTATATGTAGAATCTTTGAAAGTTAGAAGCCTTGAACAATAGTCCTAAATGAAATTTAGGATCGGAAAATACTTCAAGTCCTCTATGGTTTTCTTAGATTACGTTTGGAATCTTATAATGTCACAAAACTTGAATTGTATTCCCAGATTAAGTTCAGTCTTACACTGTTTTCGAACTACAATAATGTACTTAGATTAGATTTATAATCGTACTATGTGACAAAACTTACATGATTTTCTTAGATTATATTTACAATCTTCGAAGGTTACAAAACTCGCATGATGTTTCTAGGTTGTATTTAAAATCATTCAATGTTAAAAAGCTTGACTGATCTACTTAGATTATACCGTGAATCAGAACTTCAATGATGTTCTCAAATTATATCGAGGATCTCACACAGTTTCAAAACTTATGTGATGTTCTTAGATTAGATTTATAATCCTACAATGTTACAAAACCCAAATGATGTTTTTATGTTATATTTAGAAAGGTACACTGTTACAAAACTTAAATTATATTCCTAGATTGTATTCAGAATCTTATGCTGTTACAGAACTAAAATGATGTTCTTAGATTAGATTTATAATCTCAAAATGTCACAAATATTACATCATTTTCTTAGAACGTATTTACAATCTTCGAAAGTTAGGTTATATTCAAAAGCATTGAATATAAAAAAGCTTGAATGTTCTACTTAGATCATACCTAGAATCAGAACTTCAGTGATGTTCTCAAATTACATTGAGAAATTTATACAGTTACAATACGTATATGATGGTCTTAGATTAGATTTATAATCGTACAATGTATTTACAAAACTTACATGATTTTCTTGACTATATTTGGAATGATACAATGTTAAAAAAACTCAAATAATGTTCTTAGGTTATATGCAGAATCTTACACTGTTACAAAACTTAAGTTTAGTCTTAACGTTGTTTTAAGTGAGCTTCTCTAATTATATCAAAAACCTCACACTGTTAAAAAACTTAAACAATATTCTTAGATTAAATTTATAGTGTTACAATATTACAAACCTTAAGTAATATTCTAAGATTCTAATCAAAGTCAAAACTTACATGATTTTCTTGACTACATTTTTAATGATTAAATGTTTAAAAACTCAAATGATGTTCTTAGGTTGTTGTTTAGAATCCTACACTGTTACAAAACTCAAATTACATTCTTACATTATATTTGAAATCTTACGCAGTTACAGAACTTGTGTGATCTTCCCAAATTATTTTAAGATCCTTGCACCGTCGAAAAACTTAAATAATGTTCTTAGATTAAATTTATAGTATTACAATCTTACAAACCTTGAATGATATTCTTAGATTTCATTTAAAATCTTACAATATTACAAAACTCAGATGATCATCTTAGATTTTGATTAAACTCTCACAACATTACAAAACTTAAATGTTCTTTGATTCGATTTTGAATAATTCAATGTTAAAAGCTCGAATCTCCTACTCGGATCATATTAAGAATCTTTACACTAGCAAATAAAACGTTAACGTAAAAAAAAATTCGATACATTCACTGCATGGACAGTTTTTTTCAGATGACTGCAAGTGTATAAGTCCCAAATATATAATTCAAAAAAACCGTAAATTAAGCAAGTTTCAAGTACGTTTTAATTACTTTAAAATCAATTAAAAATCATCATTTCTACCGACACCGGGAGTCGGTGCATAATTACCACAGTTTCGATCTATTACTCATGTATATGTCATGCCTAGTAGCAGCAGCACATTTTTAGTGGGGCTGAATCGGGCCCGGTATCGACATCGAATTAACATTTTTCATCTTGTTATCCGAAATAATGAACGAGCTTTGAACGAGACTTGTGATAGATGTTTTTTGAACGTGCGAGACTGTATTATACGCACGAGAGCTCCCCTCCCCCTCTCTCTCTCTCTCTCTCTTTCTCTTCGTTAATTGAATTCACACTTAGTCACTGAGCCGCATGAATGCGGTGCTCGTGCCCGCGGGATTCCCTTACGCAGTGTGGCGCCCTTTCTGCAGCGCACTAAAAATCGCAAGTCATTCAGCACTGATTTTCTCTTCTCGCGGGTTCCGTTGTGGATTCCTCGTGGGTTCACGAGGAAGGACGACAGGACCAAGCTTCCTCCGTTTCTTTCTCCTCATCATCGTCCGTTTTCACTTTCGCTCACCGTTGCTGTGACACCAAGCCCTCCTCGCTCGCCGTCTCGGTAAAATTTTTAATAAAAATCCATCGCTATATATCGTTTCGCGGACGCAAAACGCCCAAAAATGGCCCAAGAAAGAGGAGAGATCCAAAAAGATTTAAAAATTTGGGTGCTTCTGGCGTACGGGCGGAGCGTTTTTTTTTACCGGTCGTACGAAATTGGTAGGACGTTACATTATTCATGTTTAATATCACCGCGAGTATTTCATCCCCACGAGGGGCTGAAAATCCGCGGAGGCTTTTCGCCCCGTGAAAAGCACCGGCTGCTGTGCTCAGCCTGCTAATATTGCCCGGCGAACGAACTCTTCCACCCGCAATAAAGCTCGGCTTCCACGTCACGCGCGAGCCAAAAAAAAGAAATCAAAAATTGAATAAAAAGAACCGAGCAAAAGTGGCATCGGCGGCTCAAAGTTTGACGCGATTATTTGGAGATCATAATGGATACAGCGAATAAAGTGCGGGCATGTAACCGTTGAAGGCCTTTCATGGTCTAGCTGTACCGCCGTCACCGCTGCGGACTTTAATTAATCATTCGCCCACGGAAACGTACAGTTTTTTAAATTATGTTTTATCAAGATTGACACGCGGCTGTCCGTGCATCGTACAAACACGGTGAAGAAAAAACAACCATTTTTTGGAGCGTTCTTTTTCAACTTCTTCTTCTTCTTCCTTTTTCGTTCCATTTTGCCCTAACTCGATCCACACAAATACACACCGGCGGAAAATCTTTTGTGTCCCGTACGACGATAGTTGTTGATTTTTCAATTTATTTTCTGCTCGAAGCACCGTCGGTTAGCTGCACGGACGTTTTATCGCGATAACTCCAGCGTAGAAAATCGCTGTCGCTAAGCTGTGCCTTTTAAGCCAGTTGGCACTCGATTTACATGAAACGATCGTTAGCGACGCAACGCGCGCTCTGATGTTCACTTGCGGTGTTTACTGTTACGATGTGGCCCTCCACCGACGCGGCCGGTATAATTAATATGATTTCGGGTACGCAAACGCGTGTATACACGCGTTTTGTGATGAGCGCGCGCGCGAAGAGAAAAGACGGGACTGGGTGCTTCAACATGAATTGATAATCCTTCGTTATGTGGCGTACGTTGGGTGGAGGCAATCAAAAATTAGTTCGGGATTCGCGCCGTGCGGGGTTTCCACATTTACAGTCCATTGGAGATTCACGTCGGGAGAGGTGGGCGTGCTCGAGCGGGATTTTCATCTTGATTCGAAAAGTCAATTCTTCGGTAACTTTTGAACGGAAAACGGAAAGAATGGAGCGCTTGAAGGGGCTTCATCTACCTAGAGGCCCAAAAAAATGGCCGAACTCTGAATTATTTCTGAAAAACGGTTGGTGAAGAAAAATAAGTTTTTAAACATAAAGGTACATATATTGAAGGCCCATAAAAAATACAGAGTAACGACGAAAACATGGCAGCCGGCAGGTGATGAAATTTTTTCGCAACACTTGGCGGTGGACACTCTCCAGCTTAAACGGTCTATCCGAAATCGAAAAACCAAACGGGTTATTCAAGCTAACGATAAATAGGAGTCGTTGACGATCGTCAGTTTTGAAACACATTTTTTTTAACCACGTGGCGACGAATTGAAACTCGAGCATGCAAAATTTGTGAAAAATGGCGTCATTTTTACGTGAGTTTGGAAAAACGAAAATCGATTTTGAAAAAGTGAGATCGTCAACGACCTTTAAATGGTTCTCATCGTATCTCCTGGAAATTTGGAAACGATCCGTCCAGTGGTTCTCGAGATATCGTGTCCACCGACTTTGAAAACAGCGTTTCGAGAAAAACTCGTTTCAAGTTCGAAGTATAGTCCTACCGCTCGCCCCACCGACTGTTAGAAGCTGTAGCTCACTCAATTTTAGGAATATTTTAGAGAAATTTTCAAGAAATATAGCTAAACGGCGATACCATCGGATAAAAATATTTTTGGAAAATACAATTTTTTGACCCACCTAGGTAGATGTAGCTCGTGAAGGGGAACAAAAATCTTTACCACCGAGAAGATTTTTTCCAATATTTCTGGATAGTGCCGTTTGTACCCAATTTATTTATTGGAAACTCTAAGAAAAAGGCAAGAACAATATGGTAGGTAAGTGCAAAAAAGATATGTAATGAGCCGATCGCTTTGGCCCCGACCAATACTTGGATAGGTGACTGCTCTGACGCGCACTGGCTTGCGCGATGTCTACCTGGCGGAAGACAATTTCACCGAGTTTCCTATAGCAACGCGACTGAAACTCAGAATATTGCAGCCTGTATCGGTCGAGGGTTACCACGATTTCCCTGTGCCCTCGTGTAGATGTGATACAGTAGGGCACTGGGAAGAAGCAGTCATGGGCAACATTCCCACTGCGTTGAAAAGATGGCTTGTGCTGAATAAATCCGTCATTAAACGATGCCAAAGAGTTATTTATTTAAAAAACAGAACGTTACATTACCTTGATAATTATTTATTCCATTCAGCTAACGAATGCTCCCAATAATCAAATATGTTTCTTTTCGATATCCCCCCCCCCCCCGCTGCTTCTCTATAAGCAATCTTATCGATCTAAATGATCTTTTCCTCTGGACAAGAGAGTCCCTCAGGAACTGGAAATAGTGAAGTGACACGTATGGAAAACAAGAGGAAGAGATGGAATCGCAAAAGACCACAAGGGCATACGAAGGGCCATGAAAATAAACCCAAGTACAATGTATGATTATAAGAATACTAATTGTAATAGTAAATTATTATTAAACTCTATCTTGATAAAGTATTATTAAATCAATATATTCATTATTACTAATAAATTAATTTCTAAAATAATAATAATAATGATAAATGATTCCCAGCGCAAGCCGAGGGAGTGCGTTACCCCAAGCAATAAAATCTGCTGTCATAATAAATCATAATAATGTGGTTTTGAATTTTTTTCTAACATAATCACTATAATAATCTAGATTTTAATCCTATGATCTATAAACAGGAATAATCCAAGACGACAAAAATCATTTACGTAACGTTTCCAGCAACGTATTCGTATTGAGTAAATTGCACAATGTTTAGTTTAAGAATGGTTTGGAAAGAAGATTCAAGAAAACCTTCGAACCATCGCCGCGACGATGCAAGTGCCATCATCTCCCGATGCACTGTGGTAGCCCGATGGGCATTACGAGCTCATGCTTGATGTCCTTTTTCTAAATTGCTTTTTTTAGCCGAGTTCTCGACAGCACTCTGGGAGCTTTTTCCATCGAGCAGTCGGCCGATTATCCAGCTTTTTCCACCACTCCCCCCCATCACGGCCTGCTTTTCCTCAAGTCCCCTATCTACGTCAGCGCAACTATTGTGGGGCGTACGTACAATACACCGGATATTTCATGCCGGGGGGTGGTAGGTCGCCAGGGAAAAAAGAGGGTGGACGCTCTTGGTAGCGGAGCAACATGGACGTTGATTTCCGCGGGGAGTGACGCGTCACCGCTTTCACCCATTCTTCGGAGCTCCCACAAACCCTCCTTCTAGTACTCACCCCCCCCCCCCCCCCCCCCGCCCCCTCCCTCCATCTGCCGCCCCCGCGACTCGGATACCCTCTCTTCGAATTCATCGAAAACGCGAGGGTTGCTCTGGTGATGTCGGTGGTGCAAAGGGTCGTGCCGATATCCGCCGGAGACAGAATTCGCCCGTGTGTGAAGTCGCCACCGTTCCGACCAGGATAGTCCGCCACCCTGCATCCATTTGAAACGTCGGCCTTCCCCGGGGTATTCTCACTTTTGGCGTCTTTACTGCGCGCACTCGTTCGGTCAGGGAACCTTCCTGTTATCGCGAAAAAAAATGGCATTTCGGGATTTCAAATCTCGCGTTTGTGTCCGCACATGCTGGATTTGAGAAATCTCGATCGACGCACACATTTTTTTCGCACACGGTGTTAATGCACTGGGGAAATTGGGGAAAGTGGAATGCAGCGAGGTCGTTCAATGCGAATAAACAAATTATATTGGGTTTTTTATTTATCGCGAATTTTTTATTGGGGCGAAAAATTAGGAATCTTAGGTGAAAAAAGACCCGAAGGAATGCCTGAAGTACGTTTGGAAGATTTTTTATTTTATCGAAGGTTTCAATATGACAAGCTCGATTATGCTTTTTTGTTCTCGACGGATTTTACTACTCACTGGGCCGTCTTGGACATCGTGGCTTTTTTCGCGAATTTCCGAGTTTGATGGAAACTCGAGTGTAATTTTTTTTTAAATGGCAATCGATATTTTCTCTCGAAGAGACACGATAAGGCCGCGATAAAAAAGAAGGAATAAGGAAGAAAAAAGACAAGCTCGATTTAGTTTTTTATTATAGCCTCATTTTTATACTCACTTGGACGGTTTGGTTTTCTATTCTGCCAATTTCCTAGTTTAATGGAGACTTGAGTGCGATTTTTTGAAATTTAGAGATAGAAATTTTCTCTTGGCGAAACCGATAAGGCCACGATAAAAAAAGAAGAAAAAAGAAGATAAAAAAGTAGGTCGATTATGCTTTTTTGTTCTCGCCTGATTTTTCTACTCACGTGAAATTCGTTGTTCTTTTCGCGAATTTCCCAATTCAATGGCAATTCGAGTGTCATTTAAAAAAATGGGAATAGAAGCTTTCTCTCAATGGGACCGATAGGGCCACGATTAAAAAAAAACAAGAAAAAGGAGGATAAAAATCTAGTTCGATAATGCTTTTTTTATTTTCGCCTGGTATTTTACTCGATCTTGGACATCGTTGTTTTCTTTTGCGAATTTCCTACGATAGTAGACACTCGAGTATGATTTATGAAAAATGGAAATAAAAACTATCTTTCGATGGGACCGTCGGGGCCACGACAAAAGGAAGGAAGATACAAACTAGTTCGATTACTCTTTTTTTTCATTCTCGGTAGGTTTTTCTACTCACTAGGATATCTTATATACATGCTTGTTTTTTTCGCACATTCCCTAGTTCGATGATAACTCGAGTGTCATTTTTGGACAAATGACAATAGAAACTTCCTCTTGAAAGGACCCGACAGCCGAGACTCTCCTCCAATTTGGCTTCAAATTTTTCCGTTCGTTTTTCGCAAATTCTTCGTCAATAGTTCAGTTTCCGAAAATGCACCGTGACACTCGAACACAGCAAACATCAAAACCAAATATCCACAGGGAAAAAATTCGTCACAAGCAACCTAAACAGATTAGAGTTCGCTAGAAAAAAGGTCAGAAATTATATTTTCTATAGCCATTTTGAAATTTCAAGTGACCGATAAACCCCAGACTTGCCCCACAAAGGGTAACCATCGACTTCGAAGCTGTTACTTCAATTACTTGGCACCAAGCCCAGCGTGGCGATATCAGAAGCTAAAAACGCACAAACCTCAAAATGGAAGGAAGTCTATACGATTCAATCACACTTTCACGCTGCCCAAGATTTTCCTCTCCGAATAAATCGGCAATGTATCTCGATAGTCGTTCATCGTGACGTTACGCGGGCTAGTCCATCCTCGAAACGCGTCTTCCCAATGCTGTGATCTGATTCATCCATGAAGATGATTTCAAACATGTCCAGATCATCGCTTCCATCAGGGTCCTGGAAAAGAATGCTCCAAATAACCCAATCCCCATCCGAGCATGCCCACAATGTCAAGATTTGCGTTTCGCTCCCACCAAATTCTTCATCACAACCCATCACAATCCTCGGTGAGGATCACAGCGATTCTCACCGAGCCTGCTCCTACCTCAACCAATACGGAAAATTTCCAAAAAAATCTTGTTTCTTCTCGATCACCTTTATCACATCTGCATGTGGTGAAGCTGATCGCCCGAGGATCTTCCGCTACCCACGACTCCCAGTGAACATTGCAATCTTGTTACCTCGCGCCTCGTGTGTACTCGGCAGTCGCGAGAGAGATGCAGAAAATATGCTTCTGGTTCTAGGAGTCATTGAGGTAGCTGCAGGCCCCGGATACATGCCAGAACACACGTATTACGGGCACTGCCTCGAAGTTGGTATCTCGCTACTGCTGCCTCGAGTAAAGCAGTTATCCAGCAATGAAAAGCATGCCCCGGAAGGCGGAGATATGTGTGTACCAAGGGGGGAAAAAAAGAAGAGAAGAACAAGTACGAGAGGGGAATTGAACGAAGGGCGAGCAGAAAGAAGAGACAACCAACCGAAAGAAAGAGCCTAGATGTGAGCTTGAGGGAGAGAGAGAGAGATTGAGAGAGCGAGAGAGAGAGAGAGGGGGGATGAGAACTCGTGGCATACTATACCGGTGCATGGCTCTTCTATACGATCATTAATCACGTTCGTGTCACGGCTAGCACACCAAGCCAGCAGCCAGGGGTACCTTACCGAGTACTATTCACGTACATATTTTATATATATATATATATATATATATATATATATATATATATATTGCTTTTGCAGTAGGTAGTACGCCAAGAAGAAAGGGAGAGAGTGAGAAAGCTTTCGAAATACATGCCTCCCTCAGGAGATGCTTTCGCGTCCGCAGGATATATCCTGCGACTCGGGTCCACATTACCGAGAGATCCCCGCCATCATCCGCACATCCAGGATATGTCGACGAATTTGAGATGGCGGTTGCCCTCCCAGCGAAATGAGGAATTTCTGGAAGCTGAAATTGGTTACGACAACGTGGGAAGAGTGGATTGCAACAACACTGCCAAACTAATGTCAAGATGTCCACTGGATCAGAAAAATCGACTCCGATAAGCTTTATCGAGGTTGAGTGTCTTCTACGGAACGCAGATCGCGTAGTTCTTCATTTTGGTCCACTTGTGACGTGTGCCGAGTTTTTGAAGACTTTTTGGAAAGTGATGACTTTGGGAGAATGGGGAACGTTAAGGCTTATATGTGTGTACAGAATATTTTGGCGTTTTTCTATAGTAGCTTGCATGGTGTGTGAATGTTACAGGAATGGTGTACAAGAAAATTATTTGCGAAGGTAAAGTAAAAAATGTCGAGTTCTCTTTCCGATGCGCCTCCGGATGCTCGGAAACGCAAGAAACAGCTTAGATGGTGAAAGTAGCAAATCGGAGTCGTTTTTTGTACGACCGGTTGTTCAAAAAATATACAATGATCTGACAAGTCGAGGCCTACTATCAAAATGCTTCAGTAGGTAGACGATGAATTCAAATGAGAGCTTCAATTCCGTCGTGCGGACGATAGCTCCAGAACCAGTTTTGAAACTTCGAAATCATTGTTTTCGAAACCGCGTTTTTTATATTCGGGAGAACGTATAATTCGGGCAGTATACATCCGATTGACTTGGAATTTTTACTGTAGCTTCTTAGATAGATTCTCTGAAGAAGTACACACGATTTTTAGTACTCATGGACAATTCTCATTTTTATAGACAAATTGAAGGCGATTTTCCAGCAAAGAAAAACTATTAAAGATGGTTCCTTTTTGCACAAGACCATATTTTTTAATAATCGTGTGTACTCTAGCAAAACTAATGTCAATGACGAATTTTTTTTCTCTGTTGCTGATCCATGAAAGTTCTGCGTTCTTTGGCAGAGCGCCTAAAAACCCGCTCGCAGTATAATGACGACTGAGCCGCAATTTTGTATTTTTAAAATATATTTACAAATACACGTACCTCCAAACTTCATTTTGATTCCTTTATCAGTATTCTCAAAAAAGTCTTATTTTTTAGTAGGTTACACAACGCCTGACAGTGACACTTTCTAAAAGTCCGATCGTTTTTAACGATTTTTGTTTTTTCTTTGGGGAAGAATATTCGCGACAGAATATCGCGGTTGGAAATCGATGAAACCAGAATAAAATCGTGTATTTTCTACAATATTTTTTTCTACGATACAAATTTTCTTAGAATACAAAAACAAGTCACGACAAAGAAAATACAAAATTACAGCTTGGTCGTGGGATCAAGCCGCAATTTTGTATTTTTTTTGGTGAATTTTTTTTCTACATATCAAAATATGTCTATCAAACGCTTCGAACCTCATTTTGATTACCTTCTCACCATTCACAACAACAACAAAAAAATCCAAAAAAGTCTCATTCTTTGGTGAGCCACATAGTCGTAACGCGTGACATTGAGACTTCCTCAAAGTCCGATCGTTTTGCAACGATTTTTGTTTGTTCCTCGTATAAGAATGTTCGCGACAGAGGTTTAAAGTCGACGAAACTAGGATGGAATCGAAAAGAGTTGCATTGTAGGAAAATCATACTCGGAATCGAGACGATACAGTGGTGCATCTGACGTTGACAAATTGACGGTAAAAGTCCGAATTTTTCTACGACGTCGTTATTGAGGAATATAGCATTGATGGGGGCTTGCGGTTCCACGTGAAGGGAAGAGAGCCGAGACTGAACGTTTTACGATCCTTTCGGAAAGTCCTCTCCGGTAGTCCGGAACAACCGCATCGCAACAGCGTTGGTCGTCGTATTGTTTTCCCGTTCAACCCTTTGCTTTACCTGCGTTCGGTCGAGTTCCCTCCCTTCAGCCCCGGCAATGTAGAACGGTACGAAAGGCAAAGTTGCTACCGTCTACACGCATGAAAATCTTCGCCAATCATAAATACGTCGACGTACTCTCGTGGCCGCGCGTACTTTCGAAGAAAGCAAAAATGCAAAAGACTTTTGCGTCCGTGTGCTCGCGAGCGCGGGGGGTTGAGAGTTGTGAGTGCGTTTCGTAAATTGGCGTGACCCGAAGTGTGAGGCTCCCAAAAGGGTTGAATGCGGGGAAAAATGTTCGCGGGGATGTTCGTCGTTGTATTGTTCGAAACGAGCCCCAGGAACACGCGTATTCCCTACGGGGTGTGTATTCCCTATCGCGACGACTCCGGAGACCAATTTGCGAACGATATACTCTTTGTCTCTCCTCTCCTTCGCTGGTCCCTCTTTCTCTATTTTCACATGAACGCATCCCTTCTAATTCTCCTTTCCCTTCAGCTAGAAGAGCTAAAGGGCTGAAGGACTATTTTCAAAAAAATGCAAATGAATTTTCAAACAAAAATTCAGAGAACGGACAAAAAAAAATTCTGCTATATAAATTGCCAATGTTTACGAAGAGCTGACGTATCACTCCGACCTGTCAAATCTCCGGACTCAGTCCAATGATGGAGGGGAAAAAAGGAAGGCGGATAATGCGATTCTCGTTGGAGCAAAACGGAGTGCGGTTATAATTCCGGAGCCACAACTTCTCGAGATTCTCCCGTTCCTCGAAGCGCTCCCCGTCGCACTTTTTATAGTGGGTGTGTGTGTAGGGGGGGGGACGTCATATGGAGAGACAGGAGAGAAAGAGAGCTGCATATAAATGATAGTAGGAAGCTGAATAATTATTACAGGGAATATTACGATGAGAGACAGAGAAGGTAGAAGGTGTTTTGCGGGAGAACGAAAGGGGTATACTTGCAGGTATGACTTCACGTGGACTGAGAATACGAGCAAGCCGGGGATCGGTAGAGCGCGAATGAAAAAAAAAGGCACATCGATGCGGTTTTGTCGGCTCCGCGCGGCTTATGTGTGCGTGATTCCAACTCCTAATTACCTCGAGATAAATATCACTTCGTACTCACGAATGACGTGTGCTCCTGCAGAGTTTGTGGACTCTCTCTCTCTCTCTCTCTCTCTCTCTTTCTCTTCTCTCTTTCTTTCTCCGTCTGGCTCTCGCCCTTTCTCTGTTTCTCTCTCGGAGCTCGTCAGTCAAAGCCGTCAAGCTGCCCGTGTATGCTCGGGCTCTCTTTGCCGGTGGATTTTATCGCGCCATGGGGTAGCCAACCGATCTGGGACACTGTACGCTGGCGCTCCTATCATCGGCAACCCCACGATTGCGGAATTAAAAAGCCGCGACTAAATAATGAAAATTAAAAATTGACACTGTTGCGAGAATTTCCGTCTTTTGACGTGATCGATGATGAACATCTTGTGGGCTTTGGGTCAATTTAATATTATTACGCTTGTCGATAATTTTCAGATGAACGTGATCTCTCTCGGTGTGATGATGAACGAATGCAAAAAAGAAGCATTTTTACCAGTACGCTTGTTATTCTGAGAAACTCAAAGAATTGAATTTCGAGGATTTCTTTACTTCCGAATTTTAGGGGATATCCGGAATAGTGAACTTTGTAAATAGTTTTTCCTATTCTTTGAAAGGAGACTTATGGAAAAAAAAGTCGCGGACCAGAAAAGTAATACATACTTGTTGACTTACTGATTTGTTAAAATTAAAATTCTGTCATTTTATTGAGTCTACTCGAAAATTGTATCGTTTGGCTTAAAATGAACAATAAAACAAACATCGACTGCATTAAATTTCATTGAATTTAATTGACATCCAATTGAGTTATGTTATCTTGTTCAAATGAATATTGGGAAACATTCAAGTCGTGGAAATAAAAACGTGGGAGATTTTATGAAATAAATATGGAGACATTCATAAATGATAAAAACAATTTATGGAATCAATTAATACAGAAGAAATAGTAAGTAACAACAATAATTTACAAAACAAATAAATATAGAAGTAAACACACGTGAAACAAACAATTTACGAAATGAATAAATATAGAGGAAATAATCAAGGAAACCAATTTATAAAATAAATAATTGTATCGTAAAATTCGAGTGACAAAAAACAATGTAGGAAAAAAATATTGGCATAAGTTACGAGGGGCAAAAAGCAGTGTACGAGATTGAGTTATTTTACCACGTTGAAATCGATATAACGAGACAATAAAGTAGTAACAATAAAAACGTGAATACTTTATGAAAATATAGAGGCAATTAGAAGTGACAAAAACAATTAACTAAATAAATAACTGTAGAGGAAATAATAAGTGACCAAAACAATTTTCAAGATAAATAAATATAGAAGAAAATTCTGGGTGACAAAAAACAATGCAGGAAAAAAATATAGAAATAAATTACAACTCGCAAAAAGCGATGTACGAGAATGGGCCAGGGTTTGCAAGAGCGACGAATATCTTCGTTTTCATACTCCGCGTTCCCGTCAAGTTTGCATCCAACACGGGAAAGTTGAGCTCACGATCGTGTCGCGTGAGATATGACTGCGCTGATGAAATTAACAGAGGGGGTGAAACAAGAATGGCGCAACATTAATCCTAGTGCTATTGGTGCTCTAGAAAATTTGGGGCCACCGGAAGCGTGTGCAGAGAAACGAAGAGTACTTGGAACGTGGTCAGCGGTCCATTGGAACATTCGAATAAAAATATGTTAATAATACATGTGCAAGTGAAAATTTCGAGTATCCGGAAAACGGAGTGCCATACTATGAAAATGACAACGCTGACGACATTGTCCTGGGGCGAATGAGAATGGCCGCATTCACCATCAAGGATGCTGTATTCCCTCTCTCTCTCTCGAGCTGGAGCTCTCGAGACTGTCCACTAGGAATGATTTGTGCGATTGCACTGGCCTTCAGACCCTCTGCCCTGGTCGCGAAATGAAATATCGCGAGAGCATTCAGTCTCTGAAGTGCGAATTCTCTTGTACTGAAGGTTGAAGGACTTTCCCCGATCTTCTTGACCCACTGACTCCGTTAACGACCACTTCTACCAAGGTGGGTCGAAAAATTGCATTTGCCAAAAATATTTTTATTCGATAGCATCACCTTTTAGCTATCTTCCCTAAAAATTCCTTCGAAATATTCATAAAATTGAATGAACTTCACCTTCTAACAGTTTAAACGCCCTTTTCGCAAAACACTGTTTTCGAAGTCGGTGGACATGATATCTCGAGGACCACTTGATGGATTGTTCCCCAATTTACAGGAGATACGATGAGAAGCCTTAAAAGGTCCTTGACGATCTCACTTTTTTATAATCGATTGTCATTTTTTGGCAGTTACGAAAGAGGACGATTTTTTTCATAGATTTTGTATAGTCGAGTTTCAGTTCAGTGCCACGTTGTTTAAAAAGAAATATTTAAAAAATTGACGAACGTCAACGACTCGCATTTATTGTAAATTTGAATATTCCGTTTGGTTTTTAGATTTCAGATGGACCATTTAAGCTGGAAAGTGTCCACCGACGAAGGCCGCGAAAAAAATGTCATCATCCGGCGACGGCCATGTTATTGTTGTTTTTTTGGTGTTTTTTTCTTAAAGGCTTTCAATGTATGTACCGTTTGATTAAACAACATGCGTTTTTTTTCACTAACCATTCCCAGAAGAAAAAATCGAATTTCAGCGATTTTTTTCGGGCCTCTAGGTGAATTTAACTCTTCAAAGCTTCCAAACAAATGATTGACCATCAGCTTGACCAAATTTCCCCTGCAACATTGAATTCAGCGAGAATTCACTGTCTACGAAGCACACGAGCTTCGGAAAAATAAAGTAGCCGTATTCAGTACACATGAGTGACGCTGCTGACATCTGGCATGGTTATGAAAGGCATCGGCAGTTATGTCGAGTTTCCTGCTGAACCGACGCAGCTCGGATAATTCCTCGACCGACGATGATCAACGAAACGGCCCTCTAGCGTTCCGCCGCGTTCGGGGAACTTCGCGGTGAAGGGAATTTTCTGTGAGTCGGCGCCTTACCATCCGTCGGTAAGGAAGAAAACCCCGCATTGACTCGTGTTTCGAGAGTCTTTACAGAGATGGCGCGCTTTTTCAGAATCTTTTATAGGCCAATCACAAATGGGCGGGCTGCGAGAGTGGGGTCGAAGCCAACGGTTTTCGAGCATCCACCATCCTAGTCGTGAGACTCGAGAAAGTCTGTACGGCACTTCCCCCTCATGGTCCGAGTGGTATTATAATAGCTGGTGGAAATCGCCATCATGTTTAGAATTGCGCATCCTCCGTTTTATCAACGCTGACGACTGTACCCCATTTTGTTCACTTTGCGATATTTTCGTATCTCTTCTCCCGATAAATCATAATGATCTGCATAAATATCAATGCTGATGGAGTCTTCTCAGATTTGACCGTCGTTTTGAAATTCACTTTCAGACAACATAATTAATTGACCTTTAAGGTCCAAGTTCATAACGACGAATTTCATACGCAATAAGTTTTATTTTGCCATTTTTTCATTTATTGCATTATTGCACAAATTTGGAATGAATGAGGTCTAGAAGTTATTATTGCAATACAACTTGGAATAAAAATGTGCGACCGAATATGTCGACCTTACCAACTTATGATTACATTTTGATATTCCTCGTCGGATTATTATCCATTGCAATACCAAGACTCGTGGCATGTGCCTAAGATACTGCTACTAAACTGATGAACGTTCAACAGGCCACTGCAAAAGTATATTTCTTTCGGTCGTGAGGAAAGTACCAACGGTCGGTAACAAGTATTCCGCGACGTAGTACCTTTGAAAAAAAAGACACTGATTGAGCTTCTGTCTGTTTATCCGGCACGTGTTATTAACTATTTGTTTTCTTCGTCAAACGTTTGGTCATCTCACAGCAGAAGTGCTCCTAAGCTTTTGTGTAAACGTGACGAGCTCAAGAGCCTCACAGACAGAGGCTGTTTAATCCTGACCTAACGAAATACAAATATCAATTTTTCACCGCGGAGCTTATTTTCGTTCGTGGGCACCTGACGAAAGAGAGACGTCCACTAATAGGATTAAGTCCAATCAGTGACCGTTTTAAGAGCCAGCGGCACTGAAGTGATCCTTCGGACTTACCGCCTGCCATTTTTACAAGCGGACACTTGAAATGGACACCAAACAGGCAAAACAACTCGGGAAATGATTTTCTGAATGTGCCCTGGGGATTCTTCGACAAGAATAACCGCAATAGTTTTACTTTTCTAAAGATCAACGTCATTTTCATTATTTTTCGAACGGCTCAGGATAATTTATAAGTCAATTTTAAGATCAGATACGTTGTCGTTAATCTTACTCGACATTGATTTTTAATAGATTTGGTCACTCGAAATTATTGTACATAATTGTTTGACCCTTCGAGTGCACACTTTAATTATTCTGAACACGAAATTTGACACCAACACGCGCAGCTTCGACTTCAATTACGTTTTTGGACCATTTTTCTTCCAACCATGCAGATTTGAAATAGTATAAAGTTGGAACAGTAAATTTGCAGACTCAAGAATTACTAAAAATCCGACGGATACGTCTCTATTTTTTTTTAATGTCTCGTTTTCAGGATTTTCGAAGCCGAAAACAGGGGTCACTTTGACCCCGCGAGCACTTTAATGAGATGCCCTACGGAGGAGTGCACTCAATGGTTTAAGGGAGAAGAAAATAATCGGATTTTCAAGATTTTTCGTGTCGAAACTATTTATTCTACATAGTTCAGATTGAATGTACACAAACTTATCTTTTAATTTTCTTCTTCTAATTACACATTTTTATTAGTTCAATCTTTTAATTTGCCAAAATATTTTTAAAAATTTTATTATTTGAAAAATGTATTATTTTTAAATATGTAAATTATTTTATGACGACACTTGCTTCAAAGACAGTTTCCGCCTGAGTTGCTCCACGGCGTACAACCTAACGTCTCGTGCATTGGTCGGAAAAATCAAAGCCAAGAAGTTTTAGGTTTCTAAGACCCACGCCCTTATGTGACCTGAAAAATTTAAAGAAAAATAAAAATGTGAAAAATGGCACTTGATTTTAAAAATCCTCGATTTTTCATGAAATTTTAGCTTGAATTAGCTTTTTAAAATGATTTTGAAGAATCTTCAAGTTCCCATAGAGCGTGTGGATCTTAAGGCCTTAGGCGGGTAACGCGTATAAAATCATGTGCGAATTTAACAATTTTTTTCGTATAGAAAAGTAATCCACTCATTTAATTAATTACACATCTATTTAGTATGAATATCAAGTTGTTAGAAAATATATATATTTTTTTCGGTGTACAAAATGGCCGACTACTCGAAACTTCTCGAAACAGCTTTTTTTTAATTGGCATGACAAATAACTTCAACAATTTTCACTCGATTTACTTCAAATTTTAGAATTATGTTCCTAATTGCATTTCGCAGAGAAGTACGTACGGAATTTCTGATTAATCGAAAACTTTTCATTTTATGAGCAGTTTATGAGCCGTTATAACGACATTTCTCACTGAAAATTCATTTCTTAAGTTCAAATACCTACCACTTTTCGATAAAACAATATTTTTTAAATTGCGTACGTACTTCTCTGCGTATTCTAATGTAGATTGACGAGAATTTTTGTTTTTTGTTCTAGGTAAAAAATTGTGGGTGCTAAATGTCACGCCGCGGAGCGCATAAAAAAAGATAAAAGCAAATATTAGTAGTTAGCCATTTTGTACATCGAAAAAAAAAAATATTTGCTAACAGCTTGATATTCATACTAAATAGATGTGTAATTAATTTTATGAGTGAATCACTTTTTCATACGAAAAAAAAATTGTTAAATTCGCACATGATTTTATACCCGTTACTGTGGCCTAAGGTCTTAAGCATCTAAAACTTGTTAACTCTGATATGTACCAGACGCTGGATGGCGCGGCGTAGATGCATTGAGCCAGCAACCGTCTCTGAAGCCAGTATCGTACAGCCTTTTTAACACATTTATGGAATTTTTTGGAAATTAAAATGTGTATTCATACGTACATAAAATTTTAATTACGTATAACAAATAGTTTCAATAAAAAAAATTCTTGAAAACGCCCTTATTTTCGGCTGCCCGATAGGATCTCCCTTTTTTTTTATTAAGGGATTAAGGAAATTCATATGCTGTGCCAGTGTAATTATCGCCTTAAAATGTAAGTTCCGCCGTATCTAATGGGCGATCGAATTGATATATTATTCCGAAAAATATCGGGCCCAATAAATTACAGAGGTTTTATTTTGTAGTGAGGTATTTACATATTATAAGGTTAACCTTATCAGTACATTTTTTTGCAACTTTACGTGTTTTCAATTAATTCATAAAACGTTAAACGAAGTTGATCAAGCTGTCTTATATTAAGTCCTTGTCGCGACAAACATTTCTGGTTATGACGAATGTGAATGCAAATATATATATATTGTGTACTGTGGGCCACTTCGAGTCGCGTGGCGTGTCATCCGTAAGATACCTGTAGAGACGAGCTTCTGATATCTACAATTCTACAAAAGCCCGGATCTACAGGGTAGATCACGAATGTGCCTATTGTTCAAACAAAAATTGGCTCGTATGCGAACGCTCCCCTGATGATCCGCGGGATCCTCCACGTTTTGTTTTCTGTAACACAAACATTTCGTTGAGACATTTGCAAGGCAACCTTTAAATGTCACGTGAATAAATTGGCAATTTTCCAAACGTATGCGACATAAATTTACATATATATGTATATATTTTTTTATTTCCATTGTTTCATACGAGTATTGTGAATATTTATTGATATTTATTGTAAATATTTATTGATTATATTTGTTTATTATATTTTTTTGTTTATGTTCATGTGTTATATGAACATATGAAAAATAATACTAATTCCTACGATGGAATCTATAGTGACTATCGTTCATGAGGTTAAGAACAATTTCTCTCTTGCAAAGAATATTAGCATGGAATATTGACATTCCATATGCACATGCAATGTTCTCTGCAAGAGAGAAATTGTGTTTCAAGGATGATTCATGCACTCATAGGTATTCATAGGTAAGATTATTTGTATCATACATATATTGATAGGTAAGATTATTTGTTACTTTATTTTTATATTATGTGTGGTATATTTAATTTGTTGACATTTATCCTGTTTATTTATATATTTCGTTTCTTTATTCATGTAAAAACGGTTTTTTACATGCACCTTAATTTTAATTCCGGAGGAAGCTAAGAAGACTGTTAACTTAATTGTAACGTAATTTAATAATAATACGTATTTTAGTAGATATACTAAATACTGATTTAAGACTAATACTCAATCTTACTTCCATATGGCTAATTACATGCACCTATCCTTTATTGTCCCTTAAACCCTATGGAAGTAAAATTGAGTATGGTATTTAATTAAGTATGAGTATTGAATTAAGGTAAAATCAAAGTATTAGTATCCTTAACTCCCTTTCGAATTAGTGTACAAAAAAAACTTTGCATTAAATACGTTTAAACTGAGGTGCATGTAAAAAATTCTTTTTACACGAATCACGTTAAAATTAAGATCCATGTAAAGAGCCCTTTCTACACGAATTAAATTAAAAATAAGGTGCATGTAAAATTCCGTTTTTACAAAACTTAAATTAAAATTTAATGCATGTGAAAATCCCTTTTTAAATCAATAAAATTAAAATTAAGGTGTATGCAAAATACCCTTTTCACCTGAATTAAATTTGAATCAACCGACAAGTAAAAAAAAAAGACTTTTTACACGAATTGAATTATAATTAACATCCGTGTGAAATCCCCTCTTGACATGCGCATTAATTCAAATTCATAGCAAATAAGCATCCAGTAACAGTATCCGCGGGAAAAAAAATTACTTCTGCCTATAATTCTTTTTGCCTGCAAGTGTTGACTGCAAGATTTATTCCAACACCGAAGATTTATTCGACTCTCTCCGAGACTTGATTCTGAGCTTGACTGTCGATTCGTGCGCGATTGCGACCCGATGAAAAATGCTTTTGCAATGATAAAATTGTCCGTCGAGGCTTATTTAGCAACGGAAATCTATTCACGAGGCATCGCGACGATGCCCATATTATTGTTCAATTTAATAACCGGTTCCGCACCACGCGCAGTATACGTGACGTCCTTAATTCACGACGATTGACGAACGTGACCAGGCATACGAGGATTCGCAAATAAATACAGAGGAAGTCACGAAATCCTTAGCCTCTCTCTCTCTCTCTCTCTCTCTCTCACCCTCTCTCTTTCTCTTTCTCCCCTGTCTCTCTTTCGTCGTACCTGACGCGACTGCGACTCGAGGATTCAACGCGCGGGCTATCGAATTGTTTGAGGCGTGCGACGAGCGGCGATGACACCTCGGAGGTTTTAGCGTCGCGCACATGCTCCGCGTACGAGAACAATAAGTATTTATAACTTTTAGCACATATACGTGGCAGCTCGCGGTATTTTCATTCGAGACACCCAATCTACGCAGCCCCCTAATATCCATCATCCCGTTTATTCACCAATCGGCAAACTTTCGACAAAATTCATCGCAAGCTCCGAGACCGGAAAAGCACGAGTTCACTTGTGTTTGTATTTCGATCACGAGTATGCATCAACACCGACACAAAAATTTCGACAAAAATCTTCTCGCTGAACAAACAAAATTTTTTGTATCGAACGCAACCGGAAATGAACACTGCCCGAAGTTGATGCGAGATCCTGAAAATTTGATAGTCGGCCGTGAAATCACGATGAAAGCTTGAAAAGCTTTTTTTGGAAAGCTTTTTTTTTTAATTTTTTTCGGCTAGTGGAATAAAAATGGTGCTTGAATGAAAATGAAGTAAAGTAGAATGAAAAATGATACTTTACGTGTTCATGCTCGGTGTTCGAAACTCGATCAGTCCTTGCGTGGAAGCTCTTCTTCGGTGTACGAAAAATGTTTTTCCGTGTTTTTTTTTTTTGGTTTTTTTTTTCGAAAATCGACGTACCCTCGTAGATGGCGAAAAAATGATCGGGCGAAGTACGTATTGCGACGAAAAATCCAAAAACGATGAAACTCGGTGTAGTCCACACGAGGGAGCGCGGGCCAACGCCCCTCGCGGACGCGCGATCTTCTCGACTATCCTTCTCGTCCGTCGCGATACGGAAGGCATCCCGATCTCGACGCAAAACGTCGAGTCAAAGCGGGGCGTCTCCTCACCGAGGCTGCCCGGGTTTAGAGCAGGGGGTTCCCGGATTCTGCGATGATTGGACCAAGCTCACCCTCCTCCGTGCCGAGGGGTTGACTCCGCTTCAGGAACGTACACGGAAATACGTTTCACCTGCTTTATCGCCGTGGCATACGAGCTGGAACTTTTCGTCCGTGAAAAATCCGAAAAATTACTCGATGATTATAAAATTGTGGTTATTTAAATGTTTTTTTTGTTGATATTATGGAAGATACTGGAGTTTTAGGGAAAAACGTTGTTGATGCGCTTCTTATTAATGTAAATAGCACATAATTGCGATTTGTCTGCGTTTTAAAACTTGTCAACGAGGTGTTGATTTGCTTCGAAAATTCATTCATAAAATGTGTAATTAATTATTTGGGTGGGGCAAATTAAATGCCGAAATGTATCGAACAATTTAGAATTGTCAAAATAGGCAGTTGCGATTTTAGAAACCGAAGATCGAGCTTTTTTTTAATATCGAGGGTAATTTAACATCGTTTTTAATAATTGAAAAAGTGTTAATCAGCTTGAAAGAATCATTCATAAGGTGTATGAAATTAGTTATTGGAGTGTAGCGATTGAATTATCGAAATGTGTAAAAAAATGTACAATTGTCGAAAATGCGATTATTATTTATCAAACCAAATGGCGCAAATTTTTTATAAGTGTCCCGTGTACTTTAACATTACTTTTCATCTATTAATATAAATGTTTACGTCATTGAAAGAGTGTTGATTATCTTAAAAAAATTATTTAGAAAATATATCAAATCAATGATTGGAGTGTATCGAATTCATCACTGGCATGTATTAAATAATTTAAAATTGTCAAAAAAAATCGGTTGCTATCCTAGAAACCAAACTGCAATTTTTTTAAATTTTCCTGTACAATTTAACGTTATTTGTTCTAACTAATTGAAAAAGTGTTCGTTGGCTTAAAACGTTCATTCGTATCGTCTAATTTACGAAATAGATTTAATAATTCAGAATCGTCAAAAACAGCGGTTGCTTTTATAAAAGCCGGAATTTAAAAATTTCGGAAATATTCCGTATAAAATAACACATTTTTTCATATATCAATATAATTTTTTGATTAATTAAAGAAGTATTTAGTAGCGTAAAAAATGCATTCATGAATTTTTGTGGTATCGAAGGTGTGTATCGAATTTGTCACCGAGATGTATGAAATAATTTGGAATTATAAAAAAATCGGTTGATATTTTAGGAATCAAACTGCAATTTTTTTTACAAATATCCCGTATAATTTAACGTTATTTGTTTAATCAATTAAAAAAGTGTTGGTTATCTTAAATCTTTCATTCGATAAATATATAAAATTAGTTATCGTAGTGAATCGAACTAATTTACGAAATTGATTAAATAATTCAGAATTGTCAAACAAAAGCGGTTGCTATAATTTTTTAAAAAATCGAAAATTCCGGAAATATTCCGCATGAACTTACATCTTTTTTCATATATAAATGTAATGATTTTTCCTAATCAAAGAAGTGTTTACTCCCGTAAAAAATGCATGTATAAAATGTGTCAAATAAATTATCGGAGTGTATCGCATTAATTACCGGACCGTATCAAACAATTTACAATTATCAAAAAAGACGATTGCTATTTTAAAAGCCAAACTTCAAATTTTTTTAAACTTCCGCCGCCACCCGTAAGGGTTGCAAAATTATTTAGGTATGCTCTGCATCATAGTCAGCCTCGAATTCCTCCAATCATTTTTTTTCACAGCAAATAAAACGTTTCGCCGAATTTTTTTGTCCTCTCCACTTCTGTACAACATTCCCAGACCCAAAAGACACTAAATATCCACCCCCGCTTATTGAAACTCAAATAAACGCGAAGAATGAATTGTGACGAATGAAAAATGAATTTCCCTACGCGAGACGTCAAAAAGCCGATGTGGTATAAAAGTAAATAAGCGCGGTGAGGACCAGGTTTCCGATGCGTCTTCATACGCCACTGGGTTCGTTCCCCACCTCGGAATTCGCAGAGTGCACCCTCTCTCTCCTGTCAACCCCTCTGAGACCGCGGTCCCGGACAACCTCGCCATCTCTCTCCCTCAGTTCGCGGCCTCATCATCGTTTCCCTTTCATGCCCTTGCGTACGTACGCGCGAGAATCTGACAGAGAGAAGGGCCTATCTGCTGCTCCGGTGGCTTTGGGGTTGGAGTGCATCGGGTCCTTCGATTACTCAGCATGCTTCTTGACGTACGTGAGTTCGTGGCGAGACTCACGTTGAGGGACTCCCTAAGAATCGGTGCTGCGCGAAAATTCTCTTCCCCGTTTCAAGCATTACGCTTAAGGTCCGGACCAGCCGAAAAGTAGCGATGTCTCTATATATCTAAAGCTCCTACCACCCCTATTGCCCTTTGCGTTTTCCTCCTTCACCCCCGCCCCCTTAGCGTTTTCCACCGCCACCCCCAGCCCCTGCGTTTTCCTCCGCCAACCCCCACCCACCCTTTGCCGTTTTCCACCCCCGACCCCACCTACCCTTTGCCTTTTCCTCCCCCACTCCCAGCCAACCGTGCGCTATACGCAGGCCAGCGTTTCCGCTCCGACTGGCTGTTGAATGCTTCGCGTGTATTGATCGTGCCCTGGAGCCGCGAGAACCGGAGGCTGCGTTTCTTCCTCGCTCGCCTGGCGGAGATGGAAGGACACGCGGCAGGGAGGGTGGAGAAGGAGAGAGAAAAGCAGGAGAAAAGCTCTATCAAACAAGGAGTAAAGAGAGGGGACTATCGCGATATGCTACTGTGGTATCTCGTTGTGCCAAGGGGGCCAAGGGCTGCCGGAACTTCGCGCGTGACGAGAGAGGACCATAACGTTCGCGGGGGTGTTCATCGCCATCCAGGTTTTCTCCTGATGCTCTCTTCTGCAGAAAGCTCTGGGGCAGAGAAGAGCAGCAGGAGGGATAGCGAGGGAGGGAGAGGCGCAGAGCTTACTCAATAAATCGCTACCACACAGCACTCATCCCGTCATAACATCATCCATGTCTCATGCCACTCAACCGTGCATCCCTTTTTGAACTCTTCTCTCGCTTGCTCTTCCATCTTCGTCCTGGAATCGACCATTCATTCGTGAATTTGACAGAACGACAGCGGCCTTTTCGACGACACGATCGGCACAATTGGCTGCTATTTTGGACGGGCTATGCAGAAAATGGATTCAGTCAATTTGTATATGTCATTTGAGTCGTGTCATATGCTGCTGTGAATACCGAACATGCGTATGTGGGCAATTTAGGATTTACTAGTAAGTACTAAAATTGTACTTGTAAATCTTAAAATTGTACTAGTTAATCTTAAAATTGTACTAGTAAATGTTACAATTGTACTAGTAAATCTTAAAATTGTATTAGTAAATCTTAAAATTGTATTAGTAAAGCGTAAAGGTATACTAGTTAATCTTAAAATGGACAAATGAAAAATGGTGTTTGCGTGAAACATTTTTTAGCCAAAGAAAAATACAAAAGACGTGGACGTATGAGAAACGTGTAATTATGTTGAGGGAACAGTCAATGTTTCTCGTCGTGTTAGAAAATGCATCAGTCCATTTGTATCTGTCATTCGAGTCTTGTCATATGCTCCTGTGAATACCGAATATACGTATGTGGGCAATTTTAAGATTTACTAGTAAAAATTCGTGCTATTAAATCTCAAAATTGTACTAGTAAATATTAAAATTGTACTAGTAAATCTTAAAATTGTAATAGTAAATCTTAAAATTGTACTGGAAAATCTTAAAATTATACTACTAAATCCTAAAATTGTACTGGTAAATTTTACAATGGAAGAGTGAAAAATGGTATTCGCGTAAAATATTTTTGAGCGAAAGAACAATACAAAAGACGTGGATAAATGAGAAACGTGTAATGATATTGAGGGAACAGTCAATGTTTCTCGTCGCGTTAGAAAATGGATCTGTCAATTTGTATCTGTCATTTGAGTCTTGTCATATGCTGCTGTGAATGCCGAACATACCTATGTGGGCAATTTTAAGATTTACAAGTAAAACTTAAAATTGTACTAGTGAATCTCAAAATTGTAATAGTAAATCTTAAAATTGTACTAGTAAATCTTAAAATTGTACTAGTAAATTTTTAAATTGTACTGGTAAATCTTAAAATGGAAAAATGAAAAATGGTATTTGCGTAAAATATTTTTTAGCGAAAGAAAAATACAAAAGACGTGGACGAATGAGAAACGTGTAATGATTTCGAGGGAACAGTCAATGTTTCTCGTCGCGTTATTAGCCTTTCGGTGGATGAAAAAAGATTTTCCGAGCGACCGCTAAACGTGTCGATAAATTTTTCCCATCGCCCTTCTTTTCCCTCCCTCTGACATTCTCTGTCGCACCAGTTAATCTCGATTTTTTATGGCTCTTCCTGCGCGAAAGATAGAGAGAGGTTATCATCCCCTTTTATGTTTGATTCACGGGTACGCCATCCGAGCGTGTTGATTTTCATCCAACGGTAACGAGAATGGCTCGTAAAATATCCTACGGACATAAAATACTTGTCAGAAATAAATGGAGGATTTTACATTTTTTTTCACTCAATCTTTTTATAAAACACTCCATGGTAACTTTCCACACGTTATGTTTTTATGTCTACGGTCCTGTTGATATTTTCGTACCGGGAGTATGCATGTATTAAGAAAGTTGTAAGGAGCAAAGTTTTGATCGATCGCGAGCTTCGGGTGGACCGAGAAGTGCCTACAATATGGGGAAAGATGATTTCCAAGACATTACGACTCTGAGGCCTCATAGTAGCCTATGGTCCCCATACTCAACATTGAGTGAGCGTAGTGCAGAGTCGTTAAAAGAATTAAGGGGCGTCCTCAAAAGAGACATGTCCTGATAGTCAACATTGCATGGATATAGTGGGCGCGAAATAACATGTCCCCACGCATGGGTATATTTGGTTAATGTATAATGCAGAAAATTTGATACGAAATTTATCCCTCTTACATTAACGTGCACCGCACACACACGCACGTACTACTCGAGTGTTGCGTTCCCAGACACAGTTTACCAGCCACTACTCACTCGTGTAACGTAGGTAATGAGAAACGTATATATTGATCAATGCCTGCGTGGCCAGGCTTAGCATTTCCCTCGGGAAATTGCGTATGCCTTGATGACGTTCAAAAAGAATGTGGCTTTGGATATTCACGTGGAAGGATAGACAGGCAAAATTTTGAAATATCCATGTGAACAAATAGAATGTGAGTTTCACCGTAGGAATTCGAGATTTTAAAACGTCAGTGGAAGAAAACGGGAAAACGAATGGCCTACGAATTGGACTTTGAAATTGTCGTGTGCTATTGAACTCTAGAATATTTTTTTAAGGTCTGACCTGTCGATACACTTGAGAAAATAGTGTCCTTATGAATAATTTTTGTTTAGTTTATTGAATGCGTGAGTAATGTTTGCTGGGATTCGTTTTCCCTTTCTACAACGAGATTTTATTGAACTATTTACGTCTAGAAATTTGAAGAGGGTTTTTTCAACCTGGTTGACACAAAATCTCGAGTTCTATGCATCCGATTGACTCCGAATTTGGTATGGAATATCAGTATATATTTCTCTGTCGTTCCTACCTCGGGCGGTGAGAAATTATTATTATTACTATTTAAAAAAAAATTAAATATAGAAAAAAATACGGCTAAATATTTTTTTTAGACAGTGGCGATGAAAAAGGATTTTTTTTGGTACTTGCCATACTGACATTCTTATTGCTGAAGAAAATTGGTTTTATTTCTGTTTAAGATAAATGGGAGCTTTGGAATCATGCCAACCGGCTTAAACCGTTTTTACGACCATAATTGGAGAAAAATTTTCAATTTTTATTTTTTGCGCAGGACTTTTTTCTTAAGTTCTTGAATCATCAATAAAAACCTTAAAATGGATAGGAAAAGTATATATATTTATCAACGGCGAAATTTAGGCCCTTAGACTATAATTCTTCCTTAAAAAAAAAAATAAGAGAAAATATCAGGTTTATTTGAGGGCGAAACAATCAATTGTTTACGATAGCTGTGTTTTTTCAGGGTGGTCTTATTCGTATTCGCTTTGCAAGGCGAGAAAATTGCCAATGTTGTTGAACATCGAGCGATGCCAAGAAGGCTCGAACACAGAGAAATTTAAATTGAAGTTAAATTGAAAAGTTCTTACCTCGAAATTTCATCGGCATTCTGGTGTGGCCGTTACGGGGAGTCGCGAAGATATCCACTCGGCTACCGTGCGGACGGACGACTGGCGAGAAACTTTGCCACCGACTGGTGTCTCTGGCAATTGTACTGCGCTGGAATGTTTCCATCAGGAGGAAGGAACGTCCGGAGCTGTGACTCGAATATCAATGGAAATGGCGCTCACTACTCGACGATTTCCCTCTCGACACGCTGCGCAAAGCGCAATCCGACAGACGTCGTCGAAGTTCGGTTCCGTCGAACCTGCGATTGCCTTATTCGGAAATACCGACGAAAAATACCGTTCATTCATCCATCAGCCTAAAAAGGAAGAAAGAAAAATTAGTAGCCCAAGAAGAAAGAAAATTGTAGTCGAAGAAGAAAAAAATTAGTAACCGAAAAAGGAACAAATTGTAGCCGAAGAAGAAAAAAAATTAGTAGCCGAAGAAGAAAAAATTAGTAACCGAAGAAGAAAAAAAATTAGTAGCCGAAGAAGAAAAAATCCGTCGCCGAAGAAGAAAAAAAATTAGTATCCAAAGAAGAAAAAATAGTAGCCGAAGAAGAAAAAAATTAGTAACCAAAGAAGAAAAAATTAGTAGCCGAAGAAGAAAAAAATTAGTAGTCGAGGTAGAAAAAAATTAGTAACCAAAGGAGAAAAAATTAGTAGCCGAACAAGAAAAAAATTAGTAACCAAAGAAGAAAAAATTAGTAGCCGAACAAGAAAAAATTAGTAGTCGAGGTAGAAAAAAATTAGTAGCCGAAGACGAAATAATTAGTAGCCGAAGAAGAAAAAAATAGTAGCCGAAGAATAAAAAAATTAGTAGCCGAAGAAGAAAAAATTAGTAGCCGAGGAAGACAAAAATCGGTAGGCAAATAGGATCGGGTGAGTTTTCAATTTTTCGTATCGCCAACGGTTCTCGATGCAAAACTGTTTCACGAATATATCGAGACGTGTATTTGCCCCACCGAATAAATATACAAGACGGTGGCAATAAAAGCTTTAACGACCGAGCTAATGTTATTGAGATGAGCTCGAAAGAGAGGGGTAAAGAGAGAGAAATTGTAGGGCGGAGCGGATTTCGAAACGAGAAATTGCATGCCGCCCCTTTTTACGGAATTTAGGTCCATTCGCCCTTGTTTTTTTTTCCACTGTCGTACTTTTTACTCGCGCTATCCTTCGAAAAATATCTCCCCCCCCCCACCCGCAAATTGAATAGCAATCGTAAGTTCGTCGTTAAGGAATTCTAAGTGCAGCCTTATAAAATACCGATTGGTTCTCCCTCCTCCCTCATTGTTCCATCTGTGTTGGAATTCTTTTTTTTTCCACCGGTCCGCAATCTTGGGAGGGAGCCAATTTTCTCATTCGCGGGGAAAGAGACTTTCCAAGTAGCAATGCGTACGCATATTCCATCGTATGTAGTTATCCTTAAGGCGGGAGACCACAGTGATAAGACAAAAAAAATCCATTTTCTTGCATTTTCTTAAAGTATACATGTTCAAGAATATGGGAAATATTTTCAAGTTACAAAATTGAAAATTAACCAAGTTACAGACGATTTCGTGAGAGCAGCAACGATTTACGTATACTAAAACTTTCAACCGCGTTTTTCTCGAAACGACTTTTCTCGACCTGGCTGGAATGAGAATTTTAGCTATAATTGTAGGATTCAAAATTTAAAAGAACCAACATTCCTGTAATTGCCGTATGTATCGTTGTTCGTAGCCTTTACTTTCTTTTAAATACAGCATTTTTTAGGCCCCTAAATATACGTAAAAATTTCTCCAAAATTACAATATTTTTGAACACTCGCCAGTTTGTGATTTTCTTTTCGAAAAAACGACTAGGGACAATGAGAACTATATTTATATAGATTGATTTACATAAATATATTTATGGAGATAAACTTTATGTAGATAAAATTTATATACATAACATTTTTTATTTTATTTCTTTCATAAAAATGTACACGAAATAAGTTCATTGTATGCTCAATAATAAACATTCTTTCCAAATTCCAATTAAATATTCTAATAGACAAAAAATCGAAAAAACGACCTTTTTTATCGGATATATTATTCAAAAACCACATTTTTCAAACTATTCGCAATCTGGTTTTCTGCCGTCCTTTTGTTTGGGACATCGTCGACCAGCCGTGACGTTCGAGAGATTCTCCTTTCGTGAAAATGATTTCAAGCGGATTCATTTTATTTTCGCAGCGAGCGAAGATTAACGGCTGGAGTTTTTTTTCGAAAGAATACCGAAAAGAATATTCGTTCCCGTTTTTTAGGTTTCTCGCGAAGCGGCACGAAAGCACGGAATATTTTTTAATCATAATTTATTTAAAGTCTGTCCGGAGCTTTTCCCGCCGCGGGACACACGTATTCATTTCGCGTACACTCGCGCATCCGAACTGCCGTCCATTCAAAAGAGGCACTCTGGCGTATACGAGAGCGTATACCGTGCTGTCCCATATTTCGCGGGCGCCATAATTTATTCAGCCGAAAAGCTTTCAACTAGAATTCACTCCGTAAATGTAAAGTCGTGCGGTCCCACGAACGACCGAGCCAAAATTGGTTTTGTCATTCTAACCAATCCTCGAGAGAAGAATTGCCACTCTTACGCAAATTCTGTACGAAATCGAAGGTTACTAATGATTTCTTCGCCATCGAACGAATTATTGATTATAAAAAATGAATAAAAACTTCATTCGTATACTAGTCTATTCGACAAAGATATTGATTTACATGTATCAGAAAGGAAAAATGGAAAAGAACATTTTTTTAGTGCTTAAGGTACACAGCTGATTAAAATACTTTGACAATTTTCTCAAAAAACCGGCGCTGTCTCGTTACGATAATATTAGGAACAATTTTATACTCTTAGATTCGACCTCAAGAAATTGATTTGATCAATTGATTTTGTCTATTTTATTCATAGAGTCAGCTGTTGACGCCATACTCGCTCGGTTTATCACGTATCGGCTTTCACGTTTGTTCACTCCATTATATTCTCGTCTGATAACTGGCGTCTCGATACCCGGTTACAGGCGCTCACATTCGAGAGACTCGCTCTGACGGCCAATCAAAAATTCATTCATTAATCAACAACGATGTACAGCCAGATCACCAACTCGTGTACACATCACGAAACGGACACACCGATTCTCGTAACGATTAATTTCGTACTAACTGATAATCTACTGCCTTCATTACCATAAATCATGTACGCGGAAAATAAAAAGCAACAAAAAGCCTTCCGCGATGAGCAGCCGACAAAGAATCGTTTGGTTTCATCAGCGGAAGTGAGAATGAAAGTAATCAAAAAAAGTTAATTTGAGAAACGTATGTTCTTGAATCAAAGAAACTAACGTTATTAATGGAGACAATTGCGTACTTTCTACAGGAATAAATTGTTGAGACTGATTTTTAGATCGCATTGTTACCTATGAGTGAATAGGTCAAATAGAGGTGAACTATGGCAACTTCATTGACATGGAAGATCGCCAAATGGGTCCACTAATGACGGTACTAATGGAATCTATTTAATTCTAGAAAACATCATATTGTCCTTTCTAAGCTTATTTACCAAAATACGTATAAATATGAATAAGTGTGTGAAATGATTCAAGGGGTTATGCTTGTGTGAAGTTTTCAAAAAATCGGCAGTCGCTTGAAGCAATTCAAATTGGAGAGGAAGTTCCAACGTATGGTGCAGGACTCGCAGATTGAAGATAAACTTATGATTATAACGATAAAAGTACTAAAAAATGTTTAATCCTGGGGTGACACACTCGGTCATTTTCACCCGTATGAATTTTAAATAAAATGCTGACTTTCCAAAAGTGGAAAATTTCCAATATTCTTTACAACAATTGATTTTTATATTTTCGGAATTTCCATTATGCTGACATATTGAGAAGTGTTAAAAGTGTATTTCTGATTGAAAAAAATCAAAACCGTCCGAACGATTTTTAATGGCAGGTGAACGAAGTACTATCCGGGTCAAATTGATCCAGTGTGTCAAAATCGTGGTCAAATATAAGTGTGTCAACGAACGGTTAAACGCGTTTTTCTCGAAACTATGTTTTTGAAGGCGTACACGATTTCTCAACATTTGATAAGCGGATTGACTTGAAATTTGGTACACTCATTCAGTGTAATAATAGTTTAGTCTTGACCGACATTTTTCTTCTTAACATTTTTTTTCTTCGGTTATCAACACTAACTATGTCATTCTTCTCCGAATAATCGAATACAAGTCAAACTTTCTTTTTAATGATTAAAACTCGATAACAAAAAAAGCTCAGTCAAGTCGTAGCCAATATTATTTATTTAAAGAAAAAACTCTTTTTTCGTATTCAAAAATCCAGTACACCGTTGATTCCCTCACGTTGAAAGCTCCTTCACGAGATTGTTTATAACTTCTTTAGTTATTAATATGTTCAAATGAAATTTGGCACACAACTTCGTTAATGTAAATACAAATAAGTGTCCAAATGATTATTCAAACTTACTTATTCCTCCAAAATAATTTTATTTCCCCATAACCCTGATTTTCGGGCCATCAAGGTAGCCTAACCCGTAAAAAAAAACAAACAGCTGAGAGTATGTATCTCATTGTTGTTCAAGGCTTATTTCGCGAAAATTACGTTAGAGAAAAATCGAGTGGGGGTCTTTGGCGTGGGGGCACCGAAGAAGGCGGAGGATCTTTTGATGCGATCGTGCAGAATGAATGACGGGATAGAGGATTCGAGAGTGGGCAGGTTGCACGGCAAGAGAGAGACAGAGAGATCTGTATATATCAGCGCAGCTTCCTAATACTTTTCCTCGATCTTTTGCCAGGGTTCTCCCGTGTATATATATATATATGTACAGAATCCGCGCGGGAATTGCGTTTCGAGGACGTTGACGCAGCTCCCGCGGGGCATTTTTGTGGACGCGAGGGACTCGGAGGTCGGACAGGCGAGAGAGCTTTTCTTTTTTTCTTCCTCCCTCTCTCTCTTTCTTCTCTCTCTCTATCTCTCTTTCTCAATTCGCCCGGGGTGAAAGTGCTTTCTCTCTTTTTCCTTCCCGCTGCTGCTTTTTTTTATCCTCCTCTCCTACTCATCCTCTTGCCACTTTTTTCTCGTCTCCTCTAGCTGCTGCGTTTTTTCCATTTCCTGTCGGCCCTCTGCCATCCGACGAGTTCTCCACTCCCGGCCACCCGCCCGCTCTCACACTTTCGTCCCATTTTCTCCGATCTCCCACCACTCTTGTCTTTTCCCTGGGCTCTTCAGTTTTTTCTTGAACCTTCCTGTCTCCGCGCTTTCCTCTTCGCTATATCGCTCCACCTCTGTTCCTCTTTCTTGATTTTCCTCTTCTCACTCACTCCATTGTACACCCAGCTATTCTCCTATCGGTCTATTCATCTACACAGTAGATGCTCGTCTTTTTCGTCTGTGTATATCTTTCTTTGCCCCCCCCCCTCTCTCTCTCACGCTCTCTCTGGGTCTTCCTTTTTTCCGGCTTCTATCTTAACAAATCCTCTTTCATCCATTTATTCTTTGTACCGTCTTCGAAGACGCGTAGATGATACGACAGAATCTCCCTCGCCAAGAGTGTCCGTGGACAGCGAAGAGCAGTCTCGTTTTATGGCAGATAGCGGCTATGAAAGTTTATACCCTTGATATTTCAGGACGAGCTTTAATACTTTTCGTACTCTCGAGGTGCTCCTGGTACCCAAGAATCGCTCGAAATAAGATTTTTTTTTTGCGAATTCTCCCTTCTCTTGAAAGTTCGGTAACTATTCGATGAAAAAAAAATCACGTGCAGAATGGTGGAGAGTTATATTTTTGCCAATTCTCACGCTAATTGGCACGGTGAGACAAAATGCCGTCACTGAGTTAAAAATATTCATGACAATCGCTACTGTATGAATATAAACGTTTCAGAAGCTTTGTTTCTATTTATGAAAACAAACAAAGCTGCGTGAGGAAGTAAATTTGAAAATAAGCAAGGCTTGGTAAATGACAACGAAACAAACGACGGATGAACCAACGAAAAAGCAAAATAAGTAATAAACAATCAACGAGGAAGCAAAATGACAAATAAAAAATCAATGAGGAAGCAAACAGACGAATCAGCAATCAATGAAGAAGTGGAATGACTAATAAACGATCAATGAGGAAGAAAAATGTCAAATAAGCACTCAATGACGAAGCATGATGACGATAAAACAAACGAGAAAGCAAAATGACAAATAAGAAATCAATGAGGATGAAAAATGACAAACCAATGAGGAAGAAAAATGACTAGTAACAATCAACGAGGAAGCAAAATGACAAATAAAAAATCAACGGGAAAGTCAAATGGCCAATAAACAATGAATGAGCACGCTAAATGACAAATAAAAAATCAACGAGGAAGCAAAGTGGCAAATAAAAAATCAATTAGTAAGAACATGACCAATAAGCAATCAATGAGGAAAAAAAATGACTAGTAACAATCAATAAGGAAGCAAAGCGACAAATAAACAACCAATGAGGAAACGAAATGACAAATGAACAAACGAGGAAGTAAAATGACTAATAAACAAAGCTCTACGAGAGTATAAAATTGACAATATTTAAATTCAATTGTTCGAATGACAAAAATATTCCTGCACTATAGGTGAGACCGGGGCAAAATGGTATAGCGGGGCATAATGGGACCGGGGCAAAATGGGACCGGGGCAAAACGGGTTTGGGGCAAAATGGAATAGTGAAAATCAACACTGCTGGAAAATACGTCATTGGGGCAAAACGGGACTGGGGCAAAATGGGACAGGAAAAATCGGAGACTGATTAATCGTAGTAATTTAACATTAAAGAAGACGACAATTTTTATTTGTTAACTCAATCGCTTAAACAATTATTATTATTTTTGACCTTACAACAACAGTTCGTGCTCGGCTCGTCAGGATTCGTTGAATTCAATAAATTTAAGTACTTCAACATTCAAAAAAATACTAATTTTTCATTTGTTATTAAAGTTTGTTAAACAATTACTTTTGATTCTGCGGTCAGAACTGTACCAAACTTGACGTAAATTGTTATTTGAGCCTTCTTATTCGATTGGTACAATTTCTTTGTCGTTATTAATTATTTAAATAATCAAGTCATTTTTATAATCTGACGCGTGCAATTTTTTTGTTTTTTTTTTTGTTTTTATCTTTCTTTGTTTTTTTTTTAATTTATTTTCTGCCAACTGCACGTTACTGATACTGATTTTCAAGCCATTGATGAAAATCTAACTCTTGTCAATTTTTACGTAAATTGTTTTATGAAACTAGGACCGCCGCTCCCCATGAAATCGACGGATATGTGTCGACAAATATATCGGTCAGTCCGTATTATCTGCGTATATGTGGACTTTAACGAACCACCAACACCATTTAGATTAGATTATGTTTCAACGACTCTTTCATAGAGCCGAAGCATGAATTTTTCTGTCATCCCATTTTGCCCCAAATTCAGCGGGCTGCGACACTTCATTTTTGTGTGTCCCATTTTGCCCCAATTTGATATTCCACTCCTCTCTGTCCCATTTTGCCCCGATCCCATTATGTCCCAGTGCCGTTTTGCCCCGGTACCGTTTTGCCCCGCTATACCATTTTGCCCCGGTCTCCCCTACACACAATATTAAGATTACCAAAAAATGTATCGTCGTAGCCCTGGAATAATAATTTCCCGTCGAATCGGACAGATTTCCCCGAATCATCTTGATACCTGTCCCACATGTGCACTCGTCTTTATTTATATTTCAAATTGTTTCCCGAGCTTCTTTAGTGAGATTGACGAGCGTTAAATTGGCCAGAGTTTGGGTGAAAATTTATGTGGTGCGAAAGTTTCGGAAGCTTCTTGTTCCGTGTGTAGTGTCGTTTCCTCTTGTTGGCTCGCGGGTAGGTGTGGGTGTGCGTGCGTGAGAGGTCTCCCGAGGAGGAAGAGCTTTTCTCGAGTCAAGAATTCATGGACGGTATAACGGAACCTCGCGTCGGATGGCACGCGTATATTCCCTCGTTCCAAACGGAAGTTCTCCAGGCGGCGTAACTGTGCGCTCGGGCGCGAAATGTTCGACGCTGGCACGTCCATCGGAATGTTTTCTATATGTGCTTGCTTTCGCGTGTGAGACTTTTATAAACACGTGCCCCAACGAACGTGACTCGAAAAACTTTCACCCTAATGCGTAATTCCACTGGAGAAAAAAACAAGTAGTGGAGAAACTAATGTGCAACGTGGGCGGTCTTCCATATTTATCGATGAAAATATATGAGGACTTGAATCATTGGCGAGAAGCTGATCAATTTTTCTTCTCGCTTTTTTTACTACGGAATGTGTGTCATCCTCTTTCTCCACCCCCCCCCCCCCCCCCTCTCCCTCTTTATCTCATTGCTCGAATATTTGCTTCTGGAAGACGCGACAGAACGGAGGGGAAAGGCGAGACGCGATCATTTGTCAGCGCAAAGTGGATGCGGACGCAAACACGTTATCGCGAACCCCTGAGGTAATCCATCTGATTGTCCCGCGAGTAAGACGTTTGTCGACTTGAATCAAGAATCTCGAGAAGAGACACAGTTATATTAGGAATGGTCCGAATCCTTAGAGATTCGTGGCAGACAAATCGACAAACTACAATAAGTTCCCGTCCTAAAATATAAATTAATTTTTTAATGGTATAATTAATATAGCCCATATACGTCAATGTATAATTAATTGCCTCATACCAATGAATAATTGATATTTCTCATGTACGTCAGTATATAATTAATAGCCTAATACGAACATATAATTTATATTTCTCGTATACCTCAATGTATAATTAATTTTGTAATGCAAATGTATAATTAATTTCCAGCATCTTATTACTGCAGAAGTTTGCCTCAATGTGCAGTACCGATCTAAAGTTCTCGATCACTTTCGGTAATTGTAAAAAAAAATGTCACGTAAATAGTTGCAAAATTATATTATAATAATGTAATTCACTTTATAGAGGTGTATTGTATCGTTGTAAAATAAGAAATAAAATGGATATTATTGTTCTTGGATAATTTTGCAACGACCCAAAGTGATCAAAAATTTTTGACCGTACACTGTTCGTTCCGATCATCACGAGGTGGTAAAAAAAATATGCAAGGCATCTTCGAATACTCAACAAATGAATAATATGCTCCATTGATTAATTATGACATTGAAGTTTGCATCGTTGGACAGCACCGAAAATCACTTCTTTTTAATTACTCAATTTTTCTCAGCCGATCTAGGGTATGAAAATCGCCGAAACGTTTCTACGTATTCTCCTTAGAAATTTACGACCTCAATTCGAAAAAGGCTTCGTTAATGATAAATGATGATAAAAAATGAAAAACAAACATAAAGATAAAATTTTCAAACATTAAAAATTACAAAGATATAGTTGCATTTCAACTATGCAAACTTCAACGTCACAATTAATTGATTGCTTGATTACTTTAACAAATGATTCATTCGGATAAACTGCTCAATAAAAAAGTACACACACGCGCGTTCCCTAAAATTTTATGACATTTAATGCAACTGCCCAATAAAAAAAAATACTCGTTCCGTTGAATCGCGTGAGTTTAAAACGACCTGCTTAATTTCCTCAAAACACACACGTGTCCCCTCACCGGAATTAATTACATTTCGACCCAGGACTTTGGCCCAAAGTGCGTCCATGTCAGGACGAAAAATTTCTCGGCATCCTAGTTTTGCTTATATTTATTTGGCAAAACGAGCGGCTGTAATTTTTCTTCGGGGCTCGTTCAAGCTTCACTCTCGCGCAGCGGCAATTCAATAAACGAGAAAATGTGTGGCGCAGTCCGTCCGCAGAGGCAGCGCGCGAGCATGATCGTACGATTTTAATTAAAAAAGTACATTTCGTAGGGGTTGGCTGGCGAAAGTCTGCGGCGGTGATGCTCGCAGAAAGCGGAGCAGGGGGTGGAGTTTGGTTTGACGGTGCAAAAAACGTGGGACTGTTACTGCTGGCCGGTGAAAAGCTCGTCGAGCGAAAGGAATATAGGATACACGGGAAAACATGAGAGCCATACTTATATATAGGCGGAGACATCGGGGGGGGGGGGGTGGTGATGGTGGTTGTGGCAGCTTTTGAGACGAGCGAGCGATGAAAGCTCCGAGGGTAGGACGGAGGCTGGATCGAGATCGCGAAAGCATGCTCTCGTCGTAGCGAACAAGGGAAGTGTGGGTTTTGCGAAGGGATGCGCGAGCGATAGAGGGAGATGGAAAATCGAGGGTGGCCGCGTCAAGGGGGAGGGTTGCACGATTCCATCTGCCAGCTTGTCATTCCAAAAGTACGATGTCGGGCTCGCGTCCGCTCGATCAATACCACTTGCAATCTAGATACAAAATGGCTGAAACTATATATATATATATATATCCAATAGCTTTTCAAACCCTGCGTCGATTTCAACCCCCTCTCCTCTTTCGTCAGCCTTCGTGAAGCCTGACAGCAGCATTTAAAAAAGAGAACTTCGGAAACATGCACGAGTCCATCTATCCGCGAATAAAAAAGGAATGCGTTATTCCGGTAGAAAGCGAAAAATCATCGTTAGCCAGTGCGAATCAAGGGCGTAATTTTTAGGGGTTGAACCTTTCCGTTCGGTCGATCACTAATGAAACCTTATGAGAAAGAAACCTCGCCTAGGATCCGATCAAAAGACTGTCAATCCTGAATGGACATTGGCCAGAAGTGGAATCTCCCTCCCCCCGAACTTTCAACCCCTTCCTCCCTAAGGGAAAGCGAGCGGTGGGGGGATGACTACGAACAGTTTTCCCTTTGCTGAGCTTACCGCCATCTCGTGAAATCCCACGGAACCCGGACAGTTCCGTCGCTCGACGAGGATGGCGCCTCTTGCTTCATCCCCTTCCCGTTCCACCCCTAACTGCACATTAGCGCCAATTACGCTGGCCACGAGCCAAGCTTATTCGCGCTTTTTAATATTTATACGCGAAATTACAGCCGTCGCGCGAAACGGCACTGCCATCGAAAATTCGCGAGCAACCGATTTTGGGAATCAATTAATTATGCATGACCTCGCCGGGCGCGCATTGATGCGATTTCGGTCCGACGGCGTCATCGGGGAAGGAGTAACGATTTTTCACTCCTCGCTGAGAGTCACGCCAAGTTACCTTTGGTTGTCCTGCGAAACGAAACAAAACTTCTTTTCGTCATTTTTTTTGGCGAGCTGGGCTGGATGTTTTTGCAATCACTTGCACAACGGACAATGACGTCACAAAAAGGGCAGACCGAAGCACTGCGGTGGGAAAAAAATAACTCGATAGTTTCTTTCTCTTTCGATGAAACACGATATACTTTGGGAAAGAGAAGCGTTGCAGAAGTGTTCGGTAGGCAGGACGCGGCACAACTAAACCTCCGACGAATCGTGCAATAAAGGGGATCATTTTGAATCTGTGTGAAGTGGGCCGAAATTTATGGTCCTGCCTCTGTCTTTTTCTCTTTCTCTCTCCCTCTCTCTCTCTCTCTCTCTCTTTCCCCCCTTTGTTGTACATCGAGAGCGGGCGAGCTTGGACCGTGGGGGCCGTGGCAGAGCTCCGGGGGCCGAGTCGCAGCCATTAACATCACGTTTGCCAAGAGGAACCGCACTTCGATTCAATTCCATAAATTTTCGGCCTAGCCAACACTGAATCAACGTCGAACTCGATATACACTGACCCGATGTTAAATTTTCTCAATGGCTCTCGCGAAATTTGTTGCGCGAGTAACAATTATTTTTGCACTGGAATTTCCAACATTCTTCGTTAATGGCTGCATTGGGAGCACGTCATTTTTTTATCCTGTGATTTCTTCTACAATTTTGTAGATAATTCGTCTCAGTCGTGATGTCACTTTTGTTGGCTTGGCTATGATTTTCTTGGCCCTTTGCGAATAGACACCACAATTTGGGCATTTTGATTCTCGAAAAAAAATTCTTTTCAATATGTATATATATTAAAAATAAATAAATGCAAATATAAATAAATATATGTAAATATATAATAGTAAAATATTTTTTTAAATAATTTTCTTCATTTTGCTGACCGTAAGTCGTGCGAAGATAATTGTAAATTGATCTGCTCGTGTATCGTGAATCAGGTCAGTGATCCATTGGATCATCGACGTTTATATTATTGAATGTTGAAACGAATTATGAGCGAATCGGAGTTTTAATAATAACGAGCTCACCCGGATGCGTCGGACGTTCTCGCGCGTTCCCGTCGAAATCACGAATGTGCAATGATGCCTCGTCGAAGGTCCCCAGGTGATGCTCCCCAGCGTTTCGACGTCCGAGGGGTAGCGTTCGCGGGGAAATGATTTATGACCACGAGGGGCCTTCAGGTAGGGCGCCATTCACGACTCCCCGTGCTCTATGCGCTCGTACGTGATGTGCTGCTGCACCATTTCGAACTCTCCTTCGACTGGGGCACACAGCAGCTTCTCCAGGCCGAGGCCAAAAACTGCTCGTCCTCGTCCTCGAGTGACTGAATCATCTCAGTATGTGGATATCGAGCATCCGGACCAGATGCGATTGAATTTATACTTCACTAGTCGTTATCCAATTTCTCATGCAAGACCTTTTTTGATTCCTGATTGATGTAAACTTATAAGAAATATATGTTAAAATTCTGTGCGTTCGAGGATCATCATTTCGGGATATCTCAGTATTTTGGTAATGTAATTCAAAGTTAAAAAATTGCAAGTTTTCTGGTGATGGCATTCCTTGCGACCATGATAGCGTATGTTGAAATTTCTATAGCTCTGTATGTTTTTTTTTACATTTTGCGTATTCGTGGTCTCCTATCTAAATCGAGAAGGTCCGAAATCTTTGAAACTATTGGTGACGCCGAAATGTGTCTCAGAGAGCACTTAAAAAGTTTCGAGGTACATTGGAACTTCATATATTTTAATGCGCCAATCAATGCAGCTTGTCATTCCCTACAAAAAAGTGCATCGTGTATTGTGTGTAAAAAATATACGCTTTCCGAAAAAGAAGAACTGATTTTTATGTACCTTCTGGGAGTCTGTATAATATACTCGTACCAGATAACAGGCCACCTGAAACCATTCAACTTTTGTCTGAAATATTATTCACTGTCAAGGATAGTTTTAATGATATTCGAGTTTAAACATTTGAATGGAACACCCGATATATTGACTATATATATTCGAACGCTTTTCGTCAAAACTAGTTTTTAGTGGGTAAAACGCAGTTCAAAAGATTGAAACTGTAACACACCTATATATAGGTGTGTTACAGTTTCAATCTTTTGAACTGCGCTTTACCCACAAAAAACTAGTTTTGACGGAAAGCGTTCGTTACAACTAGGTTTTCCTAGCGAAAACTAGAATTTATGTGTAGAAACCCCAACAACTCGAAACTTTGACCTTATTCGGAAACAGTTTTCACCGATTTATTTTGTTATTACTAGTTTCGCCTAGCTAGGACGAGATTGTTTAGGTTATTTGAGTTTTTTGATTGCTTGGGTTGGTTTAAGTATGTTTGCAACCCGGCGAGTTTTGACTAACAAACAAATCTTTTCATCAGTAAATTCTCGATTTTACTAGGAAAAACTACTTGTATTGAAGGCATTCAGTAAGAACTTTTTTTACTAAAAAAAACTAGTTGTAGCGAAAGTGTTCAGTAAGAACTAGTTTTTACTAGGAAAACTTGTTGTAACAAAGGCGTTCACTAAGAACAAGTTTTTGCTAGGAAAAAAATATTAGTAACGGACGTGTTGAGTAAGAACTAGTTTTTCGTAGGAAAAGGTAGCTGTGACGAAGACGTTCAATAAGAACGAGCTTTTAGTAGGAAAAAGTAGCTATGACGAAAGTGCTCAGTAAAAACTAGCCTGTAGTAGAAAAAACCCGCTGTGACGAAGGCGTTCAGTAAGAACTAGTTTTTACTAGGAAAACTAGTTGTAACGAAGGCGTTGGCTAAGAACTAGTTTTCACTAGAAAAAACTAGTTTGAACGAAGGCGTTCATTAAGAACCAGTTTTAAGTAGGAAAACCTAGTTGTGACGAAAGCGTTCAGTATGAACTAGTTTTTACTAATTATAAGGAAAACTAGCTGTAACGGAGGAGTTCAATAAGAACTAGTTTTTACCAGAAAAAAATTATTTGTTACGGAAGCATTCAGTCAGAACTAGTTTATACTAGGATAAAATAGCTGTGACGAAGCCGTTCACTGAGAACTAGTTTTTACCAGGAAAAACTAATTCTTACCAAACGCCTTCGTTACAAGTAGCTTTCACTAGGCAAAACGCGTTTATATTGAAAACAGATTTTAACTATGACATATTTACATATACATTAGACGTATCTGAATAATTCCAATTTTTTGAAAATACTGCGCAAAAATATTTACGCTCAATAAAAAGTTCCTGTGCTAATGACCCTTATAATGCCAATGTCCCCGTATTTATCATTAATAACAAACAAAGCCAGCCCCATTTTTTCCAAAAAAACGAGCTCCAAAGATCGCCAATGCACAATCTCTTGGCGTTTCATTCATTCGCACAAGTAATGTTTTTATTCAAACGTACGAACCAAAGTGCCAATAGCCCCCTTGTTCTACCCCATACACTGAGCATCGATGAAGTTTTTCTTGAGTAAAATTTTTGCGTACTGGTAGCACGTGTTGAGGCGAAATGACGAGTGAAGACGGGACGGGACGTAAATAAAATAGAATCGGAAAGGGCTCGGAGGAGAAAAGTAAAGGGAAGATATAGAGGCGATACAAAGCGATTGGAAGAATCGTAGAGAAGCGGAAGGGATGGTAAGAGAGCGTGTGCGTGGAGTCAAGGAATATAGCCAGCGGCAGCAACAGCCGCTGTATCCCCGAAACGATCATCAATCATCAAGACCGAGACAATCGAATAGCGCGCCCAACCGGCGAACAGCTGTCGCTTCGTTGCGCCCAAACCGGTCCGCTTTGCACGACTGCTACCGAAAAACGAGGCGCATTCACAAAAATCGCGCGATAGCCACGAAATTGCTCTTTCTCATGACGATAAGATTCTTCGCCTCTGTGTGGTTTTAAGGGGCTACATCTACCCACAGGCCCGAATAAAATGGCCAAATTTCTAATTGTTTTCCTGGGAAACGGTTGGAGAAAAAAGCATTTTTTTAAATGCAATGGTACATATATTGACAGCCTTTAAAAAAATCACCAAAAAATCAGAAGAACATAATAGTCAGATGATGAATCTTTTTCGCGACGTTTGGCGGTGGACATTCTCCAGCTCAAACGGTCTATCCGAAATTTCAAAACCAAATGGCTTATTCAAGTTAACAATAAATACGAGTCGTTGACGATCGCCAATTTTGAAAGTCATTTTTTTTAACCATGCGCCGACGAATTGAAACTCGAGCATGCAAAATCGATGCTAAATGTCGTTATTTTTACGTAACTATTAAAAAATGAAGATCTATTTTTAAAAAGTAAGATCGTCAACGACCTTTAAATGTTGCTCGCCGTATCTCCTGCAAATTTGGAGACAATCCATCAAGTGGTTTTTGAAATATCGTGTCCACCTACTTTAAAAACAGTATCATCTACCAGTGGCAATGTTTTTGATATTTTTCGGTATTTTTTGGCGATTTTTCAAAATGACTCTGAACATATGTACCTTCGTATTGGAAACAAATGCGTTCCTTCTTCATGAACCGTTGCCCGGAAAAAAAAATCGGAGTTTGGCCATTTCTTTCGAACTCCCAGGTAGATGTAGCCCCTTGGAGATCGCTCGATATTTCCACATCAATTTCGCGATATTTGAAAAGAAAATTCCCTCCTCCGGTAGGAAAAAATCAGGCGTGCTCGAAAAAAAATTGGAAATTTCGGAAAGATTATTTTTCGGAATTGCATTTGGGCGAATGACCGATCGATCGTTTCTCAACACGTCAGACGATAAATTGCCACCGAGGGAGTTTCATCCGCAGCAACGTTTCGGAAAAATCTGCTGACGTATTCATGGCTGAGGAGAATTGGACCATGCCAATGACTGTACCGTGCCTGAGATATGGAATATTTATACGCTCGTGTATTCGAGAACGCGCGTTGGCTGAGCGTATACACAGAGACGTATAAAAAAAACGACGTCGATCCTCCTCACATGACGTGTCGCATCATATCACAGAGTTTCACACAGCATCCCTCCGAGGGCGTCAAAACTCCTTCAAGCCTCGCTCCCCTCGCTCTTACGGCCAAACGCTTCGGCATAACTCGCCACGGCTCCCTTTCATAAATAACCTTCATATTGCGAAAAGAAAAAAAATACACAATTTCAATATTACATCCGATATATGGGTATATATTTCGCGATATTACCTAGAAGTTTGATAGATAGACGCGGGCGTTATTGTCTTTAGAAATGGATAACCATTTGTTTGGGAAGAAAAATGCAAGCTTCGAGTACGCTTGCAGAGTAGATAGTTTCCATCCAGGATGAACGTGTCCGACAACGTGGAACGAAAATTCCAAACGACTATGTGCCACCTTTTGCATTGAGGATGCCTAGTCGTTGAAGTCGAAAAATCACTTTTTTCGAAAAACAGAATTTTTCGACAGTGTATCTTATAAATGTTCCCTGAAAATTTCAAGGTGTCCGGATCAAAATTGACAGATTTATAAGCTGCTATGTCGAGGCCCGTCAGAACGCTCGAAGCGTCGTTCAAAACTTCAAACGCTTTTTTCTCGAAAGTACTTTTTCGCAGTCGGTGAGCAAAATATCTCAAATACGACTGCATCGATCTTGCTGAAATTCTTAGAGCTTTGTCTAGATTTAAAAAATATAATATCTCATGGAAAGTTTTTTTGTGATGTATACTTTCGATTTGATGAACGAAAAAAGCCCATTTTTTCGCAACAATCAAGAACTACTTTGAATGCGCGGCGTTTTATTAAATCAGATATTTCGGAAATTCCTTCCATAAATGATGGGATAGAAAAATATACTAACGAAAACTGTTTGATTTTTGTATATTAGATCATCTGGTTCAGAAGGGCTCGCCGCAAAAACGTTATGAAAACGTAGGGTGCTTTTGAAACATGGGCTTTAAATCGATTATAAGTAAATATTTTTACCCAACACAATTACAGAGTGTTCTTCAGATGATACTTTTACAAATATCTAATTTTTGTAGGAATGTATGATTGTGTTTTACTATTTAAAAAAAAAATAAAAAAATGAGCTGTTTTTGACTGTTACAATTAATAACGAGTGGATGGACAAACGTTGGAACGTGAAAGACGCTTATGAAAATCCATGAGGAAGCGCGGTAGGAGTGAAAGTTCAAATATCGCGTCAAGTGTAAGGAAAAACTAATATTTGGGTAGGTATGTGTGCGCGGGTTGTAGGAGCGCCAGAAATGGAAATGCGTAAGAGCAACGAGGCCTGGAATCATATTAATAACGTGCCTCCCTCCCCCCTCTCTCTCTGTCCCCCTCTCTCAGTTTCTTTCCTTTTTCGCAATCCTCTACCCTCGACGCTTTTGGCTTAATTAAATTTCCGAGAATTTTATATTACGCTTCGTGTTTTCAACCTGTCAGATCTCGTCTCCCGTCCGAATTTCGGTGAATGAAATTCAGGCCTCTCGGAGAAGGTCAGGTAAAAAGCGATTTTGTTACGCCTTGGGAAAAATGGGGACACGATTGATCGTTATTCGTAATTAAATGCTGGACGGATATTTTTGTTACAATTATTTGAATTTGGAGGACAAGCCTGATATCTGCCGCATCGGGAGGGACAAGATTCGTCGACGAGTACGAATCTTTTCCCTCGCATCGAACGTCGGCAAAAGACGTCTCTGCAACCACCGAGGACTGCCGCATTATCCTCCGCTCCTTCGTGGCCAGACTTTTGCAGTTGTAGCATTGAACGATAGGTAGCGCTCGCAGAGGCAAATTTTTCATTCGTCAAAGAAAATCCAAATCCTTTCCTAACCGAATAAAATCGTTTTGATTATTGTTATCGTAATTTTTTATCGATGTTTATGTTATATCTACATTTTTATCTACCGTCATTTTTATTCGTAGTAGCGAGATCACTTTTTTATCACATTTATTTTTACTAAATAATAAGAACCATTTAGGCCATTTCTCTATGTTAATCGTATATAAATAAATGTTCTTCATGAAATTAGGTAAATTTGTTTTACAAAGAAACAACCCGTGAGCAGAAAGGAAAGAATGACCAATAAATAGCGAAGGCGAGGAAAAAACTTCATGCCACTTTCCAAATGACTGTCAAGATGAGGTCCGATAGTTTTCCATATGACGTTTGGCGGCAAATACAATTTTCTCGAGGAGTCGAAATTGCTTTGCTCCGGGGCAAGATAATATTTTCAAAATATTCGTATACCCTAGACAGTGAACTTGGAGAGATTACATCACTAATGACACTCATAATTCTTGTCGCATGGGACTAATGTTCATTCCTCAGTTGTTTTTTTTTCATTGAACAATTGGTGGCTTCGGCAATTCTATTTTTAAAAAATGAGTGTTTTTATTTAGTACAGCGTAATAATGTAAAACTCAATCGAAGAAAATCCTCACTCTCCAGGAATGAAAAAATCGACAACTTTAGAACAAACAGCAAGGGTGGTTTCTAATTTTTTGAGGGGAGAATGCCACTGGAACGTGCCAAAAAAAGGTTGTTTTTCCGTACTTTTTTCGTCTAGTAGATTATTTATTGGGAAGCATACACTGAACTCATTTCATATAATTTATTATTTCCAAAAATACAAATTTATAACTTTATTGAGGTATGTGATCGTTTGTCTGAAAAATACAAATAAAAGACTTTTATAATCTTTATAAATAAAGGTCTCATTGTACGGAGCCGTTTTTCGAGAAAAAAAAATCACAAAATAGCGGGAGTTAAAAAAAGGGTAATTTTGGCAAAATTTTTACTTATATTCGAGAGCTTGGGAAATACCAAATCAAAAAACGTCTACATACAACGATAGCTACTGGAATTACGGAAATTTTGGTTTTTTTCGATTAAAAATCAAACAACCCAATCGAATTGAATGCTCTCACTAGATCGCCTGTAACTTGGTCAATGTTCAGTATTTTAACTAGAACATTTTTTTCACGTATTCTTCAATACGGATACTTTAAAAAAAAAACAACGATTTTTTTACCCGTCGCATTGGCGTCCCTCAATTCCATAGTGAAGATCCTATCTCTTCTAAACGAATATTAGCGAGTTCCGACGAGCGCACTGTCTTGCGCACTCCGATTTGTTATCTAGGTGAGTGGGTACGCGAAGTCACTAAAGAGAGCTCATAATATCACTCGTTACTCGTTATAGCAGTCGGAAATGAGTCAAAACTTTCGGTCTCCAGGACTCGGCCATTTCAAGGGAAGAAACTACGTGATAATCCCGACGGGGGAAGATTGGTATCCTCAGTGGCAAGATTTTCCTTCGCCATATGTGCAATTTGTGGCGAGTGCACGATGTACTTCGAAAAATACGCCGATTTGGCAAAGTGAGATCGATGCTGTGGAAAAAAAATACAGAGGCCTAATTATAATGTGTTCTCGCGAAAGGGCGGTATATGTGTCGAATAAAAGGGACACCGGGGACCATTTATTTATGCATCTCTCTCGCTCTCTCTATCTCTCTCTCTAGACCGAGCACGGACGATCCTGCCCCTCGCCAGGAGGGGAGGGATCCCGGCCACATTTCGATCGATCTGGTGCGCCACGTGTTGGCACCGGTGACGTGCAAAAAATATTATATTCCCGGGGAAGAGACCCGAATTACAGGGCTCACGGGTCTCCGCGCGCTTCTTCGTACCCGAGATTTGCATTGGACTAACATTTCCCACTCTCGCATCCCGTCTGTACTGCAGAATATATATACCTACGTATATACGTCTATACGTTTATAGATCGTATATTATTGTACATTGTACGCAATCGGATGTATCCCCGAAACCGTGGAACTTGCAGCCTGAATTATGTTTTACCGCGCTGTGCTCTCAGAAATGCACCAATCACATGAATTGAAGAAAATGAACATTTTTTATCTCGGTCGTGATTTATTAATTACGAAAATCTCGTATGCAAAAATGATAGCAGTGTTGGCTACTTCAATATTTTCGCTTTTTACTGTTTTTGCATAAATGCTTATTTTGTCATTTTTTTCCACGAAGCTTTGCAACCTAGCACTATGAACATTTTCTGCTCGTGGAAAAAAAAACAATACATACTTGGTACATTCTTTTTGTACCAACGTTTGAAATTTTTTCCTTGACTACACAAACCAAAAAGGAAATGAACTAAAATGTAAGGGTGCATTAGCCGAAACAACGAAAATCTCGTATGCAAAAATGATAGCAGTGTTTGCTGCTTGAATATCTTTGCTTTTTACTGTTTTTGTGTAGATGCTTATTTTGTAAAATCTAGTTAGAGAGACCTGCAACTATTGTTGTCTAATTTTTCTGCTTGTATAGAAGGAACAATATGTACTCGGTAAATATTGTTTTTTGCGAGTAAAAACGATATACATTTCTCTTCCACGTCTAAATAACCCGGAAATGAAATAAACTCAAATAGAAGGCTGCATAAGCCGAAATTAATTAAATTTCGTATGAAAAAATTGTGGCAGTGCTTATACTACCTAAATATATTTGCTTTTGGTTGATTGTGTGTACATTCTTATCTTTTAGTATATTTTCAAAAAGGTCTTCAACTACGGCTATAAAATGTTTTTACTTGTGTAGAAAAAACACGATATGCTTGGTAAATATTGTTTTTCGTTAGTACAAACGATATACAATTTTCTTCCGTGGCTATATAAACCAAAAGAAAAAGAAACGAAAATCAGAAAAATAAACTAAAAAAATGACTCCAAAAAAATCAGAAAAATGATTTGCCGTTACTGAAACTTTTAGTCTCGCCTCTTTTCGACAACTGGACAGACACGGAAGGCCCATAGTTCAATTGTCTTGTGACTGTTGGAAGAAGAAACACTATTTCATTTGGTGGCCATAATTTTGGACGTCTAATCGAGTCATCGAACCGTTGGCGGCCGGTTTCCAGCAATTTTTTGTGATATTTTATTGAGAGGCACAAAATACACGATGTAGAAGTACCCAGAGACTTTCCTTGAGGGTGGCTTGAAGAGGAAAAGAGAATTTTGGCATTGTCGCCCTTGTCTCTCGGCTATACGAGAGACAGGGCGAGAGCAGCGTGAGAAGCCACACAGCCATCTTGAATGATGTATGGCGTCGGTTACGAGGTCGACTGAGCGGCCATCACTCAACGGCGGCACACGTAGTGAAGGTTTCAGACGTGTTCTACCATCGAGCTTTTGGAACAACGCACGAGTCACACTCCTCTCCCACCCCTCCCCCTCTCACTCTCGCTTCCTCTCTCTCTTTTGTCCCGTACACCGATTTGATAATCCTTTTTTCAAGGACTTTATATTTTATAATTTTCTTAAGGGCGGGGTAAAGTTAATTCGGCGAAAAAAAGGCATGTTTTTAAGATTTTTTTTGGCGTAACGACTAGTGCTCGTTTATTGAAAAATTTACATATAATAAAGTAACATTTGAACAACATTCTCCTAAATTTGCATTGCAAAATATTCAAAATTGAGTGAGTGAAAATTAAACCCCGGAGGGGCCTCGAAAAAAAGTTGGTTTGCGGTGTGCACCATAACTTGCAACAGAATCATTTGAAACAAAAAAATCAAAATGCATTTGTTAAAGGAGATGTTTCTCGAGGTAATGACGGGAGGATTTTTTTTTTTCGATTTTTCGTAGCACTTGGGAGCCAAAAACCCGATTTTCGCTCAAAAAAATCGGCTAATTTCTTGTCGAAAAATTAGTAATTATTTTAAAAAACAAAAAAGCTGTCGACAATACCTGGTGAATAATGTGAAGAAGTACTGTGCAAAATTGCAAAGCGATTGGTCCAGTAGATTTTGAGTTATCGTGCACACGGACTTCAAATATGATAAGTCTCAGAAAAACGGTTTGAAAAACGCAGAAGAGTTTGGTCGCTTAGCGCTCATTGCACATAAGTTTGAGAACACTTCTCGATTGCATAAAAATCTGAGAAAATTCATGCATATTAAAGGGACTCAAAAGATTAATTTTGCATAATAATAATTCCAAAATGTTATTAACAAAATGATGAAAAAAAAAATTAGTCAACAAATTTCCCCGCAACCCAATTTTCCCGCAAACCCGGCATGGAGCAATAGACGCTCAAATACTCATAACTTCGTCAATTTTACTCCGATCGACTTGAAATTTTAACACAATATTCTTGATATATTATGCATTCATTAAAAAAAAAAATTTTAATGAAAAAAAAAATTTTAATACTTTACCCCGCCCTTAACAAACGAAAGAGCTTATGTTGCAAAGAATAAAATGATACTACGAATGCAGCGAGACTTGTTCTGGACTTTTGAAAAATCCATAAAAAGGCACTGGGCGTATTTATTTTTTCGAAATATCCAAGAATTTGGTTTTGCTGTCCAGGTGCCTGCAGAATTTACGACTCTGCGATTATTCGGGTCGAGCAATGCATAAATGTCGAGCATTGCGACCACCTTTCCCTTTTAAACTTTTAATTCTTATATACTTGCTCCATGCGCCAAGCCGAGATCCGGTTCAGCATGAGCCACAGAGTCTTTTGTTCGCTCCCTTTCTTCCACCCGCGGGGAAGGTACGCAAAGGTGCCCAATAATCGGCAATACCTCTGACCTTTTTTCTAACTCGTGCCTCACAACGGATTGTCGACCCAAGTGTCCACACGACTATTGCACGCTATTCATAGCCGCGTTTGCTCCCGAAATAGAAATCACGAAAATCCCGTGGTTGCGCGCAAATACGGGGGGCAATAAAAATTGACCTCACTCCATTCGGCCTGCGCTTCTGTCGCGAATCATAAAATCGAGCTATTGACGAAAAAAAATGTCTTCGAGCTATTGACGAAAAAAAAAGATTAATGACGTTTCGAAATATTTTTTTATAGTTGCCATCAAGTTTGTTTGAGTAAGAAGCAACGTTATTTTGAAAATTTGGATATGGGTAACAAGTTCGAAAAAATGTCGAATGTCTTATAGAAAATAAATGTCATTCTTATGCACCATTTCTCTGGAATAAAAATTTGAACAAGTGACGTTGAGAATAATTTTTCCAAAGTGTTGTTTCAGAAGAATTATATGGAAGAAATTGATATCATTTTTTTCGCTTTAAGACAGCATTTGTCGTTCTTTTGAATTTGTCAAGCTATGTACGACAAAAAACTTCTTCGAATTTATCTCGCTCTAGAAGATGAATTATGAAAGTTCCGAAAGATTTTTTCACAGTTGCAATAAACTTTGTTTATGTAAGAAAACAACGTTATTTTGTAAAAACCGGAACAATAATAAATGGCGAATATTGTCTTATGGAAGAAGAAAATTCAAATCTTATGCACCGTTTCTTCAAAAGAACAGTTTAGAAAAATTACGTTAAAAATGATTTTTCCGAAGTGTTATTCTGGATGAATTGTATATAAGAACCAATATAATTTTTTTTTCTATCGGTCAGTATTAAACCTTTTTTCCAATTTGTAGCAAATCAAACCACGTACGAAAAAAAAAACAACTTCGAATTTATCGTGTATAACGGACGAACAATAAAAGTTTCGAAATATTTTTTCATAGTTACAATAAAGTTGTCTAAATAACAAAAAAAAAACATTAATATAGTAAAACTGGTAATAGTTGACAAGTTCGAAAAAAATGGCAAATATTGTCTTATGGAAAAAAAAAATATTTTGATGTATCATTTCTCCAAAACAACACTTGGGGAAAATTATCCTTAATGTGATACTTCCGAAGAGCTTTGATTGAAATTTCCAACCATTCCAAAAATGAAAATAAATGTTTCCTTCTATAAAACAGTATTTGCGGTTTATTCGCGCTAGTTAACCTTTTCCACTTAAAAAAAATTATTATTTCCTCAACAGCGATTCAACAAATTTACAATGACGAAAATAATAATTTCTCGCTTCGTCATTTGGTTTTCGTATGGCCAACTGTCGAAGTATTAAGTATGTTGAGTCCCAAATCGCAAATGATGATAAAATTCTGAAAATTTGGTATGTTTTTGTATGAAGTATTTCAGAGGTCGTGTAAAAATTTCACGACAATTAGGAAGCTCGTTATTGAACAATTAACATTCACAAATTAAATGTTGTTTTATGGAAACTGATGTAACTTTGCAATAAGTTTTTTTTTTGACCTCTCAATTTTATAATATCTACAATATACTGAAAGCAACGGAAACAAAACGAAGTTTATTGATAAATTTTTTTTTATTTCTTTTAAAAATTGTTCTTAACAAAATGTTAATTTTTTAATAACGAGCTTCCTAATCGTCGTGAAATTTTAACACGACCTCTTAAATACTTCATACAAAAACATACCAAATTTTCGGAATTTCATTATCATTTTTTATTTCAACCCTTAAGGAGGTTGAGGTAATGATGATAGAATTCTGAAATTTTGGTATGTTTTTACATGAAGTATTCAGGAGGTCGTGTAAAAATTTCATGACGATTAAGAAGCTATTTATTGAACAATTAACATTAACATGTTTCATAGGGACTCAACATCCTTAAGAGATAAAATTCACCTGCCTAAATGAATATTATAAGCATATTGCATAAGTGCTATGTGATAAGGGGAGAAAATCGACGTAAGCGTTGCTGCATGTGCCGCCAGTTTGCCGTCAATGACAGAAAGCCTCCAATCAATAACCGCATCGGCTTTATGTACACACACGTACACATCGCTCTTCGCACGCAAGTTCCTCTTCCCGTTTGGCCTCCTTTTAGCCTCCCCCGTGAGCTTTCCCCCCATGTACAAAGCGCCGACTGCTGGCGAGCGAAAGAACGTACTGTCACCTCGAGCTTTCGGTTCGTGTGTGCGTTGCGCCCTTTTGTTTATCGGATGTCGATTTATGCGGCAGTTGCACCAGCAGGAGCATATCCGACTCGTCGATGGGCTAAATCCACCCACTCTCTCCCCCTCGCTAAAGCACTGAGGCCGTATTTAATATGCAATACTCCATTTACCCCATTGGAATATCCCAGCGCAAGTCCCACCCTCAGTTACATACACCCACTCGACGGAGCTTCGCGACCCACATTTTTCAGCCACACTTCATCCCCAGCTCGAGTATGACTATATTGTTTAGGCACATATATTTATGCGCGCATCATACCCATATCGGTGTATCGCGCTGAAGCTTCCTCGCACCCTCTTCGCATATATATTTGGTCTCAAAAAATTTCAAGGGCTCCGTAAAGGACTCGCGAAAGGACGGGGATTTAGGTTCGATCTGAAAATGATTAGAAACTCTTATGTAGCGAATAAAATCCCTGCACGTTTTCAGTGACGAAGGGCGAAACATTTTTGGAAAAGGACGATGATGTCTCGCGTATCTTGGCGAAGCGAGGATGATGAGAAATCTTCGTTTTTCGGCAAGGGTAATTCGTAGGGGCATTAGGCAGTGACAGGCGTGGGCCAAAGACACTTTGGGGTGATCCACAAATCTTGGAAATAAATTAGAATAATTTAGATCTGAGAATATTGGAAAAATTTGAATAAAACTGAATCGAAGGATCTTAGATATGAATTGAATCAAATTATGTCGAAGAATCTTGGAAATAAATTGAATATAATTGAATCGAAGAATCTTGGGAATAAAGTGAATTTAATTGAATCGAAGAATCTTGAGAAAAAATTGAATGAAACGGAATCGAAGAATCTTGGGAAAAATTGAATTAAATTATATCGAAGAAAGTTGGAAAAAATTGAAGTGAATTGAATCGAAAAATCTCGGAAATAATTTTAATCAAATAAATAAAAGAATGTTGACAGTAAATTTAATTAAATAAAACCGAAGAATTCCGGAAACCATTTAATATACTTCATTTAGTGCTATCAAAATTATTCCAATCAAATAAATATAGTACTAAGCAGGACAGGATATATCAAAGCAATGCAATGATTAAAAATATTCAAATATCACCCAGTAGGATAATTTCTTTCGTATTCCAATTAATTTCCATCCGGTGGAATAAAAGTCTCACTGATGATGAGTAGAGGGCAGCAGTCACAGGGCGGCTGGGTACAAGAACTCCGCGGTCCCCGTTGAACGCGCATTATACGAGCAATGGCGATTAATTAGACTCAATAACAATTATTCGAGAAGAATTGCAATTATACCAAGGGATGCGCGCTGGTGGATCCTCACCAACTCATTTGAGCTGTAGATGTAGGTACATAGCCGTGTGCACCTATGGGGATCGAAATTTTAGCGCAGAACTTTTGTGGGTTGTTGCCTCGTTGGAGAGGAACGTCGCGATACGCGTTGCCTTCATTCGCGTGGAAGAAAACAGAGTTACGGAAAACAAGAGGATGGTTAAGGATGTTGAGTCCCTATGAAACATGTTAATGTTAATTGTTCAATAAATAGCTTCTTAATCGTCATGAAATTTTTACACGACCTCCTGAATACTTCATGTAAAAACATACCAAATTTTCAGAATTCTATCATCATTACTTCAACCTCCTTAAGGGTTGAAATAAAAAATGATAAGAAAATTCTGAAAATTTGGTATGTTTTTGTATGAAGTATTTAAGAGGTCGTGTTAAAATTTCACGACGATTAGGAAGCTCGTTATTAAAAAATTAACATTTTGTTAAGAACAATTTTTAAAAGAAATAAAAAAAAATTTATCAATAAACTTCGTTTTGTTTCCGTTGCTTTCAGTATATTGTAGATATTATAAAATTGAGAGGTTAAAAAAAAAACTTATTGCAAAGTTACATCAGTTTCCATAAAACAACATTTAATTTGTGAATGTTAATTGTTCAGTAACGAGCTTCCTAATTGTCGTGAAATTTTTACACGACCTCTGAAATACTTCATATAAAAACATACCAAATTTTCAGAATTTTATCATCATTTGCGATTTGGGACTCAACATCCTTAAGGGGTGTTTGTGCTGCAGAGTTCGCGGGGGCCCTGTCGAAGAAAAGAAGTGAGAGAGAGAGGGGGGGGGGGAGGGGTGAGGTTCTCTCGTGATAAGAAAAGCAAAAAAGGGATAAAAAACGAGAGAAAGAAAAGAGAAAAAATGAGAAACAAGACGGAGATAAAGAAAGGCGGTAAGGAGACCGAAAGCGAGAGGGTCAGAGGAAAGCGTGTGCCAGCACACGGACCTTCTTTGGTTCAGGGGTAGGCGCTCCGCTCCGGGAATCCCGGGGGCCGCTTTAAATGAGTCAGCGTTTTTATGCCCGCGCGATGTTGTCAAAGTGCAAACAGCGACCGATAATATATCATCCCTTGGTGGCTCCCGCGCGTAAGCGAGACGGCGGAGGGACGTAGAGAGAGAGAGAGAGAGAGAGAGAGAGAGAGAGAGAGAGAGGCGGTCCTATGGGCACCCCCGCGTAACTCGGGCACCCGTTCTATAGCTGTCTGTTTTTCGCAAATAATAAAGGGTACAACGATCGGCTGTTTTGCGGACTCGTTTCGCCGGAAGATGCGCCTTTTTCATGAACAAAGTCTCGTGCGAACGACGTTTATTTGGCGTGGTGTGTGCACAGTGGATAGTGAAAGATAGTTCATCTGGTAAAATGGGCGAATAGCCGTAATTCAATGAAGAAAAAATGGTTAGGTGATTAAGGATAACTTTGCATGGGCATGGAACCACTTTGTTCTGTTCTCTGCAGTCTGAAAAATTTTGAGGAAAATGTTGATGGTACAGGAATAGTTTTTTTCATATTGATCGACTGGAAGGAAAATTGGACAAATTGGACTTACATAACCTATAACATGTATTGGAGTAACGAATATTTTATGCTTTGCAGCAAAAGATTATTATTATCGAAGTTATTGCATTGTCATATTATTACGGGAATTATAATATTGTTATTGAATTATATTATTATTATATTATTTCGCGAAGTTACTATTTTGTTACTATTATATTATTATATTATTTTGAAAATTTTGAGGAAATTTTGACGGTACAGGAATATTTTTTTTCATATTGATCGACCGGAAGAAAAATTGGACAAATTCTACTCACATAACATATAAAATGTATTGGAGTAACGAATATTTTTTGCTTTGCAGCAAAAGATAATTATTATCGAAGTTGTTGTATTGTCATCTTATAACGGGAATTATAATATTATTACTGAAATGATTAGATTATTATATTATTTCGCGTAGGTAGTATTGTGTCATAGTATTACTAAAATTATTATGTAATTATATTATTATCGAAATTGATATATTGTTATACTCTAATTGAAATTATTATAATATTAGATTATTGTATCATAATCGAAATTATTATTTTATATCATCATTGAAGTTATTATCTTATTATATTATTATCGAAAATGACTATAAATTATATTATTTATTGTTTTCATATTATATCAATCGAGATTATCGACTATAGTAGTGGTAGTCTTTATTTCTGGGATATACCCCTTAAGGGTGGTCGCACATAGCCCCTGGCGTTTTCTTTTCCTTTACATTTGTTCTTACAAATGATCTACGTTCGTAATTTATCGATTATAATACATAGACGTTATATTGATTATCGATTATAAATCATACTATTATCGAAATCGACTACAAATTCGCGAATTATTTTTCTTCGCGCGAATTTTACAGGAGTCACTGCGTTTTTGGGCTGCCATCTTGCTGCCCCAAACAATATTTTTAAATTCCATTTAAACGAGTTCATAATTCACAAATACATATTAATCAAGAGCCCAATTCGTGACTAACGACTTTAGAAATCGTCGAATTCACGTTCAGACGATGTCCCATTTCACTGGTGAAATCCTTCATAACACGTACCTCCCGATTATCAAAGGATACGACAACGCCAGGGGAGCGTTTCAGGGTACCTAAAATTTTACGAACTACGAACGTGCAGCTGTTGAATGGGAGAAGGGAGTACACAGGAGTGCCGGAGTACAGACCGAGGGAGAGTTCCTTCGCGCCATCCGATTATGATAAGACATCTTCGCGTACACGCGATTATACGTTTCAGAGCCCTGGAGCCTGTGAGGGTGGGTCTATATAGAATTGAATTTTCAGACGAGGGAGGCTTGAATAATATATGCTGATAAATACTCCACAGGCTCACTGCGAGTGTGAATGTGTAGGCGTGCAAAAATCGTCAGCAACGCAACGTGCAAAGTTAGGTTGGTCGTTGCTGATGAGTTGGCCATGAGGGCACGTGCGATCGAAGGTTCGGAACGACAAAGCAAAGCATTGCGCAAAAAAAAAAGTACCTCCACAGGCAAACCGAGACATCAGATATCACCCTCTGTATTTGTATCGAGGCTCGACTAGTTGCCTCCTACAAGCGGATTACCTTTATTGCTCGAGGACTTGAGGGGGGGCATACCTTTAGGCGAGGAAAAATATTGCTCATTTTTGTGATTTTTTTTAAAAGAAAGATTTCTTCACTATTTTCGAGACTTATCATTAGGGTATGTTTTATTACTACTTTTGGTTGTTACATGGTATTTTTTTTATTAATCTTCGAAAATGACGAAGGAATGGCACGATCTTCTAAACCGCATTTTCAGAACTGGCTTGATGTATAGATAAAAATCTAATCGACCGATTCTGATGAAATTGGGTAGAAATCTTAGTATCCTTATTGTCTAAAACATGACCCGAAATGTTTTTGAAAATGAAGAAAAAGTATTTTTTTCATTGCCAAGTGTACCTATTTTTTCGGGAAATTCAATCTTTTTGTTTCGGAGTGTACCATTTTATCGACTTTCACCATTTTCCACTTGTTCTTGGTCCATATTCCGCGTATGAGTGTTAAGGAAAGAAAAATCTTCGGTGCTTTTTTCAGATTATGCAGAAAATAATTTAAAAAATGTATGCATAGCCCGGACAATATGTCTGGACGTTTTGACGACGCGCTAATATATATATATATATATATATATATATATATATATATATATATATATATATATATATATATATATATATATATATATATATATATATAGGCATATATATATATATCCCCCCTTTGATTGCGATAGAGCTAACAAACCCATCGATTTGTCGTGGCGATGCTTAGACATCATTCATTTATTGCGCTTCATGCGAGGCTAATCTATATTTATATCCCGCGACGAAAAGTTCATCTTTCTGACTTTTCGGTGCCTAGAAAAATATATACTTTTCATTACCTATGTTCGAAACAAGAGAATTCGTATTTTTTGTTTTTCTCCAGTGTAAAGTTTTCTATAGACGAGCTCAATGTTCTTGTTTGCCGACCTGTACACAATGTCGAAGAATTTATTGAGGTTAGAAATTGCGACACGCAGAACCGTCGGGGGAAACAATTTTTATTCTGAAAAAGGATCGTTTGTTTCACGTCTCGACTTACAAACGCTCTAACCATGTTTAGAGGTAAGAGCTGTTAAAACTATTTACTCTGCAACATATTATATATCTATATAAAACTAAGCTATGTGGGTACCGCATATGTTTGGCCTACACCACGAGGCTGCGCGAAGCGAGTCCAAATGCATTGTTCTTTGAGCTGTTAAGACGGAATGACACCCGACGCGAAACTTCGATGCGGCCCCGGCTTCCGACCGGTAGGGCAGTACTCAATCGAGCTTCTGCGCCCCATCGGCGGATGTCACCGCGCGCGTTCGTCGCCGACGCGCGCGGAGACATTGCGTCTCGCCTTCCACGGGCCTCGACACGCTCCGCAACGCATGTGTGCGTGCGTGTCGGTGCCCGTTTTTATGCTGTTCGATTGTAATTTGAGACAAATGACACGTAGAATGCAGGCTGAAATAACGAAAATTAAGTCAGCGTTAGCTTGGGGCGACTTGGGTCACTAAAAAGGATGCTGATGGATCACAAATGTGTATTTAAGGCTTATTAAAAATAAAATAAATAATATCAATAACCATAATATAACAAAATAAATAATATAGCTATAAAATTAGTAATCGCACAATGATGAAGCAATTCGTGTTAGATGCATAACCAATCTCCATAGCTTCTGTGTAGCACCGTTATTGTGCGATATTATCTTTACTGATTTAAATAAAAGAAATCCTCTATTTCGATGTACATTTTTCTAAACATGTGTATTTTTCAACAATTGGACAAAAGACGACATTTTATACCGTTAAGAAATGAAAAAAAAAATAAACAAAATAAACGTTGAAAAAATTATTTTCTGTTCATCATAAGTGTTTTGATTTGACATAAAAAATCCGACTAATCAGCTATTTTTCAACCCGTTACATTATGATGATCCTTTAAGAGTTAACACCACTCTAGCGGCAGAAAATAAGGCCTAACCTCGACATTTAGTTTGAGAGTATGAAAAAAGGAATTGGATTTCTTTTGAGAGGGTTTATTTAACACACATTAAAATATATTTAAAAAATTATTATAATTTGCATACAAAAGGCGGCGAAAGAGCCCATCTCGAAACACGTGTTTTTTTAAAACTGGAAGGATGGATTACTCGAACACCTTTGCATGGATCGATTTAAAATATTGTTAGTAGCTTCTCAATTACATTCTCTATGGGAGTACGTAGCCATTTTGTATTAAATGCAAACGTTATTTTATAAATAATTTACAGCTTATTTTGTGGCAAAAAATCGATTAACTTCTTTTAAAAAGCGCTATTTTTTCAAAATATGATTTTAAAAATCCCTTCGTAGTTCCATAGCTAATAATATGTAGATTGAAATTGTTTTTGGTTTTTGTTCCAGGTACTTTACGAGAGAACCGACCTCCCGTTGTAAAAAACACGTTTTTTCAAGATGGGCTCTGTCGCCGCCATTTTGTATGAAAATTATAATAATTTTCGTTTACACTTTAATATGCGTTAAGGGGGAATATACCTTTGTCAGGGCAAAATCAAAGGTCATTTTTGACAAGTTGTTTAAGAAAAACAAAACAAAATTTTAAATTCGGTTTTTTATACATGTCTTAAAGTAAAAGCAATTTTTTTCAATTATCATGAAACAAAATGGCTTTGAACGTGTTTTTCTCGAAACTATATTTTTAGACACGGGCGTATGCGTAGCGCCTTGAGTTTTCAATCAAATGACTAGAAATTTTAACTCCAGCTTCTTGACAACATTTTCTAGTTCTTCATGTAAGACTTTTTCGATAAGTTGAAATGTAAAAATTTTATGATCGATATTTGACCGATTTTTTTACGAATTTTTTTTTCACTTTAACACCTCTTTTTAAAAATCAATATTTTGAAAAACCCCCTAGTTACTCGACTAGTTTTTTATATCTACTTTCAAAATATTTTTCGTCTTTTGTTCTAGCTTGAAAACTATGATCTGTGCGAATACGGCCGTGGAGGACTATGAAAAAAAGGAGTTTTCTTTCGTCGACTATTGCGCCGCCATTTCGTTTCAAAATAATTTTCAAAGAATTCTTTTATTTTTAAGACTTGTCCTAACATGTATAAAAAACCGAATTAAAAAATATGGTAAATGTCTAGAATCGCAGCTTCTGACCGTCAACGTTAACAACATTTTTTTTACCATGAGCAGCTTCAATTGGTTTCCACTAATGATATTTCGTCGGCGGCGGCTAACAATTTTTATTAATTTTATAAATTTTGGGTTTTTTTTAATTGGAAAAACCGAACGAAATTGCGGATTTTAAACACTTCGACCTGAATATTGAGGTCAGGGGGTAGGGCGCACACACACACACGCACGCACGCACCCATAAAAAAACCCAAACAAACCGAAACCCAAATTGAAAAAAAAGGCAAAAAATCTCTAAGGGTTAAAATAAGGGTGGAAATTGTCTTCCGCCGAGTTGTACAATCATAAGGAAGTACCCTGAAAAATGTCAGCTCAATCAAAAAATTATCAACCCCTTTTTGGTCAGTAGCCCCGATTCTAGACATTTATCAAAAATATTGTTTTGTTTTTTATTAAATAGATTGTCAAAAATGACCCTTGATTTTGCCCTCACAAAGGTATATTCCCCCTTAAATAAACCCGCTCAAAACAAATCCTATTTCTTTTTTCATTCTCCCGAAATAAATTGTCAAAGTTAGGCTTTATTTTCTGCCACTAAAGTGGAATTACCCCTTAACGAAGGACATTTTATTGACCGAACTTATGTGTACAAGCATCAAATGCTAAAATATCAGATTACAGGATAAATGAAATTATCAGACTCCAATCGAATTCATAAAGAGTCAACGATACCCTTTTCCAATTAAAAGTATCCGTTTATATCGAATACAAATATTTATTCAAGAATTCCAGTACGTTTCAAAGAATATCTGTCATGGGGATACAAATTCACTGCATTACTACCGCGCTTGTCTGTCTGAAAAATTCGAGATTGATCCACTAATCCATTGAAGATTGAGAACACTTTTAATATGAATAATCGATTGGTAAATAAATAAACTAAAGAGAATTCATCTAAAAATGAAGCGTTTTTTTAAATTCACGAAAACGTACTCGAAGAACTAATAAATAATGTATATGGGTTTTTCGAAAATGACACCTTCCAAAAAATGCCCTGGAAATGTTCGTTTTGGTCCGTTTCCAGATATGTAGGTCGTTATCGTTCTGCAATTCCGTCGCCCGATATAAAACACGTATTATTTTCGGAGAGCCACAAAATTATAAACGTTTCGTCACTTATATATCGATGATCCGTTTCGGGCTGATCGGTCTGAATCGTTGGGTCGCCCAGTAAAGACTGATTTTTTAAAACGAGCTCCGCTAACACAAATGCAGTCTGTACTGCTTCTATCACAAAACGTTCGAGGACTTTCGAATCGTACAATGCTTATTGTCCAGCGGCACGCGTCGCCAGTCACCTCGAAAAGACCATACGCTCGTGCAAAAATGCTGCGCTTTGGAATGTTGCATTATGCTCAACACTTGCATCGATATTTCAATTCGGATGCAAATGGATGTAAACTGTGTGGCGTTCGTGAGGTCTGATAACACTGGATGTTTCGTCATTCTTTTTTTCTCAATCTAAAACAAACTTGAGCCGTCTCCGATATTAAGGGGGAAGATGCCTTTAGGCGAGGAAAAAATGGCTAATTTTTGAGATTTCTTTTCAATGAAAAGACTTTTTTTACCATTTTAAAGACTTACGGTATGTTTCGTTACTACTTTTGGCGGCGAGATGCTATTTTTTTAAATTAATCTTCAAAAATGACGAAGGCATGGCAAGGTCTTCTTAAGGGGTCTTCTCACTTTAGACGCTAAAGAAAGGCTATTTTCATGACTGTTTTTGATAGGTTTATGTTATAGATATTGATATAAAAGTTGTTACACTTAATAAATACACTTTCGACATACATTTAAACATTTTTTTATGCATTTATGTAACCCAAACAAACCTTGAACGCGTTATTCTCGAAACAACGTTTTTCGACGACTTGTTGATAAAATCTTCGAAACTGCTGAACCGATCCTTATAAAATTTTAACCGTATATTCTTTAGAACTATTGCGACAGCACATATCAAGAATCTTTAAAAAAATGTACATTTACTATTTTTTGCTGAAAACGGTGAAAAGAAAATACTTTTTTGTGTTTTTCGAAAAATGTCCTCCATTTTGTTATTTTTGCATATATTAAAAATCATATGATATGCGCTATAGTCATTAACATACTGAATCTAAAACCGTTAGATTCATCTCCAAGATTTCATCAACAGCGCAGACCTACATTTTATTAGGACATATTTCTAACTACCATTTTCGTCTATAAATAGTGACTTAGATAAATAAATAATTTTTTTTCATGTATTTCGAAAGTGTATTTATTAATTGTAACATCTATTATATCACTATCTATAATATAAACTTATCAAAAAGTGTATGAAAATAGCCTTCTTAGCGTCTAAAGTGAGAAGACCCCTTAACGTCGGCGGGATTAATCTGAAAAAGAACCAACGAAAAGTTCAAACCCAAAAAATCTCATACGCAGAATATGAACCAAGAAAAGGTGAGAAATGTTGAAAATCGATTAAATGGTACGCTTTGAGAGAAAAAGATAGAATTTTCGAAACAAATGGCAGCAATTTACAATAAAAAGATGGGTTTTTTTAATTTTCAAAACCATTTAGGACCATCGTTTTGGAGAGTAATATTACTTAGGAAGGTTTATACCAAATTTTATCAGAATCGATCGATTAGTTTTTTCGCTATTCGTCACGCCATGCCAGTTTTGAAAAGACAGTTTGGAAGACCATTACAAACCGCCGCTATTTTTGAAGATTAATTTAGAAAAAATCGATGAACAACCAAAAGTAGTAATAAAACATACGACTCAGTCTCATAGATGGTGAAGAAATCTTTCCTTTAAAAAAATATGAAAATAAACGAACAAAAATCTCGACTGAAGGTATCATCCCCCTTAAGATGTGCAAGAGTGACGAGATTATATAACAGAGCTATAGTCGGCACCTGGAAATTCCGCTGATAAACACGCGGAAGTGGCTCGCCAAGCTCGTAGATCGACGTGAACAGCGACGGCTTGAGAACGCGACGTGAAGTAGAAAATTTACATTTTTATCTAACTCGGCAAATTGTTTAAATCAACTAAGATTTCAAGTTTGCGAGGTCTGAAAGGCATTTAACTGATCTGATCTGTACTTCCAGGAATCATTAAATGATTACCATCCCCATAATCAATTAAGGGAAATAAAGTGTTTAACGGCTTGAACATGTCGCAACTTAGAAAAATATCGATTTTACTTAATTTGAAGTTCGACGACAACGTTTTTGTATCATGATTCGTAATTCCGTGGCCTTCTGAAAGGATTTTTTTCGAAGCAACTGTTTTTCATCCTACCTACTCTAGTTTCTAAACCTACAAGCTACCTACGCTACCGAGTGGTTGTAGCATTTTAGTCCCAGATATGGCATAAGAGACTACATGAATTCCTATAATTATTCATTGTATCGCATAAACTATATCAGTTAGTTAATATCATTGTGTTAGTTAGAAAGTTTTAGCGAATATCTTGCTATAGATTTTTCAAACATAACCTCGATATACATATATACAGGGTGGACCATTTAACGTGACCACCCCAAATATCTCTGTTGCTTTTAGAGTGGCGAAAAAAATGTCAGGCGGTAATTTGATTGATTTCGAAGCGCTGATACAGTAGTGAAAAATCCATATTTGTCAAGGTCATAGTTTTTGCGTTCTCAAGGTCATCAACGGTTTTTCAAATGGGAACATGTTTTTTTAAATTAAGACGTTGTAGCTGATATTCAGACGAATCCAACGACCTATGATATCATGACCTTGAAATGATTTTTCACACAAATATTTCGGGTTTTGTTTGGGTTTGTTGGGTTTGTTGGATTTATTTGGGTTTGTTCTCGTCTCCCTAAAGCAACGGAGAAATTCGGGGTGGTTAAATGGTCCTCCGTGTATATATATACAGGGTGAGGCACACAAAGTGTTACAGAGCAATAGCACTCAAAGTATTGATCATATCCAAAAATGTTTCAGACAAAAATTTCACTGTTCGAGAAGGCCGTCATACTGGACCGCCCTATTTTTTTATCGGTACAGGCGTTGAAGCTACGTCAAGGTCAACTCCACTTTTTTAAATGGTGCCATGTATTTTTTTACGACGACATTATTACCGATTTTAAGACGAATTCAGCGACCTACAACACAAGGTCTTAAAATCGGTAATAATGTCATCGAAACAAATACACGGTTCCATTTAAAAAAGTGGAGTTGACCTTGACATAGCTTCAGCGCCTCCACCGATAAAAAAAAATAGGGTGGTCCAGTATGACGGACTTCTCGAACACCGAAACTTTTGTCTGAAACATTTTTGGATATGATCAATAGTTTGAGTGCTGTTGCTCTGTAACACTTTATGTGCCTCACCCTGTATATATATATATATATATATTTAGAGACAAACATTTTTCTATTTGCTTGAATTAATGGTCTGCCTTCATTGCAATACAACATTGACGAGCAGGGGGGTAGAGAGGGTCGGAGAGAAAGGAATTATATATATATATATATATATATATATATATATATATATATATATATATATATATATATATATATATATATATATATATATATATATATATATATATATATATAAATATCCCTCTCTACCCCTGCCCTTCGATGCTCGTATTGCAATAAAGGCAGACCATTAATTCAAGCAAGTAAAAAAATGTTAGTCTCTCCGAAAATTCTATATAATTTCAATTTCGAACAATCGAATAGAAATATTTAATGGATTCAACTGAATAGTTTTTTCAACAGAGGAAACTGAATCACAGATTTATTAGGTATAAATAAAATGTAAGGAATAATAAAAAATGTGTGCACAGAGTGGACAATATGTCCCGATATTTTGACGATAAGCCAATATATATAGTTTGTCCGGTGTTTCATAAGAGGTTAGGCATGCAAAAAGCACCAAACTGTATATAGGCCCAATTACTTGATGATTGAAACTAGCCGGATCAGGCGAATTGAATTAAGTCGTAAGTCCGGTATGACCATCGCCTGAAACCAGCTGGATCAGACTAATCAACGCACACCATAAATAAGGCCTCCGCCCTACAGCATGCTCAGGCCCGGATCAAATGTCAGGCCAGCCGGACAATATTTCTACTCGAGGTCACATACCTCTGCCATTTTTAAAGATTAATAGTAATAAAAAAAATATCATATAAAAGTAGCAATTAGACATATCCTGAGGCTCAAAAATGTTGAAGAAATCTGTCCTTTCACAAAAAATCATGAAAATCAGCCATTTTTTCCAAACTTAAAGGTAGAAGATATCTGCCCCCTTAAGCACTTCGGACAATCTGCATTACTCTTTCGAGCACTGCAAAGATCGCACCGTTTGTCGCGAAAGAGGAACAAAAAATGTGGCTTCGAGCGAACTGACGATGTTACGACCATATTGGTTCCGGTGTAAATTCGGAGGATCGCTGGAGACGCGACGCGACAGTCTAGACAATGGAAGAGGTGCATCGCGGCAATCCGGATTTGACGTTACGCTCATGCAGTGTGGGATCGGATGGCCGACACCGGTTGGCAGGCGGCAAGCTCCGTAGCTCATATTCTCCGGCAGCCGCTTAGACCGGCGACGTCTGGACGTGTCATCGAGGCTGCGGACGCTCGACGAAGCGCGTTAAATTCCCGCCAATTGCCCCTCGGCGCGCAGCGGTCATCCCGCTCACCGTACAACGTCTCGTCTCTCAGCCATGCAGCTCATCGGCTCCGAGTGTCTCTCCCTCTCGTTTTTCGCCTCAGTCTCCGCCAATTTGCTCCTTGCTGTAAATTATTCCGCCGAGGATCACTCCTGACTTATCCTCTGGGGATGCTCGCTCGGATCTCCACAGGCGTTTGCATCCCTGTGTGCGTTCAGTCTCGGTATTTTGTTAGCCTGGGCCCGCGTTTTTTTATCGCTTCTAGCTGGGGTTCCAGTCGAGATAAGAGCAGGAATTACCAGATGTAGAAGTACGAAACCGGATTTTTTTTTTGTAAAAATTACACGTTCGTTGTTTAAAAATGATAAAAAACGAATGGAGACGGCTTTCTGCATCACATTCAATTGATTCGCGAGTTCTTGTTGACTTTGACTATCATCTTCATCTAGTGAGGCTTGCAATTCGTTGTCTGCGAACTTTTGCGGTGGTTTCAAAATCACGATTTTTGAATTTCTTGAACCACTCGAAACACTGTGTTTTACCAAGAGCATGTTCACCGTAAGCTTCGGCAAGCATTGGATGCGATTCTGCAGCAGTCTTCTTCAAATGATAACAAAACCAATGCTGTCCGCAAATTGTACTTCGTAGGCACAAAACACGACATGCTTAAGGGAAAATTGTACCGGTGTAGGGAACTTGGGTTGTTGTTTGTTGAAAATCTTCGTCAGCTGTTAGACGGAGATAATGACGCTGCAGAAGCGGTCTTACGGTCCCTAAACTGATGGCTAGCACCATCTATAGGGAAATTCCGGTTCCGTACTTCCACACCTGGTACATAGGGTGTCTTCAAATGACCCGACATTTTAATTCAATAATAAAACGTATTATTTATTTGAAAAGTACGAATATTTTTGTTTCAATGCAAGGTTCACACATGGAGGTTATGTGCGGAAGACAATATTCGATAAATAGCCACCTCGTTCCTGTTTGCAAATGGTACAATGGTTTGCGCACAGCCCTGTCTGAAAAACGTTTTTCGCATTGACCACTGCTGCTGCAAACGCATTTAGTTTTTGCATGAAATTATCTAGTGCTCGAACGAAAGATTCAACAAAATATTGGTTTTTGATAAAATGGCCGCAGTCCAAAGTAAACGTATCGATTTTCGGTGGAAAAAACGCTCTATTTTCGTTAATAAAAAATCTATGCATCGAAAAAGGAAAATCTTTCGTTCAAGCACGGCTGTTTGATATGTAAGAGAAGCCTGCAAAATTTGGAGGTGACCGGTGCAGTGATTTTCGAGATATCGGCACCGATCTTGAAAAAGTCTCTTTGAAAAAGTCATTTTGAGACAATCGTGCGTGAAGTTTACTGGCTCGTGGGTCGCTGCTCGCGGAACTTACCTATCGACGCCCATATCTCTTTCAACCTTCAAATAATCGACTTGAAATTTTCAGAGAATATTTTTTAAATGTTATACTTTGAGAATTCGTTGAAAACCAAAAAACGATATTCCCAAAAATGTCGACTACGTGTAAGCCCTTAACGCCCTTGAAGCAGTATATTCTTTTCTGAAGCCCTGAGTGCCATTCAAAAACATGCAGCCACGTTTTTTTCCCCAAAATTTACCATTTTCTATAAGACTCCGAATTTCAACGAAACATCTGCGAAATATTTCACCGTTTATCTTATATACGTAACACTTTGTACAATCGTTATAACTTTGAAACAAATAATACTTTCGTCTTGTACTATTTTCGTTGCCGTTGCTCAGAATCTGACGTTTCGATTGTACCCCGATTGAAGCTTAAGGATCATTACTACGAATCCAACTTTCGGATTTGAAATTTTTATATGATTTTTACGAATACTTTATGCGCCTATTGCCAAAATTTGAGCTATTTTGACCGTTCAGTTTTTTCGCAATGAAACTGCAAATTCGAGCACTTTGAGTCACTGAAGCGCGTCGTCTTATGGAGACGGTCAACCGGAAGTGCGGTGATCGTGGTTTTTCTCCTCACGTATCTAAGTAAACCTGTTGGAAAACTGAAATTCGATAGATTAGATATGATAGATATTGTAAAAAATAAGAAAATCACTCTTCGCCGTGTAGTTAAAGCACTACATTACAAGAAAGTTTCAATTTCCGGTTGAAAATGGTCAGAACGACGAAATAGCACCCACAGACTCAGCAACGTCGCGAATAACAGCTGATGCGTTTGGCCAACATAACCCAGCTTTGTTTTGAAATTAATTTGAATAGAAGCCGCCACAAAATATGCAAACAACAATTTATGGAGTTTTATCATTTATCACGTATCAATAATATGTATAATTATGTTTACCTATCGTGTTAATTCCGCTGAGGTAATTCAAGCCTATTTTAATAAATTTCCGGCTGATCTTTGTTGTCTTTTTAGTCCGTTTTTATGGTGGATATGTTAATATTATTATTACGAAGATTACTACCGAGTCGTTGACAATCTAATTTTTCAGTTTTTATTTGTTCACGTGCAATCAATTCATCATTTACCACAACATTTGGCGAACTGTAATCGATAATACGAATAATCAACATAACTAAACATCAATCAGAGCAGCTGCGGGTAAAATAAATTAAGACTCTTTTTTGACCCCGCGGAAGTGATCGTACCTCCTCAAAATACTTCCAAAAACGATTTTTTCAGGTCACATAATTCCTCACCGCATCACACGAGCTCCGTTCGGATGGAAGCATCTCGGCGATTCGCCATTAACGGTTTTCGCCAGCGAGTTACCATACGAGCTACTAATTGGCCGCGATGTGGAATTGTCAAGGTCGTTGGACGTGAGGACGACCCACACGCATCATTGATTTTCCATTTGGCAAACTCAAGTTGCAAGATATTGCGAAGCTATTTTATTTCGTTTTTTGTTCGACTCGATTTCTCGCAGCCGCGAGCTTGGCCTCGAAAGGGCGAAGTCGCGAGTCGTCGCGGGAAAATAAACGAAACGCCAGGCGAGACGGAAGCGGAAGAGAAAGTTGGGCTGGAAGGAGCGAACAAGAGGGCCGATAGGAGGAACAAGGATGAAGGGGGTGAAGAATATCGAGATAGGGGTGCGGATCGTCGTCGTTGAAGGGTGACTATGACGTGACACGTCAACCACCCCCACACCCCCGCTCTCCCACAACCCCGAGCCGCTCGCTGTTGGACTTTTCCCCCAAGCGAGAGCTTTCTCTTCCTTAGCCACGCCAAACTCAAAATAACTTGCCAAACTTTAGCCTCCGGAGTATAAAAGTACGCGGGATGCCCTTTTCTATCTGGCCCTGAAAATCTGAGGGAACGGCCGTGGGCGCAGGGCCGCGAGGGTGGTGAGGGGCGGGGAGGTGAGCGAGTCAACCGAAGAGGGAAGAGGTGTCTTTCCTTCGCGATAAAAACACGTCATATCCGTCATGGCAAGGCTCGCTCGCCGCAGTGACAAGAGGCGGGAAGTTCCGCTCGCTCACCCGATGAGAAGAAAAGCTTCGCGTGTTTGTTGCGCTCGGCCGTACGAAGAGCTTCCTCCATAAATGAGATACCGTTTTCCCCTCCGAGTCCCCTGTGGACGGCGCTCGCCTTGTTTCGATATTGCGACACTCTCCACCTGCACATTCGCTCGATTCTTTTCTCGATCCAACATTCGTATCCCCACACTGCAAAAACTAGGTGTGTTTGACGTGTGTTCCAAGTATGTAAAAGTAACACAACATAAAGGCGAGACACGCGTTGCCATATTGATTCTACACACTTATGCATTTGGTAACACTTAAGGGGTTACCCCCACTTGCGATTTTGAAGAAATCGTTTTTTTTTCATTTTTTTTTAAGTATAAGTATCTGAGAATATGTCCTGAAAATTTCAAGTCGATCCGAACAAAATTGACTGAGATATGAGCGTTGAAAGAGAAGAATCCGTTCTTCGTGTAAACTGAAATTGAAACTTCAAACGCGTTTTTCTCAAAATGGCATTTCTGAAGTCGGTGACCAAGATTACTCGAACACTAATGAACCGATCTTCTTGAAATTTTGCAGGCTTATTTAATACATAAAAATGTAGTCTTTAATCGTTCGATTTTTTTTTTTCGAAAAGAATGGCCGTTTTATAGCCACAAAACGGCCGTTTTTTTTCGTTAAAATCGAACCATTAACTTTGACTGTCCGCCATTTTGTGAAAAATGAATATTTTTTAAAATCCTTCGATTAAAGACTAGTTTATACTTATATTTGACTAAATCCATCCGCATTTTTTTTTCAGATGATCCACTTCGCCGCAATGTTGGTCACCGCAAACCGTGTATATAAAAACATTATTTCATTGACGGCCATTTGCCACTAAACAATGTAATATTTTACAATAAAAAAATTACTGAAAGTTCTTGAAGATGTGTCCTTTAAGATGGTATATTGATCGATTAGAAAAGTTTTGTAGTTTTCTTTAAAAAAATTCATGAAAAGAGCCTTTTTTGCGCTACAAGTGGGGGTAACGCCTTGATGCGTTAAAATTGCACACGTGAATGTGCAATTTTTACGCATTGGATTATTACACACCCTCGTAGCTGTCCCCATAAGCAACAGGCTTATTGGAACACACATAAAGTGTGTAGAATCAACATACAAGACGCATATTTACACACATCGAACTGAACAATACACCTTGATAGCAACAGACGAGCAAAAATAGCACGGAAAAAGCAACACAGTTCACGTGTGTTAATTGCGAATTATTGATCATATGTTTTTAAAATTACCTTGGTTACGCCATCACGTGAAACTCGTTAGTTGGTTCGACATTTATTGATTGACCGGTTAACAAGACCACATTTGATCTTCAATTAACCGGTTAACGGATTCAATTAAAATCTTAGTATACACAAACAAGTTCTATAGAAAAATTGTGGTAGCAGATCGCAAGATACGGGGTAAAATACCGGAACCCATGGTCAACAAATCCATCGTGTGCCTACTCGCATCATACTACATCATCATAATATATTTAGAAAAGACAACTGTCAAAACTGTAAGTATATAATTAACTTTATAATCAATATAATTAACACCATCATACAGCGTCATATATAAGTAATCTCCAATAAATATATATATATTTTGACGATGAAAAGCTTTGTCATCGAATTAAGTTTTCCCACGCATCCCATGTGTATGCAGTACTGCAAAAAGAAGTGTGTTGTTTCTACACACTTTGAGGGTGTAAATGGCTGCAGACACGTTTTACACGTTTCAACGTGTGTAAGAAAATAACACACGGAAGTGTGTTGTTTGAACGCATATAACCGTGTTATTTTTACACCGTCATTTTTTTTACACAGGTTAAAACGTGGAAAAAGTATCTACAGCCATTTACACACGTAAAGTGCATAAAAACAACACACTTGTTTTTGCAGAGCCGCGACCGATGGATCGAAAATGTCCAGACTTCGGACAACGAGAATCGGAATGACGGTCTTTTGATTTTTCGATCTTTATAATTAGAAGGTCAATTCCGCAATAGTGTGGGGGGGAAGTAATAGGAAATGGCTCAATTGCACTTCAAAAACTAAGCGTATTTCACGTGTGTTCAAAGTATGTAGAAGTAACAGAAGGCTAGACACACGGTGCCATGTTGATTCTACACACTTATGCAGTTGGTAACACGTAATGCGTTAAAATTACACGCATGAGGGTGCAATTTTTACGCATTAAGGGGGAATATACCTTTGTGAGGTCAAAATCAGGGGTCATTTTTGACAATTTATGTAAGAAAAACCAAACAATATTTTTTAATTCGGTTTTTTATACATGTTGGTACAAGTCTTAAACTAAATTGCATTTTTTTTTGTTGTAATCTTTATAATTGAAAATGTCGTCGGAGTCCGAGACCACAGAGTAGGTACTTCTCATACAGTATTCCGTGACTGGAAAGATTTCAACCTAAAACGAAAAACCAAAAAACCTTTTTAAGTACATGCAAAAAGCTATGGAACTGCGTACGGAAGGTAGAAAAATCTTTCATTTGTCAGTAAAAAATCACACGAGTAATTGTAGATAAAAAGGTAATAACCGATTGCAAAATCCGTGCGTAGTAACATTGAAAACGCATCTGAAAAAATACGTTCAAAATTTCAAGTGAGTCGGTGCATATTTGGAGTTACGTTTCCAACCAGTTCAAAAAACATGGTTTCAACAAAGACGTTTAAAAAACATGGTTTCAACAAAGACAATAACAAAGACGCGTTTGAAGTTCAAACTAACATTTATCAAAGGAAATGTTCGATTCACCTTAAATCTGCAATATCAGCACTATGGCCTTTCAAATTAACATCGGCCTTTCCCTCTTCTTTCCTGAAATTTAAAAATCCTTGAGTGGCTTTATCCGATAAAAACGTACAACTTCAAACTTTCCTAAATTCCACTAAATCGACGCGAGAACAGAAAAAAATGAAATTCAAAAGGATAAACTTGAGAAAGAACGAAAAAATGTTCAAGGAAAATCGCGAATTCAACAGCAATATTATTATCAATAAGCGTACTCAATATGCCACCAAAAAATCTCAACTAAACCTGAATTCCCGATTTTTGACACGACCGTATACTAAACTCCCAAGCCTATTTTTTTTCTTCCCCAAAACGATATACCAGAACTTTTCTATCCATATAAAAATAAAATCATTATCCCTCGGGGCTGATCGGTGAAACGCTCGGTCCTCCCTAAGCTCATCGACCGAAGAAAGAATGTTCTCGCCTCCAAACTATCGAAACAAACCCAAACATATTACATCGAACATGTCGATGGACAAATTCGTCAAGAATATCTAAGAGTATAATCCGTCGAACTGTGCAATTTCCTTCTAAACCGCTCATAGCATAGGTGATCTCCGATCTATAAAATAATCATTATATGAACCGCGTCATCTGCACATTCTCATTTCGCTTCCCGTGCCTCCCCCTTTGGTGGGCGCAACGAGTGAAACGAAAACGTCCGTGGGAACGTTCCTCGGGGAATTTCCAGATATCCAAGAGGATTTCTCGGCTTCGCAACCAGAATGGGATTTACCCCCATGGTGGCTTTTCCTCTCTCGCGGGACTCGTGTATGCCCGCGCACAACAGTGTGCTATATATATACATATATAGTGCGCTAGATACATATATACAGTGCGCTATATATATACATATAGACTTCCCTTCCCCGCGATCTCTCGTAACGGCCACTGTGCTCTGTGTTCCCGTTGGCGCGTCCTGTAACATATGCTTTTATCTAAATTAAACAGTGTCGGCGCGATTTTCATTTCCTGGCTGTGCCACGAGGAGAAGCCACTACCGATGTTATCCGCTCGCACCCACCGTACCGCACAAACCCGGGGGATAGCGAGAGCAGCTCACGAACCGCCAAGGGTTGCGTCGGGGGAGGTTTTCATCCCCGTTCCGTTCTTTCTCTCTCCCCCTCTCACTCCCTCTCTCTCTCTCTCTCCCTCTCTCTCTTTCTCTCTCCGTCGTCCTCTTTTACCAAGTCTCCCTCTCGCGAGTGTTGCATAGCGGCCTCTTAGGCTGTTCGACATACACGTATATCCTACTGGGGAACAGAAAGCCTTAAGGTAGCCCGTTCAAGGGCTGCTTCCAGTCCGGTGGATCCTTGTGTGTCCGTAGCGATCTGTATATGCGTAGTTTGGTCCTCACTCTGGCGATCTTTCTCCCACTGCCTTTACTTCGTCGCTTTGCAATCATCGCTGTCTCTCTCTCTCTCTCTCTCTCTCTCTCTTTCTCTTCCTCTCCCTCTCGCTCCTCCATGTCTGTTTCATGTGACACCCTCCACAACGTCCCTCTGTTTCACGGTAAGGGAACGTGTAGTTGCAGAGAGGAAGTGGCTCTCTCTCTCTCTCTCTCTCTCTCTCTGCCTCTCTCTCTCTCTATCTCTCCGTGGGCATCGCACTATCTCTTCATATCCTAACCAATCCCTTCGTATCCCATACTCTTCGAGGATATACCTCACCGCTTCCCAACTCCCTCCCTTTCTGTCGCTGCCTCCTCTCGCGTCTTGCCAAACTCACCGCATCCACCTCCAACAGCGCCCCCTTCACTTCAAACCCCGTCAAACTTCCAGATTATATTATACAAAAGCGGAGATACGCTCTTACGTTTCCAACGACGAGGATCAGGAGCGCCATCCGGCACTATGGAAGCTGCCGCTCTCCAAGAGAAAGAGAGAGAGAGAGAGAGGGGGGGTTGGGGAGGACGGGGGAGTTTGCAAAGAAGAGTGACGAGGGAAAAAGGGGACGTAGAAAGAGCGAGAGTTTCAATTAAGAGAAATTCAGCTATCGATATAATAATACAGCACGGTGAAGAAGAGTGATCTGTCAATTTCGAGACGAGAGAAGATCGATGAGCAATTCAGGGTTTATACATTCAGTGCAAGAAACTTCAACGTTTCAGGATGTCACGTTCAAGATGGCGAATATTTTTGCAATTTCCCTTGTCGCTGAAGTTGGAAGAACTTTGTCTCTTCCTGTTCAACTTTGTTGGGAAAAATCATGTTAACGATTTAGAGCTCATCGTTTGTCGTCGATGAGGGCTTTCGAGGAGTGAGCAGGTGAAATGAAAATCGGCCATTTGTTTTTTGCAATTGGTTGTGAAGACTCGCGTAACAATTGACTGTGGCTGCTACTCTCCTTCGCTCGTCTCTTCGTCCCTCCTCCAATGTCGATTGAAACCCCGCGTATCTTCCTATTTTGCTTCTTTCTATCCATTTCTTTTTTCCTTCGCTAATCCGGTTGACCAGCAACGCCAAGTCGAAACGTCGCGGGAAGAGAGATCGATGTTCGCAAACGTCAAACGCTGTATTCTTCCCCCCCCCCCCTGGTCGTACGTAAGCTTCTCGATTCCCACGTAAACGTCTTATCAACGGACATCCAAATCCACGTAGGATCGAGAAAGATATATATATATATATATAGAGAGAGAGAGAGAGAGAGAGAGAGAGAGAGCCCTACGACGCGTTGCTTGCGCAAAGGGACGAGCAACGTACGAATGGCACTTCGCGACGCCGATCACTCGTCGTCGTTTTTGTAATTTATGGCATTTCAACTTCCTAAGTATGCTGGATTAGAGCTCTACGAATGACGGGGAGAAAATGTCCAGCGTGTACTACACTTGGCGCTCCCGGTATGCGAACTCATCGATCGGATCGCGATTACCCGAAGTTGCGTCAGACCATGACTTTGTGAGTATGCGTTTTCCTTTTTTTTTTGACACTCCACCCTCCCCCGATGTACTTGTCATCCAGGGGTGCACTTCTGCGGTCACTCCGATTTCCTCATTAGTTTCGTCGCCCAAATGCACAAACGCCAATTGGACGCTCTTGACGCAAAGTGGTCGTTGAATCGTCGAACCGAAAGCCGCCAAGCTGCTCCTCATGGTGGAAGCACTAAACGCTTTTTCATGACCAAATTGAGAGGCTAAGCTTGTATTTAAGGGGTTGTGCCTAGTTGTAAAAGTCGAAAAATCACTTTTTTTCAAAATAAATATTTTGACAGTGTATCACGTTATAAATGATCCCTGAAAATTTCAAAGTGGTCGGCTCAGAATTGACAGGTTTATAGGCTGCTATGCTGACGCCTGTCGAAATGCTCGAAGCGTCGTTCGAAATTTTAAACGCTTTTTTCTTGAAAATACGTTTTCAAAGTCGGCGAGCAAAATATCTCAAAAACTACTTCATTGACCCTCCTGAAATTTTTTTTTTTTTTATGTCTACGTTCGATTAGATTAATAAAAAATGCTCATTATTTTTGCAAAAATCAAGACTCTCACTTTGAACACGCGCCATTTTTTTAAATTGCACATTTCGAAAAAATCGATCGATTGATCATATGATAAATACTAGGGAAATCTCTTTGACTTTTGGATATTAGATAGATTTTGGATATTAGATTTTTGGATGTTAGACAAATACATACATTTTCGAGAGGTGCTTACCGGGAATTGGCCGTAAATCAATCGTAATGCGATATTTTAACACCAAAAATTACAGAGTGCTCTTCAGTTGATACTTTTTCGAATACCCATTTTTTGTAGAAATTTATTATCGCGATCTTTTTTAAATCCCAAAAACGAGCTGTTTTCGGCTATTCCAGCTAGGCATCACTCGTCGAAAAATGCCTTTGTCATCATCAATGACTGCAAAGTCTTCAGCTCTGTACTAATACCCATTTTTTGTAGAAATTTATAATGATTTTTTTTAAATCCCAAAAATGAGCTGTTTTCGGCTGTTCCAACTAGGCATCACTCGTCTAAAAAAAGCATTTGTCATCATCAATGACTGCAAAGTCCTCGGCTCTGTACCATACAAACGATCAGACGAACCGAATGACCATACTTCCGTTTGCCCGAGGACCTTTTTCCTCGCGAGTCCAAAAAGTAATCGACCCGAGGCGTCCCGATTAAGCGCCTGGGATACAACATGTGCCTCGACCGCGCGCATGTAGAACTCGCGCAACTTGAGAAGCTCCTGTGAGAGATTCCGCCAGCAAAAAGTTGATTGCGAGAAAAGAATTAGCGGAAGAAGCAGCTCGAGGCTGAACTTTTTCCCCCCCAGGGGAATTTTTCCGTTCATTCTGCGATCCGGCCGACCGCGCTATACACGACACGAATGCACGGGTGGATCTTTGTCCGTCTGAGAACTCTAGGCGTTGCGGAAAAACGCTCGGGATGAGAAGGAAAACATCACGCGGCATAGAAATAGAGCGGGCTTTCGTGTCCATTTGTGGAAGAGGAAAGGGCGTCGTTGGTGCGATTTGACGATAGCGTCGTGACGATTGCGCCCGTCTGCTGGGTAGCACTCGGCGCTGTACCGTTGCAAGGGAATAAGACGAAGAATGGAAGAAGATCGCAGGGGACGAAGAGGGCGAAGCAGCAGTGAAGGAAGAGGTTGCAACGGCAAAAATACTTGATAGAGAGAGAGAGAGAGGGATGAAAAAAAAAGCTTCTCGACGAGAATGAGATAACAAAAAATATATATATCTCTCGCTCTCTCCATCTCTCGGTGCAAGGGATGCTGCGCACCGTTAGGCGCGAGGGGGTTGCAGGAGCGAGAGAAAGAGAGACGGAAGAGTTGGTCTCGGAAAACCGGTGGCGCGGATCTGCAGACAGCTCTCGCGCGGATGGAGAATGGCTGATTCCGTGAGGAGGATATCCACCACCCACACCTTCGTCGCGTGTTAGTAGGACGAGAGAAAAAGGGAGAAAGAAGCCCCGGCGAAGGGTGGGTGGACTCGAGACGAGGGTGCGATCCAAGGGGCGAAGCGGCGCCCAAGGAACTTGGATTCGTCGAGATCGAGCGAGGGAATGAGAATAACGAGAATATGGGACGAGGCATTGCGACGAGACGAGCATAGAGAGACGAAAAGAGATATAGAGGAGGAATAAGAAGATAGGGCAGAGGAAACATCCCGACAGCATGACGCTGATCAATCTCTCGCTTTCGAATTTTGTCGGACTACACCAACCACCGATCTTCCCTTATTTCGTCCTACTTTCTTTTTTACCGCCGCTTCATCTAGTCCTATCCCTCTTCTCGTGGTCACTTTTTTACCAACTACTTCTTCCCTCTATATTTGTTCTTTTGGATACGTTTTTCGGGCATCGGCGAATCCATTTTGGGGGCAAATTTGAGCCGGAGAGAATGGCAATATTTATTTGCAGCTTCCCTCTTGAATCATTTATTTTGTGTATTTATAATCTTAAAACCAGGACGAGGATTGTGGAGCTTATCGGAGGAAGAAATGTTTGTGTAAAAACGTTCGGGATGGCAGCCGATGAAAAATACTCCAGTTTTTTATTGACCTGAATTGAAGATACTACTTGAAGAGTATGTACTGTACACACGACTCATAGAATTCGACAAATAGAGCGATTTTTTCGTCACTTTCTTTGAAGGTGTATGGAAGAAAGAATCTCAACCAAGAGAATCCGATTTTTTGAAAATCATGAACCCATACCTCAGGTGAAAAGTGAAAGCGGTTGTGAGTGGCATGATATGTAAAACAAGCCTCAAATTTTGAATTGTAAGTATGCTTTTTTAATGAATGTTTTATCTCGATTTATTAATTTTTATCTTCATTAGGGAATTTTTTTTGAAAGTTAACATCCCACGTCTCTAGACATAGGCGCTTTTTAAGCTAATCGATTGGTTGCGGCAGTGTCATACAATTTTGTAGGGTATGGAAGAGTCGAGTGAAATTCTCCAAAAAGTTCCTTGTGAGCATAAATTGCCCACAAAACATGCTTAAAAACCCCCGTGCTATTTATTCGTCGTACTTATTTTTGTCGGATCTGACGATAAAGCAGCGTCCCATTAGAATACATCGAAACTGTTGCAAACGAAAATTATTCCTCATTTTCATTTATTGAGGTTCCAATAAATTTCTGAGTTCCAACGTACACCCGTGCGGCGTTTTACATCTAATGTAAAATGTAAGTTTTATTTTTTTCTAATCATATATACATTTTAATTAAATTTATTAATTAACTCAAAATATAAATTTTAATTAAACTAATTCTTGAATTCAATCTTAATTGAGTTGGTTCTGTAGTGAATCGTAGTTATATCAATTATTGAATTAAATCTTAGTTAAATTAATTCGTAATTACGATTTAATGAAATCCATTCTCTATTAATTCTCCATCTCCATTCTCGGCTGCATCGATCCCAAATTCGACATACCGGCATAAACCGAATGTAGTAACAACGCATCAAATGTCCATTGCCATGGTATTACCCCCTTCATTGGCATTGCCACAATAGTGCGTCAAATAATTCCGTGCCCTGTGAGGCATTGACGCAATAGGGCGGCAACCTTTATTTCCCTATTTAACTTGCTCTGATTTGAAATCGGAGCCTAACTCGGGTGTTTTTCGACTCGGAGAATCCGAATTTGAGGTCAAAATTTTGAAATTCAATATGGCGAACAAAAATCAAAAACTTTACTCGATTTAGATGAAGATTAGTACTCCGGGATTTTTAAGGTCGCTTATTACGAATCTGAACTTTAAATTTGAAAATTCAAAATGGCGGCGTTAGAATGGCGGAACGAAATTGAAAATTTTACCCGACTTAGATAAAACTTGGTACTCTGGGATTTTCGAGGTCGCTTATTACGAATCTGAACACAAAATTCAAAATTGTTCAATGGCGGATCTAATATGGCGGGCGAAAGTGCGAAAAACAGCTTGATTTGGATAAATCTTGGTACTCGGGAGTTTTTGGGGACGCTGAGTATGATGCTGAACTCAAAATGAAGGAATTTTTCATGGTGAATGCAATAACATGGAGCATAATACATTAAATAGGTGGAAATATATGTAGCTTGAGTACCGAGTTTCGTCTAAATCAATCTGTACTATTTGTATTTTTATTCGCCATATTTGTTCGTCATTGTGTATTCCTGAATTTTGAGTTCAGATTCGTAATCAAACCCTCAAAAACCCCAGAGTACAAGTTTTTCAGGATAAAACAATGTTCCTCCCGTTTTGGGCACTTTTATCGAATTCTCTCTGCCAACGAAGGGGTTAAATCCGTAAGGCTCCCACGCGCCCTGAACTCAAAAATTGTTCGCTTTTTTTTTCATTTTCGGCTTCATGACCACTGTTCTTCGGGAAAATTCGTGTATTTACGTCAATGACGTTTATTTGCCCGCCAGGTATAACATTGCTCGTATTCACATGACCCTCGTCTACTCGTCACTTTTATTTCCGATTTTCTTATCCGACTGCATACTTCCGTCGTCATCGTCGTCGCGTCGTCGTGGATCCGTAAATATGTGAAAGTTCGAAGATGCCTGAGTGCCGTTTGGCAACACGATGCAGTTGCCAGTCAATGGATTCTATGATTCGTCAACGACTTTTACTTGCCCCCCCCC